>JACATO010000924.1:557500-887500 GCA_018389105.1 Nautilus pompilius | reverse complement strand
ACTGACCGAACTGTCATCTTTACCGATAGTTTAAAGAATGGCGTGACGACGCATCATCGGATTTTTAAAAGAACAAAACGTGCCACTTTTCAGCCTTCGCTCACTGGCATTTCGGTGGTAATCATCCAATATGATGCGGCCGCTTACTTACCATATTCATCGCACTGGCGAGGGTGGGGGGGGGGGGGGAGAATCCAACAAAGAATCAAAAACACGTTAAAGTTGTAGCGAAAAACGATCTTCTTAATATTTTGTCAGTGTTTACTACGCGCTCGCGTGTTTGTATGCATTAAGTCCCGAGCCCGGTTTCAGACAATGCCGGTATAGTTTGACCAATCCACCATAATCTCCCGGATATTTACGCTTATTTCCTGATATCACAGACCACCCAGTTAAGAAGAACTTCTCGGTGCGCAGAGGTTTGTGTTTAACAGCTGGTAGGGTAAAAGAAATGATCTTAATGTGTCCTTTCTAGAACGAATAAATATATTATTTGTAGTATCGATGCATCCGTCGCACCACAGATTTAACCTTTAGCAGTTATTCGTGTTGATGCTAAACTACTTATATAGTTACTGCTTAATCCGAAGCAAATTAAAAATTGTCCATTCTCTTTATTAATCATCTGTGAAGATGAAATATGCCTCCTGCCAAATTGGTCTTTTAGGTTATATCTCACCAATGACCAAATGGTAACGTTGAGAACGGTTTAAAAAAAAAAAAGATTTTATGTATTAGAACCAAAAAAGGAAGCCGATTAATTTACGAAAACGAAAAAAAAAAAACAAAAAAAAAAAGTAAATTTATTTATTGACTTTCCGATTTTGCTGACTTTAAAACTCGTGGTTTGTGTGGTTTTTGCTCTCTTTTAGCGGATTTCACGAGTGACCTCGGAACTGGGTTATTTACAACGAATAAAATGGCGACAAAGTTTCTGCGGACTATTCCTGTTGACGCGCGTCTTCCTCCTTTTGTTTTCAAGTGCTACCGCAAGCGGGTTAAACTGTTCAAACCAAGCGTTTAGAAGATCGATACACCCCAACATTAAACCGCAACACCATTCACTCAGCATCAGTGCATGACGGGGTTTGGTAATCGTGGCGTCGCGACACTAACCCCTCGAGCTCGCTACTCGCGTTGCCACGCAATTGACTTTTTGCGTTTCGTGTGTCTAGGTTATAGTGTAAAGAATCGGTGTGTTCATCTACAACCGTACAACACAAATGGTAGATAGTCTTCCGACCGAGCCTGGCCGCTAGATTGGAGCTGGATTTCAGTACTTACGGTCCAACTGCTGTTGATACCAGCATGCAAAACTTGAGCGCAGTGTTTTTTTCTGTTTGATACATAATAGATAACTTTGCGCACGCGCGTGCGTGCGTGCGTACGTGTGTGTGTGTGTGTGTGTTGCTGAGAGGAAGCAGTTGTCCACGGAAGAACTGTGTGATTAGGCAGAAAGTTCAGATAGCTGAGCTCCGGATGAGTATCTGCACATTCCTTCCCTTTATTTTTCTTTTTTTAATTCTCATACACAGTCTGGGCAACTAAGATCGAAAGGAATCTCAACAAATAGCTGAAACCTTGTCGAACGCGACATGGTGGCAGGAAGTTTCCTGCGTGTCAAATCAAAGGAGAAAACGCGGAAGATAAAGTCCTAGTATTTCGACAAAAATTCCTTAAGTCAGGAAGCAGTTGTTCAGATACGTACAAACAACAGTGAGAATTTCGCCCACAAACTATTAATGAGACGTTAAAATTGTCTATTATGGTGAACCACTATTATCAGATTTGAGACCAAATTGCTAAAGTTGTCTTTTTTATTAACTCTCAGAGTTATACATTTATATATTTAATTACCGAGCGGTAGGAAATATCCGTCGAGTAAGGAACATTTAAGTTGTTTTTTTTTTCTTTCCTACTTCTTTTCTTATTCCAGGCATTGAGCCAAATGCTTCCAGGCGTTCTGGTAGCATCTGCAAATGTCCGCTTTTAAAAAAATAATTTCGACTCAATTTTCCTCGCACTTCAACTAGAACATTTCGTAGTAGCCAGTAACTCGGCGTAGCTCACTCGTTTCTTTCATAACAAAAGGCGAAGACTCCGTCCTGAAGTCAAATGCTACTGACATCGTTCGATAAAGGCTCAGCCGTCAGGAAATGAAAGTTAAGATCGGCTTTTTTTAAAAGTGAAAATGGCAACCACTTCTAGACGCGGCCTGAAGATTAACAGAGGCCTGCCCATATTCTCGAAATTACGTGATTGCGTGAGAGTTTCCTAAAGAAATGCTGAAAATTAAAATAAGCAGAGCTATCAACAATTGAAATATCATTAGGAAAAAAAAAAAACAAGATTTTTTAACGAATATTCCAGTTTTATCGAACATTTAAAACAAATGGCGTTTTATCGCAGTGAAAAGGATAAATTGTAATGAATCTCATTAAGTTAATGTAAATCTTTAGTAAAGAAAGTCTTTGTTTCTGTCTTAGTTCGATGACGCTGTGGGCTGAACCGTTCGTTAAAAAAATCGATAATCAAGATCAGCTCAGGCTTCTCACACGATCTCAAACGGAAAGATGTCTTCGAGTTAACTGCAGTCCAAAATCATCGTCCTTCTAACCACTGTTGACGGCGACGGGGAACGATCTTCAAAACATAAACTGATTTGTTCTGTTAGTAATAAGTGATGGGGAATCCTCAGACAAATCCTTTAGGCATGTCGATAACTTTCCGTTCTTACCTTAAAAGTGTGTCGCTTTTGAAATTGAGAATAAAGTTTACGTTGTCGCTTTATGAATAAATAACAGTGGTAATTAGTAATCCGTTACAATATACTTTTTAAATTATTTTATCAGAAAGATAAAATAAAGGCTTTCCCAAATTTCCTTTTTCTCGCAGTTTGGTGGATTGATACCATTTCTTAAATTACGTTGATAACCTTACATGCACTAGTAGGGATAAATACTCCTTCGTTAATCTCTAAAGGCGGTTAAAGGCTTTAGTTCCTTTTTTTGCATCACACTCGATAGACCAATATTTGAATCTATGCCAACAATATGTGGTTAATGAAACAAATATGCTTTGTGCTCAACCAAGATCAAGTCCCCCAAAATTTACTGAATGATAATAATGGACTTTCAAGGTTACGAACCCAAGAATAAGGGTAGTCATGGCGTTAGTCACGAAGGTACCAGTTTATACCAGGAGCTAGCGCAGTTCGTAGCATAGAATTTACTACCCCGCTAAATGATGGTGTCTTGCCTCGTGTCCGTGACAACTATATCGTTTTGCGTATCTCCTCCGATCAGAAAGAGAACGAATTATCGAAGAAAAACAACAACAGCGAGATCTGCCGGGTTTTCCCAAATTGTGTCACGCCATTAACTGAAAACTGGTTCCAAACTTTGCTTCGGCCAATTTTCAGAGCGCTCTGTCTAAGCAGTCTTCTAAGAATGTGACTGGAGCGCGTATTATTAGAGTTTTGGTTTGCCTTTCTTTTGATATCAAAATATTATTGTCTCAGTAAGCGAGGTGACTGAAAGAGACAGAATGCTTTTCAATATATATATATATATATTTTTTTTTTGAGTAATGTCAAAAAGTTTCAAACGTGCGCTGCGTGATATAGGGTTCCGTTTGGAAAGAAAGTCAGCTTGGACTTCCACTCTGTTTTGGGTACATCGAGCGAATTTTCAGGTATACTGGCTCCGTGAAGATGATAAGACGTTTGCATGGCGTTTATTGTTTGTTTTCTTTTTCGTTGTTGTTGTCTCTGTTTTCTTCGCTTCAATCGTTGACGTGTCCGTTCCTAGCTCTTCCCATTGGCAGGACCACTCACACCGACATGTATCAGACACTTTCAGCCGGCGGAGAAAAACGAACGTAAATGTTAAATTAAATAAGTTTTGAAAAGTTACGCTAGTAGCGAAATCGCCTCCTCTGGGTGCTGAGATTTTTTATTAATATTAACCGATTTCTCAGCCTACGCAGTAAACGTAATTTTAAATTCAAAAGATTTCTTGATGGAGAAACAAAATTTTACATTTATTTGTAAATTTATTAGTGGCGATTTTTCAGACACATTTATTTAATATATTTATTAGATCATTAAATTGCTACTTAAGGCCAGAGGAAAGAAACTCGAAGCGCGACTTCTAAGGCTCTGTCAAAAAAAATCTGAAAATATATTCATCATACGTTATGCTCTGAACCAACAATCTTTTTATATGACGACATACATTCAACTAATTATTTTTTAATTCATCAGTAATCAATAATAATTTATGAAAATAAGGACAAAATTGAAAACCGCACATTTTCCTAATTTGAGTCCCCCTCGAGCCGAGATTAGAGTTTTTCTTCTTCTTCTTTTTACGAGATCAGTTTACTGCCCAGTCTCGTGGAGTTGACCGAATATTGCGCCGCGATTATTATTGGGTGAGTCTCCTTACTACCTCGCATTCATTGAGTTGGATTACACGCCACACTTTATCATATTTGCGGAATTATGATTTGCTTCTGGTTTATCGTTTTTGATTTGACCAAAATTGATTGTACATTTTGAAGAAGGAACTGTAACATTAGCCTATAAAAAAAGTACACCTAATCGACCACTAACTGTTAAAAAAAAACAGTTTCACACCTCACATTGGAACTGGTTTAGTACCACTATTCCAAGCAGGAAGTGCATGTATTGTTTGTTTTAATTTTATACCGTCAGTGTACATTTTTAGTTGCTGCATAATAACCATTATTTATATCGCTAGATGATGATTTTACATCCGTGATATATTTTGATTAATATCTATGTTACCTTTCACACCATGCGAACCATCTAGTTTTAGATATCTTGCATCTCCAGCTAGTTAATCCTGAAATTATTATCAACAAATTTTAGTTGCAGTATCTGATCCAGATATCGGCGCAACTAAATTTGTTTTTTTTTTTTACTGTTTTAGATTTATATTGCCTGTCTTTTTTATCGACATTTGTTAAACTACGGTCACTATATTTAATAGTTTTTTCATCATTATTGTTGGTTGGGGTACCTAGATTAATTATCTTTACGTACCCACCAAACTGTTTAATTTATTAGGGGTACTTCCATTTAATAATTAAAGAATAGCACTAATTATTGGGATATCTTTAAATGATGAATTAACTCCAAGTATTAAACCTTTACACAAATCTTTCTTCTACATTTGCAAGCACCATTAAATAAATATCTTTTTTGTTTTCTTTGTGTCTTTTCAGCTGTAATATCAACTACGCTACATGTAATCCTTTACCCTTTTTTATATAAAAAATTATTACCGCGATCAAGATATAAATCTTGACAACTTCTTATCTACCAGCGTGAGCTACTAATCCTTCGAGAAAACTTGTAGCTATTGCACCGTAAAATGGTAAAATAGTTTTGTTAAATATTCAATAGAGTTGGTAAAATTGCTACAAGGAATCCACCACTTTTAAAACCATTATCTTCATTAAAAATTTAATTAAGTCTATACAACTCTCTTTTTCATTGGAACGATTTCATAATACTGTCTTCAAATTTTGGTGGATATTCAGCTTGATTAAATTCACTACCAGAAAATAGTTTAGAATGCATACTTTCTTAACAGATCCAATAAGATTAGGTAAAAATTCCTCTTGTTTTTTTGATGACACGCTAAGTTTTAAATCAAAATTTTATCCTTTTCAGCTCTTTTTTGTCTCTCTTTTAATGAGAATAGAAAAATTGCTGGTTTGATAGATCTCTAAACATTCTCAAAGAATCTCCACCAACTGCTCTCATCAATTTTGCTTTTGATGTTCATTTAAAGAAAACTCATGAGAAATTTATTGCTCCATTTATTTATTTATCAAAAATTTTTACAAAAGAAATTTAAAAGAATGAAATATTACTTACCACCTGATTGTACATTTATAATTTTATCTGACAAAACAACTACAAAAGCTTGTCCCTGCAGGACGATTCGTTAAAATCAAACGTAAGCATTACATCAAATAACCTTATTTTTTTAGCTTTCATGATCCTCTACTTACATAAAATCAATTAAATAGTGAAGTTATTTAAACTCATTATGTGTAAATTGGTTACTGGAAACCATATTTCTGTTCCATAAAACTTATGTTTGAAATCTTCCATTTCTGTATAAATTTTTAGTGAAATTATTTCTTTTGAAACCACTCATCAGACAACTCTGTATGCACTTTATACATCGCTATCGTCAATAAATTAGTTTTTCATACCACAACTCGGTTTGCTCTAAACATGGCGTTATTGTTTTAATGAGGAAGAGAGATAATCTGATTCTTACATTCCATACCATTTTTTAACAAAATCAAAAAAAAAATGTCGGTTAGTGAGAGGCAGAAACCTTTGAAATTGATTTTTATATTATGTAATAATGTATTGATGTATTGTTTTAAATCCTATATTAGCATCTACAACTGCTTCACTTGAGTCTTTGTATCAACACTGATTTAATCCATGATATTTACTGAAATCATCTGGATAAATTATGCATTCTTCCATAGTGGTTGCTTGAACCGGGTAAGGAAAATAGTTTGCAATTCTTTACCATCCGAGATATGTTTAATCTGATTAAATAAATGAAAAATGCCGTTATTTGTCAAACATATGCTATTAGCATCAGTATAAATCATATTATCAGCTATTAGGAATTTTCCTTGAAACAGTAGCCAACTTTATGTGGTAACAAATGCATATCTTCATTTTGAATTGTAACATTAGTTTCTGCACCAGGTTTATTTAGATTTTTCCAATTTTATATTCATACTTATGAAATTCAACATTTATTTATAGTTTTATAAATAATTACATCTACTATGTCAGATATTATATCTAATCACAAATTTATAAAGAGCATCTTGATTTTATAGTGGCTTTAGCTGGTTTTCTGAAATCTTTTCCTTTTATTTGCTTTAAAAGTTTTTTTAAAAACATTTTTATGCAAATAATTTCATTCTCGACCCATAAACTAAACTATTTATGTTTTGAATAGGAGTTTTAATTTGTGAATTACTAGAATTTTGAATGTTAGAATTAATAGAATTACTATTTGTTTTTTGGTTTATTTTTTTAAAAAAATCATCAAATTTTTTTAACGTAAGCAGTACTTTCACCACAATCTTTATTGTTTTTGTATTATTAAAAACAATTTTTTCCAACTACTTTCCCTCAAGCATTTAATTTTGAAAAATCTAACTTTCTTTAAGCAAGGTTAAACTTGTCTGAAATTCAATTTAAGAGATCTAATGCTTGAAATAAAATCTTCATTCACTGGTAAATAAACTAAATTAATTGTAACTTTCTTTCAAATATTTTATATTCAGGTTAAACATTTAGAGAAAATGAAAATACTCTTTGAGAGCTATACCCATTAATTTATAACTTTTTATTAAATACAATTTACAAGAAGAAATTTGATAACATGTTAACTGGATTACCACTTTTCTTATAACCGGAAGATAAAGTCTTAGTTTTAAATCCTAATAGAGTTCTTAACTAGTTTCTACAGTAAAACAAGCTTTGTAGTTAGAACTAATAAAAATTATAGATTGGAGAGTAGCAGTTTTAGCTTTAATGGTAATATAATATTTTTTTTTTTATTCTTGGAATTCCACTGACGGTTATTTCTCATGTTTTTGAATTTCGTTGCTAATTTGTGTGAGTTCATACTAACCTGCATCTAAAGTTGTGGTTCAGGTAGTTCCATGAACAGCACTATATCTAACAATATTATTTGTTGTAATAACATTAGAAACAAAAAGGTAATATATGTCAAGATTAATCAGAGCCATTTCGTGTCGTTTTGTAGAATCTAAATTTAGTGTTGGATAAAAGTGTTTAAAATTTGTAGGTTTTGATGATTAAAAAACATAAGAATTCTTGGGTTTTATTAATTGTTCATTGTTTTCTTCTAGAGTATGCATACTTTTTCAGTCGTTTATAATGTTTAAAAAATCAATTTATTCTAATGAATTTAAGTAGCTGATCACCCATTGCATTTATTTCATTATTTCCAGTTTTTTTAGATGCTAAAAGTGATCTCTTTCAATTGACTGATTTGAATCTGAGGGTAAAAACACAACACCTTCATTAAAATATAATTGCCCCCTATTCTGTAATCTATGTCGTCTTCGTCTAGATTAATCTCTTGCTGGACTTTTCATAATTCCTTTATTTCTTTAGCTTAAGAACAATATATTTATTTCATTTTTAATTTCTACTTGAAAGCTTTTATTTTTTCACCATTATTGTTGTGCTAAATATCTGAACTGAATATCAAAGTTGTAGCGTAACTTTTAATATCTTCAGTAAGAATTTTTTTTTTTTTTTTGGTTTTGATTTAGCCAAAAATTTCCATAAACTAGAAGTGGTGTCAATTTTATAGTCTTCATCATTATTAAGCTTACCAGGAATTACTTCTCTGGTAGATACTCTAATTGAATACTTGCATCTCTGTTGTCAGATATTAATGGATCCTGCAGAATTGATAAAGGATCAGGGTTAAGCTAATTTATTTTTATTAATTTTCGAGGTATTAAAGGTTACCACTCAGAATATTAGGAGCTGACTTGTTTGTATTTACAATCAGCGGAAATAATTTTGCTGATTTGGTATTAAATCTTTCTCATCTATTTTTTCATCAAGAAACTATTTGTTTTTTAAAATTTCCTTTCAGATCAGATCAAACTCTTAAATTTTGAATCTTTTTCCTATTTGTTTTTTTTTTTTTTATTTATAAAACATTTAATATTTGTATATATGAAAGTAGACCAAGCAAAGCGTCTTACGGAATCATTAAGCGGAATAATAAAATCTACCAAACTTTATACAATATCTTTTCTTATATCTGTCAGTTGATTTGTCTATAACCACAAACCCATAGTCTGATTCTCAGTATTCTTCTGTAAAATATTTGAATACATCAGAGTCATATCTTTACTAGCCAAGTCATCCAAAATGTATTGGAGATCCTTTATAGATAATGGAAAGAGGATGATAACGTTTTTAATTACGTCTGATGATTTGTCTGGAAAGTTTGTGAAAGTTTTGGGAAATATAAACAGTATCAATATTATTATACTTAACTCTATTATGATTTTTGACACGCACAAAGTCATGAATTAAAACTTTTTAATTAAATTTTTCTCGGTTCTTGAATATTGTTTCTATCTTCAAAGCATTCCACACCTATTTATAGTTCTATTTTTGTTTCCTCACCCATTGTTCACAAATATTTTGTCTACATTTTCATTCTTTAACGCATCTTTATTTAAAGAATATATATTCTTTGTTATATATTAAGCTTATTATGAAACCTACTTTTTACCATTTGATATTCAGGTTGCTGTAATGATTTCTAAAAAAACAAAATTTTAAAAAAACATAGAAAGCCATAAGTAGAGTGAGTTTTCAGGCTCACTTTCACAGTCACTCTTTTCTTTAAACTCAAAACTGTCAGATGAAAGATTCTCTTGATAATAATAATAATAATAATTATACGAATTATTTTAATTATTTACGAACTCATCAATAAAATCTTCTAATGACCTTAAAGCGGAATCTGAAGAATCTGACGAAAAGGTATCATTTGAAATACTCCTTTGTGATTCTGAATTTAGACTAATATTCTAAAAAAATGACTGAACATATACTGTTCAGAAATGTAAAACTAAAACTAGTCCAAAAGTGATGAACAGGTTATTAGTAAAAAAACAATCGCTTAATGTTAGGAGGAGTGACTTAAATTTGTGGAGAAAATAGAGATGTCTTTGTCTTGGAAAACTTTCTGGCTTTTCTTTTGCTAAATACATTTGGTGAAAAGCATTTACCGGGATATAACTATCGTGGTCCGGAAACAATTAGATTTAAGATTAAATAATTAAAAAAAACACGATGAAGTGAAGAACCTATCTATAAAGTTGCTCGAGCGTGGTATAAACATAATTTAACAATATAAAGATAGCCAATCAGCAGGAAGATTTACTGGTATTTAGAAGCAGACCAAAAGTTGATATAGATTTAATTAATGATATCATTAATATTAAAAATCATATTTTAGGAGAAATTTTTTTTTATAGGTTTCCCAAATTCTGAGTGTAGGTACTTCAGAATCTGGGCGGGGGTTTCAAGCTCCAGCAGGTTGGCCTTGAAAGCCACCAAAGTCCGCTTATCAAAAGCCTTATAGATAACAGTCAGTTCGCAGCAATCATTCAGAATAGGCGACCTAACAGCCTCAAATTATAATGAAGGCACCTCAGGATCAAAGGCAGGATCCAAGGGTGCCAGAGCCTGGCCTCGAAAGCCACCAAAGGCCACCTCTAAAGGTTCAGAGTTACTACAGGTTTACAGTTCTCATTCAACTCAGAAGTGGCTACAGGTTTGAGCCAGCCCTGCTTTGGTCAGGTATATTTCAGATTCCTAAACTAGTCAACTGAAACACCACAACTTATGAATTTTAAAAAATCTCCTTTGAATTCAAGATAAGCCAGTTCCCTATAAAACTCAGCTTTGCTATGACCATCAGTAAAGCACAGGGCCGATCACTGAGAGTTGTTGGCCTCAATTTGGATAGTCCAGGCTTTTCCCATGGACATCTGTATGTTGGGTGCTCAAGAGTTGTCCCAAATAAAAACCTTTTTTCCTTTTCACCCCAAGGCAAACTAAAAACATCGTCTATAAAGAGGCTGTCATGGAACAAAGTTAAATTTAAGTGTAAAATTTATAGAATGTTAATAAATGTACCATTAGCATCAATTCAATGTTCATCCAATGATTGTGTGTTTAAGCAAATAAGATTTGTTTTTCAAATCGATATAAAACTTTTTTTTTTTTTAATGAAAGCCATTGCAGCACCGGGTACCCAGGTAGTTATAAATATACTCGTATGTTAAATGTAGCGGGTCTGTTTTTGAATATGCATGGAGAGTTCCTTTGAAAAATAAAAGTGTAAAACTTTAACAGAAGCATTTAAATCTTTATTTGAACAGTTTAGTAGGAAAAAACCAAATAAATTATGGTCTGATATAGGAAGTGAATTTATTAACATAACTCTCAAAATCCTTTTTAAAATAAAGAATAGAACTTTATCATATGTATAAAATGAAAGTAAACTATTTGAAGTTGTGAAATTTAACATAAGCATCTTCGATAAATGAATGAATAAAAAAAAATTTTGAAAGTGACCAAAAGAAGAGATTAAGGTTCTAGATCAGAGTTTATTTTCTATCATCTTATTTTAGTAAAGCAAAAACCACTCGGCATTCGGAATAAGGTTTTCTCCAGTCAGTGGATGATCTTTATGGTGGCTATGTAATTCCTTGGGATATTTTGTCTACTTAATGTACCACTCGTATTAACGCAACTGTTTTATTTTGTAAAAATATTTCTTGGCGCTGTAAATCCTGCGGTTCTATCCATCAAAATCTATCGATTGAGAGTGGTTGACACACGGTTCAACCGCAGAAATTAGCATCTAAGTAAATGATGTAATATTTTTCCTTAGTTAGGACATAATTTATATTTGAAATTTTGCACTTTTGATCTTCTAATTTTAACATCTCCTGGGAGGGGGAGGCTGAAATCGAATACTTATTTCCCACCAAATATATCTATGTTAGATACTACGAAATATTTAATATCAACTTTAGATATATTTACATAGGTGTTGCACGCCTCTATTATACCATAAAGATTCCATCATTTATGCTTTGCTCTGTTAATAGCAATTCAGCGTCATCAATTAAGAGAAATAGTTTTATTTTGTTAATCTCTGAGTAATCATTCCAGAGCACTACTTCAATTTTGCCAGGCAACAAGATCTGTTTACCTTAATATCTGGCTTTAATTTTGATTATTTAATGGTAGTTTCCATGCTTTTCTGCTATTGTCTTTTTATGCTGCAAAATTTGCATTCAAACTGTTTTTTTTTTTTTTTTTTGTGAAATTACGAGGTAATGGCGCCACATTCAGAATTTTATTGAGCTATTGTCAGTGGCCGGTACGCTGCGAGTGCCGTTTTAGCTCTCCTTTACGTCCTAGGAAAAGTCTGTCGAATACATTTTTCTTTGTACGTCCACGTCGTTATCATCCACAGAAAATTACAGGTGTATCTACTGTCGCAGGTAAATGTTCTCGCGACAAGCTTTCATTAATATAAGAAATACATATTATTTTTTTATTTGAGGGAAATAAATCGTGTACATAACATTGATATAAAGTAGCAATACTTTTACCACTACTAAGATTTTTTTAATTAACCTCATTCTGAAGAAGCATCACCACTCCCGACAGCCATGGCCAGTTACGGTGTTCAACAAAACCGTGGAGCTATCGCCGAAGGGTTTTGGCTAGAATTTGTTGTTCCCGTCACTGCCCCGAGCATTCATCCACACCACCACTACTACTACTACTACTTATTATTATTATCATTATTATTAATATAGTTTGCATGGTTCTCGTTCTTGAAAAAGTCTCGTGTCTCCCTCAATACATTAATGCATACAGATAATATCTGGTATCAAAATGCGTAGATTTCTCGAATCAGGTGGATGCCGGCAACAGATCTGAGCACACGAACTGCACTCTTCTGTTGTGTCGCTGCATACCGATATGAAACATAAATGTTGTTCGTATTGAATATAGTAGATGCGATTGCTATAAATTTCATTCATTGCTCACTGCCCTCTCAGCTCGCAGAAATGCTAAATGCAATTATTACTCAGCAAAAAATGGTTTTTACTACATTCCGAAATTCATACTGTCGCAATATATATATATAAATTTGGAGACTAAAATAATTCTTAGTATCTAAATTTTTGCCGAGAGGCTCTAGCGGAGATTGAAGAGTTTTATGCTCAACGTTTTCTGTCGCTGCCAGTTTATGCGATGGTTTATTGAATTAAAGTCGCTGTTAACGGTTTATGTAACCGTCTCTCCCCTCAAGCGCTCCACCTAATAAGAATACAAGGTTGCGTAGATTATATTACGTAGAAGGCGTTAGTAGTTCTGCGCAAGGCTGATTTTGCTGCTTCCTTATTGGGGAATTTTAGCATGGGCAAACACTGAGGGGTTCCAGTCTCTTTCCTTAACGCTGGCAGCAATTTCGCGTTTGGCACATGTTTCCCTTATGAGAAAATTGAACAGCAGCACCATCCCTTCCAACACTCACTCACACACACTTGTATTCAAAAGGAAGGGGCACCAAAATGTCATTATAGGTTAACGAATAATGAAGAAAATCTCCCCACAACAAACGTTAAAAAACACCTGTTGGTAGAAATTAAGTCAAGAAATTACAAGGGAATATTAAAACAAAATATCTAAAGAATCCCTCCCATAGTAGTTATAGCTACCTAGTGGAATATCTAATAAATAGTCTCCTATAATCTTCCATTTAGGCGGATTTATTAAATTGTCGCCCTTAGTAAGCACTCTTGTGGTGGGGAGGTGTTAGAATCAAGCCTGCCGTTACGCTAATGAATCAATGGCGGCGTGATATTATACCTAAACAACTCAGTAATGCAAAAAGTCGTCTTTATCTTTATATATTACTAAACGCAATGCATTTTTCATGATGTTAGCGGTAGGCAGTTGCGTGACATATTAATGGCAACACTGGTCGATATGCGTCGACATTAGATAAAGTAAACATTATAACTCGTGTTTGCGTTTAGAAAAGGAAAGATATTTCGTGTGTGGAACTTTGAAACAGTGTTTACTCAATTGAAAGTTTCTTCGCAGAAAATAACGAAATACAAAGAAATTAGCTTTATTAAGGAATAGAAATTTTCCCGCGCATTTTAATTGAAGAATCTTCTATTTGCTTGCAGAACGAAACCATTATTAAGGTCTTGTACTTTCGTAAACAGTTTTTAATCCACAATATATTATAAAATAAATAAAGTGAAAATATAACATTCATAGCTTGTTTATCTTTTTTAAAAAAAATACTCTTTTTTTGGCCAGCATGTTTTCAAGGCATAAATAAAGACATTGGATCACAAACCTGCTGTAGCTGAATAACTGTTACGGTGAGATGTGACGTTTGGAAACTGGCACATTACAGAGGTACAACGTGACAAAGCAACTAAGGTGACGAGTAGGGTTAGATTTTAGGGTTAGGGCATTTAACAGCCGGTAACATTCGCGTTTACTTTTCCCGAGAATGCGAACTTTTGCATCTGCATTCTTTCAATTATTATTTAGTGAAAGTATTTAGAATATCTTCACGTACTTTAGTCATTCAAGCAAAATTTATCGATAATATGGTGGCAGAGGGTAACGTGATTTTTATGGATGCATCTTCGAGTGCCGTTTTTCGTTTTCACAAAGTCCGCTTCTTCAGCAATAGTATTCTGGCCATGTTCACGTGATGCCGTTAAATCTCCATCAATCTTTATCAAATGTTGCCTCATATTTCAATGATCACGCCACCACCCGGGGTGATAGGTGCTCTCGTTATCAGGAGGGCAGTAGAGCTGTTCCGACAGATTTATGCGTCCTCGAAGAACCCCTCCCAAATTATACGAATTTTCCTGGTTTTCCTTATTTTAATAAATCATAATTCTAATGATTTGCACAATAACGGCATCTATATGGTTATTTTGTTATATTGTAAAAATAATTTCTTTTCCACGATTATGCATGTACATTATTAGAAATAATTATAGATACAGAAATTAAAAACTGGTTTAAATGCAAATAGCACGTGATGGAATGATATCTCATATGTACGGCTGAAAGGCATTGTCATGCAAGCAACAAGATGTCATACCCGAATTAGGACTATAAAAGTATAGGCGGTGATATCTGGTGAATACTGCGGCTTCTGGGACGGAAATACCACAGGACAAATGTATAAAAATCAGTCTTAGCTGGTGAAAACTAGTCCTGTGGCAGGTTGTAGCTGGATTTCGTGTTTCATTAGCTGTATTGCAAGACTCTAAGGAGGATATGCGAACCGGTTCTGTTGTCCAGCGGTCGGAGAAGAAAACCCCGATCTCTCTATATGTGATGTTAATTACTTCTGGGTAAGTTCTTTACGTTATAGGCGACGAGCCAGAAGAGAATGACCTAACTGCAACTACGGATGTTAGCATTTCTTCGACAACAGAAAGATACACGTCAGCTCGAAGTGGCCTTGGTGGACGTGTAGCTGCCTGAAAACGTTTGGTGAGAAGGGGCAACGAAGCGGAAAGGCCGAACTGGGCAGCAGGAATAAAAGAATGGGATGACAAAACATGGTGTGGTGGGGGGGAGACAGATCAGGGAGTGGTGTAACAGTCAAAGTACAACTGCTGCAGTGAAGTATGGGCTGGATCAATCCAAGTATGGGGTTGCATATCAGCCAAGAGTATCGGGAATTTGCATAAAATGGAAAATAAACTGACTACCGAAAGGTACAGACAGGTTCTCATCCAGCAGGCCATTTTCTCACAAAGACATTTTTTATGGTTGAGGGGGTGGGGGAGGTACATTACCTATGAAATAAGCCAATGTGATGAGAAACTATCTGGAACGTAAAGAGACTGATGGAACACTCACAAAGCTGCCTCGGCCTGTACAATGTCCTCATTGATGCTAAATCTGGGTTATACGGCTACTGAGAAAGTCAAATGGCGACCAAACACTTTGGATGAATTGTGGAAAGTGCTACAGGATATTTGGAAAAACATTCCAGTTATACACTGATTTCCTGTGTTGGAGCATAAAAACAATGTCTCATGCTCTGTATAAAGCAAAGGGCTCATATACCAAATACTAAAGACTGTACAACGTATTCATTTTTGTTTTTTTAAATATTTTTTCTAATAATACGTTGTGTATGTATCATATACGTCTCTCAATTGCAATCGATCATTATTTATGCACATCCTGTGTTTCCATAATTATTTTCAAATTCTGTATATAAAATAAATATTTATTCTTGATAACTTTTATTTGAAATCTGACTGTTGTTTCGCTTTTAAAAAGAAACGAATTTGTCTGGATTTTTTAAAATTTTTTATGGTTTATCGATGACATTTAAAATCTCTATTAATCTATCAATAAATTTTAAATGGATTTCTTTAATTATCCAGCATGCATTTCCTTGAATAGCATCTATAAGTAATGGTGCGTGTAATGGCAAAAAATATTTAACATGAATAATTCTGCTAAAGACAAAATTTTAAGATTTAAAATAAAAAAAAATAAGAAGAAAACAAAGGTAATTTTATTTTCTTTAACAGATTAAGATTTTAAAAGACTTTTAAAAAGTAACGATTTACAACTTAAACAAATGATTCTCCTTTTGACCGCATCTTTAAAAATTCTAGAAATTATTTCATGCGTAAAATTTACGTCGCTTTGGTAAAATATTTGAAATTTTACCATTCTGTGGGATTAGCTTCTGTAAACGGTTCGTACGTTGATATTTTGTTTTACGTGAGAACATTTCTTTATTTATTTAACTTCTGTTACAAGCTCTCTTTCTTCTTTTTTTTATTGAATCGTTAATGAAACACCATTTTTTGTCATCTTAGCGCTTGAGTATCGAGGTCAGTCTCCTTTAAAGGGAATTTATGTGATTTACAAATGAAGTTGATAATGATAACTAGATGATTTAAATTGAGGGAAACAAAAAGAGAACCATAAAAAATCTTTAAATTAAAAACGACGTAACTTTGGAATCTCTGACATATACAGATTCCGTTGTCAGCTTTAATTTGAGAATATTGGTAAAGGGCTATTTCTTAAAAATAAAAAAGAAGGAAAAATTACGGTCTGATCCGTTAGACCAGAAATTTCTCACATAAAACAACATTGGAAATACAAATAGATTAAATTTGAGAAAGAAAACCAAAACAAACAAATATTTAATATCTTATTTATTTAACCCGAACCTTCGGAAAATTGTTAAAAATTGAAATAAAATTAATAGCTTAGTTCTTTTTTTTAAAGCTGGCCTCGCACCAATCGCGCACAATGTCACGTTACACAAGAGTTGTCCCATTCTGATTAATTTTGTGCAAACATTTTTCCGTTTTTATTCTTTAGGGTTAAGAACGAAGCGAAATTAAATATTGTACCGACTTTACTTGTGACGTTTTCACGAGTAGACACAAAAATTATTATATTAATAACATGATAGAAAAATATGGTATTTTTATAACCCCCGTATGATCTATGCATTTAAACTTACTTTTGTTTTGGATTTATGGCATTTCTGTGATTTATTTTAGAAGAATTGTTTCGTGCAATAAAACGATTTACGTATCATATTATGATATTAATCTTTTAAGCAGAGATGATTCTAATAAATAATCAGTCGCCTAAAGAGTTTAGAGAATACTGCTATTTCACCCAGTTTCACATTATAAATGATAAAAATTTGTCGTACTTCAGTTGTTTTAATTACCATATATAAGTAATGGCCGTTTCTTTTCCTTGGAAGGAGTTATCTTATATTGTTCTTACATAAGGTAATACGTCATTTATTTCCTCATAACGTAGTACATTATATTTTAATCTTCTAAGACAAAATGCTATTTTTTTTCTTCTTGAGACAATACTTCCTACTCTTTATCTTAAACGGCAATAAGTAATATTTTAATCTTCCTTGGAGATACGTCATTTTATTCTCGTGAGGCAAAGCACCACGTGATGTATTTTAATGAGACATTACATCATAAAACACGACGCTTGTTTTGTTTCTAAACTAATTTGCATAAGTTTTTTTTTTCAAATATTTTGATTTCGTTAAAAATATTTTAAAGGGAAATTATTATTTTTTTTATTAAGACCAATCTAGTATTTCGGACGAAACAGTTCACTGATGTGCCCAGCTGAGCTGGCCGGAGAACAATTGCTTTTTTTTTTGTTTTTTGGTGTATCTTTAATTAATTCCTCGAGCACGAGACGTTTTGGATTATTCACTGTTCTTAAACTGTGCGAAATAAATAGTTTCTTCATTACTACATATTTGAACATCATCTGTTTGCGATAAAGTTTAAAATGGAAGAAGAGACTACAATGAATTTTTTTTTAATGCTTGGACTTAATTTTGCAAGAAATTTCACGTACACATGCTAAACACCAGACACGTTTATTTACTGTACTTAAAATATCTTCCTCCTCTGCTGGGATAACTTGACTGCACAAGCAACCATAGTAGTAAAGTTCTTTATTAAAGTACAAGCTGCATACAGTCAGGCAGTATCTCATTAGGATGTTCATATAAGACGCTATTATGCACGAAGATCAATTAAGTGTTGTGTTTAATTAAATGCTTACGATGAAGACTACAGACAGTAATAGAAATGTCTGCACGTCTGGTTCACAAATCACAAAGCCAATTTCAAGAGATTTTCAGAACCGCGAGAGCGTGTGGAATTTCCTTAGGCCAGGGGTATTTCTTCAAACTCGCAGACGATTAAAATCTTCTAGTATTTTCTCCGAATCTTTAATGTTGGATAGGCGCGAAATAAAAAAAAAATCAATACGCACCCTTGATGCAAATTGAAGATGTCGTCCTAGAAGGCAAGATCTTTACCATGAATGTCGCTTTTTGGGGGCTAATTTTGGACACATTTTGCGTATAAAGAGATTTTATCTGAAGAGGGGTAGCTTAGAAAGCACTCCGCACATTTCTAGTTCTGAAGAGTCTATTGTCTAAACAGGGGAGACGACTGAGCTATATGGTTCTCGCGAGCATACTCTTACAAATGCAGAGTGCACTGCCTCAAATATTTTCCAGAAACTAGTTCTTTATGGCATTTGTTTGAAAAGTGTCTTTTTGAGAAAAGAAAAATCCCATGCAGATCGTAATACAGTAGTTGCTGAATCTTATCGCAGCATTGTGCGGCGTTGGTGACAGAGCAAAAGCTCCGACTATAATTTTTCATTTTTAAATATAGGAGGAAACCGGAAACCCACGTGGCTGGCTTCCAATAAGGTGTGCCAAACCGAGCCACCAATAAAATGGGAACTTCTTTAATTTAAACGCGCACAGGTATACTCAACAACTATGTATACCAACACTAACTGAAGCATCTTTACTACTTGTTGATCTACGCGACTTAGCCATTGTGACCTGGCTACTATTAGTAGAATTTCTTTAATTATTGATCGTTGTCTAAGGGCAGAAATCTTTCAAAGAAAACGGCTGCGTGCGGCTTCTTGTTGCATTATGCGAAAGGTCCATGACTATAAATAACGTCCATTAAATTTTATTTTTCGTGGAACTGCGACCTGTCAGTGCATTAAAGGAATAAAATGAAGATATAGGTACAGGAAGTCAAATGGGCAGAAACTTTAACGTCTTATCTGTAACCCTCTGCCAAAAGGCGTGCGTCTAGTCTACCTTAAAAACATCTATGCTGTCTGCTTCTACAATATGGCTGGGTAGAACTTTCCAGGCCAGTTCTATATTACTAAAACGAAAGTAGTAACTCTTACACTTCCAGCTGTATACGACACATCATACAAATTTTATTTAATGTGATGTGAAGCATTTTTTTTTTTTTTTTTTTTTGTTTTTACCAGAAATTTCTAATTATTTGCACTATCAAATTTTTCGGACAGTCGAAGCCTTTTAGTATTTTTTCGTAAGTATACAACGGCACTAATCATTCTGGTAAATTGCCTTTTCCAAGCTATCGATCGATATCCAAATGCAACTCTCTCCTTCCCGCAATTACATTTCCAGCTGCAAGTGCAAAGTTATGTCTCTGCGACTCTGGTATAAGGTTTTGAAATGGCAACTGACAAATACCACGCTGTGAAAAATATGTAGTCTGACATCCATTTTATATACGTGGTAAACAAGCGAGCACAGATTCATCCACGGTATTCAAATATTAAAGATAAAAACAAAACTCTAGCTCTTGGGCCAAAATAAGGTTTTTCAAAAACAAACGTATCAAATAGCCTTGCATGGTGTCAGTTCATGTTTTACCTACTCTCAAGATAGATTCGTGCAGATAACTCGAATGCCGCGGTGAAGGTGCAGGGTAAGGAACCGAGTTTGGCCCATAAAAAAAAAAAATAGTTTTAATGCAAATTTTACCTCAAGCACTGAAGGCGGCTTTACCTTTTTCAGAAAAAAAAAAGACAGAAAGAAGAACAGCAATGACAAGAAACAAACAAAGACAAAAACTAAACGAATTATCTGAAGAAAAAAATAACAAAAACAGTTGAAAGTACGTAATGATTTGGGCAAACGTGAAAATAAGAAAAAAATTACAAATCAAAAATTGGAGAGATCGAAGCTCGTTGCCACAGTTCTAATAATTCTTATAATTAGATGCATAGATGAACCTTAAAGTAAAAACCGCATAATGTAGAATAGAGCCTTGTCTATACCTTTAATTAGGAATTACTGGCGCTTTGACAGCTTAACCTTCCCGGTATCCCCTAAAAGAAAGTAGAGAAAAATCATTATGGTGATTACTTTATTCTTAAATGAAACTGGACGGCAGCCAAAAATTCAATGTTGATTGGCTTCTTACCAGAGAGCCTCTCTCTCTCTCTCGAATTACTACGTACAAGAAAACAATATACAGTGACGCTGTTTCGTTTTAGTTCCCAAATATGTACAATAAGTTGTGTCTTCCACTGAGTTAGGTGGTTTGTGAAATTCTTAACAACAAACCGATCGTTTCAGATAATTTCATTTACCCACTCTTTTGGGGCTCTCCATGTCGCGAGCTTTTACTCAACAGCGCGTTTTCGCAGAACGCTCCGTCACTTCCGCTTCAATTTCATACCCCTGTAATATTGAAGAACATGTATTCGACGTTTTCGCGAAATCGGATTCGCCCAGAGGAAAGCCGGGACAGATTCCACCTCTCCTTTTGGTCAGAACGCTATCCCCAGTTTCAATTATCTTTTTCTGTCGCGGCGGTCAATATGCAAGATGTGGCAGTCCGTCACAAGAGCACCAAGAACCGAATGAAGAAGCTTTTCACTTTCTCTTTTGTCATCACTG
This sequence comes from Nautilus pompilius, assembly GCA_018389105.1. Classification (NCBI taxonomy): domain Eukaryota; kingdom Metazoa; phylum Mollusca; class Cephalopoda; order Nautilida; family Nautilidae; genus Nautilus; species Nautilus pompilius. The sequence continues at coordinate 866,498 of JACATO010000924.1, read as the reverse complement.
CTATGTACCGGGGTTGGTGGTTTTTCGTCAGGACGTGCCGACTGGAGTTCTATATCAAACGTACCTTGTTATCCCTGATTGTCCGCCTCTTTGGTCAGCTTCTGTACCTAACTTCTTAAAGAGAAAGAAAGCCTTTGAATGTTCGAAACTAAAATGCGTGATAACGTTCAATTTTTTGTGGTTAGTACTGGTAAATGATTCAGTCAAACGATAAAAGAATTTTGTTAAGGGGTCCTCTGAAAAATATTTAAATTAGTATTTCCTAAACCAACTTAAAGCTCGTGGAAAGTGTTTGGTCATAACTAGTTTTCAGAACAAAATAATTTCTTTTTAATTATAAGATAATCATTCGAATGAAGCATCATGGGGGTTTAAACATATTTCTCAGCTGTTCTATTTAGGAATTTTCTTAATTTTTGTTTAGTTTTTAAAGTCACAAAATTTAAGATATATACCCAAAACTCACAAATTAATACGGAAGGAACATTTTCTTAGATCATCGCATTTGCTTTGCTAAAGTTTGACTGATATGAAGCATTTGGACGAGAAATCAAAAAAAAAAAAAATATGACTGCCAGACAATGATACTAAAAATGTTGAAATACCATATTCGGGAAAAAGCACAAAGATGTTACCAAATGTCTCCCTCGGTTCTGAATTTGTAATGTGTATTCATTTTCTCTTCCACTGTGTTTACTTATGGAAATTCTAGTTTCAACCCCAGAAAATCGCTTATGTTAATTATATGCAAGATTTATTGTATATTTTGCCGTTTGTGGTATTGGTAGTTTCGCGAATTGATATAAATGTCTAGATTTAACATTGGGGATAATATGCGTTTGAGATGTCTAATGACGTGTCGGTGGCAGGTTTTTTATGTATGAAATGTATTCTTCCCTTCTTGTGTCCAGTCAATTCTCTTGAGATGTCTCGCTGATCGGAGCCAGAGATCTGTCATTTTTCCTAGAGCCTTGTACAAGGATTCGACAACCAAAATACTTGATAGAGACGACTACTAATGAGATTAAGATGCTTTGTTTTTTGATCCCACTAACAACTGAAAGTGATTTTTTTTGTTTTTTTTCCTCTGGAGTCATTTCATCTTTTCAAATTGAAGTACCGCATTAAAGTCGCGTTTTAGATAATGTATGGAAATTAAATAATTAGAAGAGAAGAACAAATGTTCGATGCAATGTCTTATTACTGTTGTGTTCTTTGTGAGGTCCTCTCGCATAAAAAATTTCTATAATTTATTTTTAAAAAAAAATCATCGTTTGAAGATCGCTGAACTAGTGAAGATGCAAAAGCCTTTTTTTGGGCGGAAACTATTCCAGGCACAGTCGAAATGTTCTTCGACGATATTAAACCGACAGCTGAGTTTCTGAAGATGAATCACCGTCTACCCCCTCGGAGAACGGCGGAGTATCGACCACAACGCGCCAGGTTCTTTTGCTCGTCTTGTACGACTTGTGTCGCGAACTATTTAATTTATAAAACCTTTTTAATATCCATGCATACATATAAATTAAAAAATATATATACTCGCTTTATTCCCAGTCATGCTATGTTGCTGAAAAGGTTTGTACATGTATGTACGGTCTTGGTCAAACGTTCTACATCACCTAAGATCTACATTAACGCAGTGTGTCTTCAAATGATGCTCATATCTTGATACCGTGCCCAAGATCGCTATTAAATATCTGTTTGTAAATCCTACTAATTGAGTCACGTTTGTCATTATTTATAGATCTTGTTGGAAATCATGTATTCGCTCGTTAGATTTCAGATTTTCTTATTTTTCAGTTTTGGTAATTCCTATCTGTAAGAATGCGAAAAAATACAAAGCGTGTGCGTTAACGTAACATTAATATGCAAATTCACAATATTTAATTCAATTTTCATCAAACAAAGTTAGACAATTCCATGGTGATGACGAACGTTTGGCTGTGGTTGTATCACTCAAGAATCTGTCTACAGCGCATCGCTCTATAATGACTTATAGGCCTGTATACAAACTCTACTATGAACAGTGTAGTTGCACTGATGAACTTAGCGATTTCTTCGTTAGTACTCATAAAAAATTTTTTTTAATGTAATTAAAGTTTGTGGAAACTTCACTAGCTTATTTAAAGTCTAACTAATAAAATACAAAATTTAATACAAACCACTGATGCCATAGACAAAGCTGGTCGGAATAACAGTAATAAACTGTATTTTTATATGCTGGTGTAAACGCCGAGCATAAATTAACTTTAAAGAACTGACATGACGAATCAGTAGATCACCTTTCCATGACATTTACACTGGATTTACTATCATCTTTCATAATTATATACGATTGTTAGTTCGCTGTTCGCGGACGATACACAAGACGGTTTTTGTTCTTGAAACGTTTAGAGAAAATGCGTTATTAAATTTTGCATTTGCTTTTAATCTCAGGATTTTTGATGATATTAATATCTTTTAATCAGTAGGCAATAGTGATCTCAAGATGGTGGATATGACGTTTAATGTGAGCTTTGTAAGAGATTATAGCTTTAAGTCTGACAGCGATTTTAGTAAAGTTCCCGCTCCTTTGTCAAACATTTTGCATGATATACACTGGGATTCAGCTTCCTGGCACTGTTGATGCCAAATGGACCACATCTTCGTCCACTTTATTGAGTAGGTGTGATTTGGCAATTCTCGGAAAAAATTAAAAAGAAATAAATATCGACCCAGGTGGATAAGAAGTGAATTATTGGAAATGGTTAGGAAAAAGGGAAAAGTATATGAACCGTTTAAGAATTCTGGACACCTTAGGTATGAAGCGAAGTATAAGAGACTTCAGAAATGATGTAGTAGTAAAGATAAAGCACCAAATAGAAAGCTTTAACAAAAACCTACCAGCTGACACCAAATAAGGGTCAGGAAATTTCGCCAGTGAACATTGCTTTTAAGAAAGTTGGCCTATAAGAAGATGTATGATAGTTAGATGGGCTGTAGAAACGGCCCATATTAAAATACAAATTATGAACAAGTGAAACTTCGACAGTTACAGGATTAATTAGATTACCACAGGAGAAGACACGAAAAAGCAGAAAAGAGAAGTGTTAATAATAATAATAATAATAATAATAATAATAATAATAATAATAATATAATAATAATAATCTTAAGTGAGAAAATCCTAAGGCCTTGATGGTATCAGTCATAAAATGTTACAACTTGCGGCAGATGAAATGATTAAATCAGTCTCCGTCAATGCGCCCTTAGGCTGCAAAAGTTGCTGATATTTCACCTATTTTTAAGAAAGAGAACGAAAGTGAATCAAGAAATTACCGACGAATGAACCCCATAAGTATTGTAAGAAAAATGTTAGAATCAGCCATTAAAGACAGACGGATTACACGGAAAACACTTACTGCAAAAGAGCCGGTGTGGGAATGACGCGAGGCTTTGGTGTCGTTGAGAACAATGAGGCCGACTTTCTTAATGCCTTTTGATCTGTTTATTGTTTAAAACGTTAAGAATACAGCTATTGGTGGAAGGTTCTTCATAGACTTTATCAGAGGACTCACTAAAGGCTCTGTTTTGAGACAAGTTTTAATTCTAATTTAGGTTAATGTTGTAAAAGTCGGGCTGGCTAATAAACTGGAAAAGTTTGTCGATGATAGGACCGATGCTAATTTTGATGTAAGTCGTTTCCAAATTGATTAAAATATATTTTCTACGTTGGCCACCAAATAGTCAAACAAATTTCGGCACTTTCAGGTTTAAATGTTTTCACTTGGGTCACGGTAAGGATACCAATGTCTATATTTTGGACAACGCTTTATTAAGACTAATTCTGAGACTACAGATTCTGGTGTGACTATTCAATATAAAGTGAGACAAACAGTGCAGTCAGGCGATAGGTAGGAGAAAAGATGACACAGGGGCTTGTTCGCTTATTTAAAACAGTAGGCCACATTTGGAGTATGCGGTGTAGTGCTGGTGCTGCTCTCTCTCTCTCTCTCTCTCTCTCTCCTCTAACGCCGAGAACAAGGAAAGGTATTTACAAACATTTTAAGAATCTTATTTGGCTCGCTTTTCATAAGCATTCTTTAGTAATAGAGTGGAGAACGCTCTGCCTGGCACCTGTACACTCTACTACAACCAGTAGTAAAATTTAAAAACAAGGTGAACAGATACTCCGAGTGGATGGGGCTTTATATAAATCCTGAGACTTCCCATCACAACTGTAGCTATACGGCACGCAAATACCACATAATATTTTAGTTCTTTAAAGATGAAATGAAGAGGAATATTTTCGTCGACTGAACTGCCCGTGGGAGTTAAAATGATCATCGAGACAAAGTCCTTTAGATATTGTAACATAATAATTTTTGGAAATCGAAATGTCTTGTCGTCTTTTGGCTGAATCAGAGCTTCTGGTCAAAGAAAGAACATTTTTTTGTTAATAAGTTGCACAAGCAAGAGGTTTGATTAGCACAAATAGCGTTCGTGGTAATAGATCATATAGATATTTGATATTTACTAAGCAATTCAAACATATTTAAGGCAAGCGAAGCCACAAGGAAGATATTTAAGGAGGTTTTATAGATAACTCATTAGCTCCTTGATGGATTATGAGACAAAACCCATACGCTGTTATTTATGTATATATACACAATTTTTTATACCATAGAAAATAAACTGATGAAATGTTCAGTTTGTATGTGTTAGGTCAAGGTTAGGTTTTATTTAGATTCAAAAGTCAACGAAAACCGTTCTAAGCTTAATAACACTTAGAGAGCCAGTTTTTTATTATCTGTTTTAAATTACGCAAAGCTTCCGTTCGTCGTACGCTTCCCTGCTGATGGAAGATGCGGATTTCCATCTCGATTGCAAGATTAGGAACCGAAAGAGAAACTCGAGCCCTCAACCCGTGCAGTCCAATTGGCGAAACACCAGACAAACCCGTCTACGCAAACATCAAAGAAAAAAATCTATTATAATCTTCTTTTTATTTTTTTAAATGAGCCAATTGCGATTGTAGTTGATCCCTAGCCCTGACCCTTCTTTTAGATTATCCGTTATCTTTGTCAATCCACGCCGATTATCACATTTCGAGACCTTTTTCTATTTTGCGCAGTCAATAATAATTTAATGCATGTATGGAAAAAAACAAAAAAAAACACATAGTAACGAGACATTATTGTTCTTCAGAATACAATGTTTGCTTGCGGAAAACAAAGACCGCATGGCTATCTGTCCGGCTGACGATTCTCTGCAAACCCTGTACTTCTACTTTGATAGACTTCCTCGTTGCTTCCACGATCCCATCGCCGGTGTAATCATAAAAGTCGAAGACACATTCTAGAAATGGTCGCGCACATCCAAAAAAAAAAAGGACAGTGGTAGTTACTAAGCCAAAAGGAAACAACTGTTATTAATATTCTCTATCATTTATATATTTATATTAAAGGAAACGAGTTTAAACACGCGAAGAATACGAAAATAAACGCGGAAATTATTTATCTAATAAGCACTTTGTAAATATACGTCACAGGTGAATACTATAAAAAGACTTGTTTAAGATCTTTAGACGACATACGAATGATATTTATTATTAGTTATTAACCTCTTTAGCTGAAGATAGGTTTGTAACTCTTGCTTTTTATAATTTTCAATGTCATTTTAATTATTTTCATATAAAATGTGCATTATTGTTGGCAATAAACTTGTAATGCATGGCAACAGTGGCGACATTAGCGACGTATAGCCGTTCTACGTTTCTATTGGCTGTCGATGGCCAAGAAGTACGTGACCCGTCATGCAGTAGCTAAAAAGTAGGTTGTACCCGGTATATACCACTGTGGCATTAGCAATGGCTTTTAAAGATATGAGAATTATGATCTTGCGTTTGTACGAGTGCGAAAAAGGTAATTTCGTGCGACGTATTTCCTCAGAACAAGACACATTTCCAAGTGGTGGAATTGAAGCGACGAAAAGAAATGAAGGCTATGTTGGCATCTAAGTATATTACAGGTCTCATTATTAAGAGAGAGAAAGGTCTTCAGAGAAACACAGCTACCAGTGCTAGGGGTCGGACTGAGAGGCTAAACGAACCCGGTCTTAAAGGTCGAAATACTGCTCCTACGTCTTTACTATAAAGAGTGAATCAGATAAAAAGAAATACACAAGCGAGGAAAGTCCAGATTTTGAGGGGGGGGGGTGTCTGATAATCGGTGGCATGTACGGAAGTGGGTTTGTACGACTTTGGCAAAAAAATAAAGCCCGAAATGCAGTTACTGGGACTGATTACAAACAGATTTATGTCAGATGCGCTGTTCGATCTGAAAACAAAATAAATAGAAAATAACGACTCCAAATACATCGCTAAGAGCGTCTAACCGAAACAGGAACAAAAAAGCACTTGCACAGCTGGAATGGCCCTTCTGAAACTTAAAACCTCGTTATGAATGTAATAAAACCATGGGAACACATCGATATAGTGGATTCAATGACGACTCTTGCCAGCAGAGGGAAAGAAAATGTACGGTAAACACTGCAAGAGATTTGGATTGAAATACCTCAATAGTTCACACTCGGGCCTTTCGGAAGTAGAGCGGGACGACTAGAGATACGTCCTTACTCACATTTCTCGCTCACGAGTGTGTGGTGTGAAGACACGGCCGGCGGACGCGGTGTTCCAGTCCGGACCGCTGAGCTGCTAGAATCGGGCGCCAGAGTTAGATTCCTGCAGAGGAGGAGGAGGATGGGGGGGGGCGATCGGTCTGGCGTATCGCCCTGGCAATAGTTTCTTCTTGCTCTTCTTTACCAGCCGTCTGCATGAAATTTCTCCGGGCAACTCTGATTTCCTCTCTCATCTAAATAATGAAATTCTAGCAGGGATTTCTATACCGAAGTCGGACATGCCACTCCCATCCGGTGTCGGACGGCAACGTATCATTTTGGGGGATGAGATGGGGGGGGGTGTTGCGAAGTGTTTGTGGGTTTGTGTGTTAGGTTGCATATGTGTGTTGGGAGCTGGGTCGGTTCCACGACCGGCCGCCACAGCTGCTTACGTTTGAGGCCTTATTTCGACCTGAGTTTGTGTGTCTATGTACCTCAACCTATTGAGAGCAGCGGGCTACCCAACTCCTTCGTACTAGTTATGGCAGGAGAGGTAGGATTTCTCCAGGCTGGACTGTCGTGACAGAGTTTTCTCTCTATATGTTCCTTAAGACAATAGTTTGGGTAGCCTTCCCCACTTGTCGGCATCAGTGTCCAAAAAAAGGCGGAGGGTAAAGAAAAAGTACATTCTCATTTGAGACATAGCGTAACGGTACATGCTCGTGCACTTTTCTATTCTTAATAAACACTAATCTGCGCTTGTTTTGACTTTTTACAACGTAATTATTCAATAAATAATTCTGGTGTGTCCACCGTATTACTATTGTTTGTGTGCATATATATATATATATTTTCTTTTGAATAAAATGAAATAATAACTGCAAAGATTGTGTGATAATTAAAAATATTTACTGTGTTCCTCGCTCCTGGAAGCTGTGGTGGTAGCCTGTCATGTGGAAGTTTTAAACGTATCAATGTTTTGAGTATTTTGTTTGAAAGATCAAGGATCGAATAACTTGCTCCCCACACCTTTGCAAATATCACTGACTATGGCTCTCATTTTTATGTTTTTTGTTGTCTCTCTGAATTTTTGGCCGGTATTGTATTAGCAAAGAAAATCAAAATTCTTTCTCGTAAAAAAGCATTCGTAGCAACCGATTTTATCATCCACAGAACCGCTTGATAGTCAGCGCATGCGCTGACCGTGTAGAGAAATGTGTCCGGCTTAACGAGGGCCGGACGTTCAAACGAGGTTGATAGCTGCTTTCGGAGGTCAGCATTGTTCACGTGTCAATTGTCTCGAAGACTGTTGTCAATACAAACAAAAGAAAAACTGAACGAGCCATGACGTCGTTGATTGGCACTCCGGTGGCAGGTGCTGTGATTCTTTGTTCCTGATCATGGAAATTACATTCTTGATTATACCAGTTTCGAGTTTATTTACAGACATCCATCAATATCGAACGATAAGTTTCTAAAATCATTTCACTTATTAATTATCATTAGTTTCCGGGGTTTTGTCGAACAGCTGAAGATAGGAGAATAGTGAAGCATACTAAAGTGCCAACGCTTGCCTCAAGTAGATTAATTTTAAAAAAGCATTCGTCGGTTCATATTGATTAGAAGTGTAAGAAAATAAATTGGAACCGGACACAATAAGGCGGGCTGTTAATTTCCGTAGTTATGGGCACAGGAATCGTAACACGCCTCGATCGAGAGTCCAACTGTGACAGCTCCACTTCGTTTGGTTTTTAAATGCGATTTACTCAACATTACTTTTAATTTACTCTTGACTTGAATGCCAAACGTCTTAGCCATAGACTATTTCGGAGCATGACCCAGAAGTTAGCAGTGTGAAACAGCAGGGATCACAAAGCAGGAAGGATATATACCACACGTGAAAAAATATAGAGAAAAGAACCCTTATTTTGGTCTGCAATGGCGGATTTTCTATGGTAAGGTGCCGCGTTTTCTTTTAATCCTCCAGGTCTATATAAACCCTACGAGGGCAGCGCCTGGACGGCTGATCTTATTGGCTTCACTGCGAGGATGTTGGTGGGCAGCCAGACTGCCCCTTAAAGCTCTGCAAATAAAGCGGCCTTTACTTGCTCTTAAATGACTGACACAAAGAACAAAAGGCCATCACAATATAACAGAAATTTAGTGAATGCCATGAAGAGAAGAACTCGTGACTCTTTACGCGAGACGTTTAACAACGAATACGACGACTTTCTCTGGCTGGCTACAGAGATATTCGTGTCTGTCATCTGGCAGCAGCAACGGCAAAGTGATGAGCAAGTCTTTCATGGTAGACAGTTTTTGGATGTGTGCAAACTGAACAAACAGTGTTGCTGTGACCCCCCCCCAAAGTTGTTGAGGCTGAACTTCAAGGCCCAGGTACCAGTTATTTAGCAATTACGATGTTCAACTCTAAAATTTTATTTAGTATGGAAAACTAGAAGCATCACTCGCTCCACCGAAATTTTAAAGTTTAGAACTAGCTTCTATCCTATCGTCCACACCCGAGAACTATAAGCTTTGAATGAATCGCTTTTCTTTGATTTTTCTTGTTTTGTTGTTAATAATAATAATAATAATAATAATAATAATAATAATAATATAATAATAATAATAATAATAAAACAACATACTCCGGGGTCATTTAGGTTTATGATTTTTGCCTCAGAAGTGATTGAATTTAAATGCTTTTATGAACTGAATTCTTTAATGATAACAAGTGAAAGTTTACGATCTCTATGTATTGACGTCATCTCTCCGTAGTGACGTCATCTCTCTCTCTCTCTCTCTAAAGATGATACGTAAAACAACAAAGGTTATTTTGCCCCCCCCTCTTTTTTGTAGACCGCACTTTACGTCTGTCCTCATTGATGCACGTCTTAAGATGGATTTAGTGGTCAGTAGGAGACCTAAAGACGACTGGTCTCAGATCGATATTTAATGCCTGGCTGTATCCGTCCTTTTAAGCTCGGTGGATGAAAAGTCTAATCAACTACTGGAATGTGCTAGCATTCCCCATTTGACCACTAGTTGTCCACTTAGTCGAGGTAATGGGGCTGAAAATTACTTTCCAGCCGCCTTCCCTCGCACACGGCCAGTGTTATTAGGACCTTAGAATAAATAAATGGATGCTGGGCGCTGTATGTACACCGCATGTGTCAGATAGCGGATAGGCCGTGCGATTTACCATCTTGTGGATTTTATTACACCAGACCAAGATTGAATAACTTCACATGAAAGGGTATCATTACATATCTCCTAATGCTATTGCGAAACTGTTTTTATTCTTTATTTTCAACTAATGGTCAGAAAACAGAAAAAGTGTATAGATAAAATTTACAAACCGAATAATGCGCTGATTGTGGCTTAGGGAGGAGGGAATCTACGACCGACCTGTCTCAAACCCTATGACCACCTAAGTACACTGCCGAGCCAAATTATTAGGAACAAATATAATATGCAGTCTATTTGAGGAAAAGTCAACTTATGGAAAGGATAGTTACGTATACACGACGGGTTCTATGTCACTTTCTTATACTTATTAGGAAATGAGGCGTCATTATGCAGATGCTGAGTGCACCTAATGAAATAATGACACTGCATAAGAAAAGTGTACACTCTAAGAAAGTGATACTCTAATTTTCAAAGTTCTCGTGAAACAATTAGAATATAGTTCAGAGTTGAAACTCGCTAATGCGCCCCATCTGAATTTTAAGATGTCATTTTTTTTACAAATTGATTTGTAAATATTTAAAGTAAAGATTCTGCGATGATACAATAGATTAAGGATAAACGACTTTATAAAATACTGCCGTATTACTGTGAACAAGGTTTTAATGTTATACGGGAAGTATATAAAAGGGGAGTTCATCGGTCCATGAAATGGCCGAAAGTTGGTTTTGAGGTTATCTCTATTTTACTGCGGGATTTCTAAATTGACTTTTTGTAGAGAAATCTGAGATTTAAAAAATAATTAATTAAATTTTTTTTATCTATTCAGGGGCATTGTGAAATAGTATCCTCCGGAAGTTAATGTTCAGGCTTGACAATGATAAATATGAGTTTAGCCTTCGTTAGACAACAGAAGAAAAGGATTAGTGAAACGTTTTAGGGGAGCTTTTGTGTTGAGTTTCTATTTTATTGTTGAAGTTTACAATTTTTAGTTGGCCGTAAATAAGAAATTCGTCAATACCGCTACTTAATTTAGCAACGGTTTTCTACGGCTTCATCCGTAACCTTCTGCCATCGCTGGCACATTCGGTTAGTGCGCCACGTCTGCGTGAAGAACGAAGTCAAACTCTTGGTTTCCAGTAACACACAAGAAATACGTCAATCGACTGCAAAAAAAAAAGTCAGCGGGACTTTCTTAGCGGAGTTTAATTCTCTGCTGACCACCGCCAGTTTTATCGCGCTTCGATCCGGAATTCCGTTCTTTGGTGATCTTCAGAACAGTGCCGGAGAAGTAGGGGTGGGGTTGGGCTGTGAATCTTCGTGCGCATGTTATAGGACGACAGGGAAGTTCACCGACACGGGATTTTTGATGGTGAGGAATTACCTACGGGCAACTCATGGTTTGTTGAGTTCTCGATGACCAGTACACACGCCACGTTGCTCCTAAAAAAAAAAGAATATTAGTCCACGGTGTTTGCTTCGTTTTCAGTAGTAGATCTCGTCACGGAGTCTGCTTACAGTCGGTCTTCTATGTATAGCGCCACCCGTATTTGCTCATCTCGCACACACATCCATCTCTCGTTCTGTGGTACTGTGGAAACTCGGAGCATTATATTCACAACAGCTAAAAACGACGTGGAAATACGATATAAAACAAAACAATAGAAATCCATATATTTTATGCATATTGTAGAGTTAGCCCAGAATGCTTTTTCCTAGTTAAATAAAACAAAAGCAGATTCTTTGGTACACTTTTTAAATACCACTTTGCTGTTTTCAAGACTTTATTCTCGCAAGTGCTTTGTGTGAAGATTTATTCCCATAATTTCTACTTTCCCATTTACAGATTTCATCACGATATTTCAGACTGCGACAAAATGAAAGTAGACGTGCACTGGCAGCCATAACTGTAGAACCTGTGAAATGTCAGATATATATCACACATAATTAAGTTATCGGTGCATATAGTTACAAATTTATTATTTCATGATTTTAGGAAATGAAAGCATGTAAAAATGTTATTTTCGAACTTTTTTTAAATTAAAAAAAAAAACTATTTTACATAAAAATATAAAGTGATGACGAATGTTAAAATCTCAAAGAAAAGTCTGTCTTTTGGATTCTCGGTTCAGTGTCGTAGAAATCTGAAACATCTCCTCCTCCTCCATCGAGCTCCCGTTGTTCTAATTGCTCAATAAAATGTAATATTTAAGTAAATGAATAAACAGAAAACCCCCTTCTGACGTGAAAATAACTTAAAAGAAGAAACTAATATATTTACTAATAAGTAAATTGTGGGGATAGTTAATGCTGAGGTGTTTTTTTTCCCGGTTCCTTTGGTAGTATTTCGAATTCCTTTTGTGTCGGTCTCGCAATTTGTTTAAAGCCACAAATCTATCACAGCCTTGAACGCTTCACTTATACCTGTAGTTATCGTAAGAGAGATTTCTCGTGACAAGTTTAGATCTTTTTATTGCTATGTTTGATGATCTCACACTTCACTCGTAGCCAATCAGCTCTTCGTATTATAAAGTCACTATCCAACGCTATTTTTTATGGTAAGGCTTCTCGCTTTGTCTTTAGTTCTAGTTAATACCGCAATCCTGATTCAAAAGAGCAGTCAAGTTAATTCATATGACAATACCTTTCCCCAAATGAAACGAATCGTTTGTAAATGCATCTTTAATTGGTACTGAGGCAGGGTTTTCATATTTACAGTTTGTCGTAATTCACCTACAATCTCCTAACTCATGCACGAAAATGTCCATCTGCTTTGTAACGCTTTGTTGTTTGCATGCAACCTCTTAAACGCTCTCCAACTATTGTCATTTTCTGATTTCCAACTCCGAGCTCATGCTTGTTGTCTACGCTGTGTTTATTTATTTATTTACTTTTCATCTATGATTAACATCAAAGATCACAAGCTTTAGAATTAACCCTAACCCTATTCTCTTTTACCAAAATGTCATTGTAGAAGCTATTAACTTGAATTTTCCAAGCGTCAGTCTTTCCTAAATTTTATTATGACTTTTAAGTATATCATCACAAAATGATCAAGTAAAACAAAAATTAGACTTGACAGCTCTACTTCAAGTGTATTGTTTGCGCCTGGATAATTGCTTTACTAACACGTAAATCGAGTCTTTGATTAAAGATTGCTACTTCGACTAACCAATTGATGTAGAAGACTCAGTGTTAGTTGGAAACAAAGTTTTGAGCACCTTTACAGAGGATAATATCTTTGGACGCGCAATTCTGTAATAATACAATCATTGCATCTTTATTATTTATGTCAGCATGATGAACTTTGACAACGTACGAAGTTAGTCACCGGTGTGTAAAATGTTAAGCTGCTTGGAAACACTGATGACATCCGAAACATTTATATGGAATGACGATGGACGCAACAGAGTTCAGCACCAGGTGTTTTCGCATGTAGAATGCGAGCAAGGATTTTACGGAAAATCTGACGAAAAATCTTCTAACTCCTTGCTGTGAAAGTTTCATTTATTTTAGCTCACACGACATCTTGCAGTCAAAGATTCATTTAGAACACGCCCACAAAATCACGTCTGCTCAGAATGTAGCAATGATTACGCTCCATACCATAATGCAGCTACCATCGCATTTGATTTGTTGAGTTTCATAGTAGTCTGCGAGCGCTTGTTTCTTTAGGCGATATGTGTGGACCAGTTAACTAAAAAAATTTAAAAATTAGAACCGTAAATAAAAATCTACTGCATCATTAAACAAAGCAGCAGGGCCATGTTGAAATACCGCTAGAAAAACGGTTTAACTCTTTCACGTTCTTCTGCATCAGGGGATGTTTAGTGCAAGTGTGGTGTAGATCTGCTAACAGTGAAAGTTGCTTTGTTCAGCTGTCAAATAATGGATTCTTGATGCACGGATGATCTGTCTTTCACATACAGCGGTCTCTACCTCACCTCCAGGCACCCCTCTTGCACCTGTTTGTTTCTCTCCGCGTTTCATCATACTGCGGCAAAACCAAAGTAAGCCTAAACTCGCTGCAAGCAGCTGTTGACCGAGGCCAGTAGTATTCGCATTAGCATTCATTGGTGAAGCACTAGTTAAATATTCCCGCAACACAGTCTGGCAGTACTTTTTTTTTACTGCTTTGACCCTATTTTTACAAAGCTGATCCACTTAGATTTAAATTGTACAGAGAAAATAATGATTATCGTTTGCTTCACGTAGCTTGCGCCTTTCTCAGTTTTGCTTTTATTATAAGTCAACGTTAAATAATTGTTCTGCTTATTAAGTTATTGTTATTTAACCTAAAAAGATCTCTCTCTCTCTCTCTCTACCGACGCCAAATATATATATATACATCATAGATTGTTTTTTGTGGATCGAAGTTATTAGTTTGAGCAGTATTAGGTATCTATATATTGCCTTTGCACTGTTTGGTTTATTTACCTTCGTTCCTATAAGAAGGCAGAGGACCATCAAAGACTCATTTTCGGCGACGCATAAAGTTTCGCATATTTGCTACAACAATAAATATTTTATTATTAAAATACGCACATTTGCTTCTTCCATATATGCTTTGTGCACTCTTACAGCTTTTACCGGCTCATGAAATCAGTAGCTGATCATTCAATACATTTTTTGGTGGCCTTCCGAGCACAGCAGCAGTCCGAAAAACAACGAAAGGCTGGCCACTCATCACGTATATAAAAGTGCACATCACTGACGTGATGCGATTATTTCAGGTTCTGTTTGGTGCGAATGGTGTCTTGTTGCCAGATAAAGTACAGTAACAGGCCGTAGGTTTAATGGAGTTTAACGTCAGAAGTCTTCTTTAAGTATGAAGGCAGCACCCGCGCACTATAGACAAGTTGTGGTAGCACTAAGGACATTAAAAAAAAAAAAAATTCTTAAATTTTCTTGGTTCCATTTTTTGATGATTTTCTTTAATTATTCTTCGCATTATTTTGGTTTGTTTTCAGCTGAAATGTACTGTTCTTCACAAAATCCAGCATCACACCTGTACGCTACCCTTAGCTTACGGACAGCAGAAAAGTTACTCCTTAACATTGGGAAAACACTGTCTAAAATCAGTGGCTTTGACGTTTTCGCTGTACATTGTGGGCCTTTAGCTAACAGAAAACACTCCGCTTTGATTAAATTAGGTTAAAAAAGTAATTACTTTCTATAATTAAAAATTTTTTAAAAGGATGGACAAGGTCTTACAACTTATGGAAAAAATTTAAGCTTAGATTGTCATTTGCAATAAAATTAGTTAGATATCGTGTATTAGTTTAATTTCATCCAAGAATTTTCATAGAAAGTAGAATTGCTGACGTTTATACCTAATGCAGCCGATTTGATGGTTACATAAAAGAAACCGTACTTACTTTATTTTGTCACTTTACTTAATAACCTGGGCAAGTTTTCTATTCACTTATGCGACCTCTACAAGAGCTTTGCCACTGCGTCGCCATGTTTGACACATTATTACACAGTACAAACATCGGAAAACACTAAAGCAGCTTAGTAGAGGTCGGTATCATATGCCTCGTGTTCAATTTTCATTATTTGCGTCTCTTCGTTTAACTTCAGTGCTGGCTCATCAGTTGTAATGGAAAAATTCCTACTCTGACATGTACAGAATGGGCTTCCCTTTTTTAAATCCAAAGAAATGCTTATCAGAAATAGAATATTCGCCAGACAAATAATCTGTCTTTATTTCTTCTTTAACAAAATGAAAATTCATCTTTACTTAATCCTTAATGACTTCCATAAAAATCGAGAGACCATGGCAAGTGATTTTTATGTGACATTAAATATGAGGGATGGTAACTCTAAGGTAAATGTCATATGACTAACTGTCTGCTATAAATATCTCAAAAGACCCTCTTTGCACTATATTTGCTTCGTATAAATTGAGAGATAACAAATGCCATCTATGGAAGGTCTTTTGAATTTATCATTCAGTAAAGAGAAAGTAACCAAAACTGTCTTATTGAAAAATTTTTCTAGAACTACAGACACTACCGAAAGTTTGCATAACTCTAGAAATAACAGTAACAAAAATCTTTCTTCAAACCATGCTCGTAAAGCTTGACCCTGTACCCATAGCTCTTATAAACGGCTGTTGTTTGAATACTTTTAATTTAGTCCCACCTATCATGACTTATAAGGTCTTTTCAGAAATCACCCCCTCCTTTTTTTTCATGTTAGATTTCAAATTGTCAGATTTTTCAGTTTTAGTCATTTATCCATGAAAAATAAAATTCGATATACATTTTAATGCATTAATCTGATATTATCACACAAATTCAGAAGGTTTAGCCAATTCAAGCAAAATTATGAAATGCTAGGACGATACAAAACATTTAGCAATGGCTGTAGGTGTATATTATATTTTACAAAGACAAACCTGGAAAAGGCAGACAAAGTTCGCTTTGTGTTAATGATAATTATACACATTATAGGGACGTGTGTATATGTGTGTGTGTGTGTGTTGTATAGGAATACGCATTTACGCAATAAAGAGAGTTTCGTGTACAAAACTATAAAAGCAGAATACCGGTTTAATTACACAATCATAGAAAACGTAAGCAAGACTGTACAGCCCGATCACTGACCATTTTCGACATTGCTAAGCACTCTCTTTGCATTGTGTAGGGGAAACTGCACGCTGAAAGTAATAATAATGATGTTAGAGTAACCTCTGATTCAGGCGAAAATATCGATTGAGTAAGTAGGCGAGCATCGTTGAGAACTTGATTCAAGCCAAATCAACTAAAAATACCTCAACACTTCGAGAAAATTGCGACCTCCATAACATCAAAGGGGAAGCAAAATGAGATCCAAGTTTACTGAAAGTATTTAATATCTGTCTTAAACGAAAACAACATTCGTTTTAAATTCCTTGCGCAATTAAACTACAGAGACCGGGGAAAAAGTGAAACAGAAGCATCGCCAGAAGGCATCTGTTTGAAGGAGAGTTAAGAGAACTCATTGGATGAAGTGAAAAAATAAAATTCGTTTTACGCTTAGATTGCATAGGCCGAGAAAAGTTAAAGAAAGGAAAAGAAAAGATTACAGTGCTTGAAGACAGCCAAGGATGTTGGTTCCAAAGGAAAAAAACTCATCAAAAAGTGTGAAAATCTGAACACACGGATCAACAGCTATGTCTGCAGCCAATAATAACAATAAATTGCTCATTAACCCCATAATCCACACAAAAAATACAGAATTTCAAGAGTGGAAGTAAAATCTACGATCATATCTCAAGAAAAAACAAAACAAAACAAAAACCAAATTAACAGGCTGTTGTTATTTTTTTAACGAAAACTTGGAAATCTTAGCTATTTTTTAAAATTTGAGTGTAATTTCTTCGAAAGCAATGAAAGAGAATGGCAAAGTAAGGGACGTCTGTGTCGTTGACAGGAGCTACCAAGTGATCAGAGTTAGGCAACGTTAGGCTTCATGTAGATTGTGAAATGTCGTGACACTGCACTATGGCAGCATCAGGCATTGAACAATTAGACCAGGAGTAGAGTCATTACTGGCTTACAAATCCTTGGCAAGACAAGTAGGCAAGAAACCTATATTGATTTTTTGGGCAACCCTTTATAACAAATGAACCTCATATACATGATGTACTGCATACAGTAGCATGGTTCCAGATTGTGGAGAAGAGTTACTGAAAGAGTACGTGCATACTAGGAATAAACTATACACTGGAGAGGCTATTCACAGAAACGTTTACATTGACACGCGCTAAATTTTTTAAAGCAAATTTAATACAAAACTAGATAGATGACTTTAACCCTTTGAAAGCTGCGTAAAAAAAAAAGCTATGGAATATTTTCTTGGCTTTATTACCTAAATATATCTCAATAATCTTTCCAGTCTCTCTCGGTTCATCAGTTAGGTCAAGATCTTAGCTTGTAAGGGTGTACAATATCTTGGTATTAGTTATTTAGCGATATCCGATTTTATACAATAGACGAACTAGAAACTGCACTAATGACAAAGTACAGACGAAATACTTAAGAAAAAGGCAACGTTTCTTAAAGTTTACTTGAAGAATTTCGATCAGTTATTCTTTAAAGAAAACGAGATATTTTAATATTTTGTTTGGATTTCTAAAAAAGATTTACGTTTATCTACGCTGGTGACCATAATTCTGAACTTATCAATAAAATAATGAAGCATAAAGTAGAAATTTTGAAGTTGTTTGATTCAAGTTCAGAAATAAAGTTATTTTATCCCTTGCATGGATTTTTCAGGCTCACGCTACATCTGGGATTTCACAGATTTGGACATCAGAACTTATTTTTACGTATTTTTAAATCGTGGTTTTGATCGTTGTGCCCAGACTCACTTTTGCCACCCAAAAAACGATAACTAAAAAGCATATTGCGTTCACAGTAGAAATGCCACACGCCTTAAAAATGAATATAAATCGAAATGGAATGATTAAATTTCGTTTCCTATGACGGCGTCAACTAAAAACTTACCTTGGTTGATTAGTAGTGCAACGTAATTTTTAGCATTAGATAGCAACCGCGTTTTCTTTAAAGTTTAAAATGAGTAGTATAAGAAGTGGGTTTTGTCCTTCGAAATGAGTCTGGCCATAGCCTCCACATTCTGAAGGGCGAAAGCCTCTTTCTATACTACTATTATATTAATTAGAGCGAAAATTCGACTTGATGCAATGAACTAGCTTTTGACGAAACCTCATGGAGGCTTTTTCTTTTTTATTATTAGAGAGTCATTATTTAGCGTTGAATGTTGACTGGAAAGAACACAGAAGTCTGAAGAAAAAAAAAGCGATTTTCTTTTTTGTTTTAAATGGGGTGCATGTTCGCTTTTTCTTTGAACCTTGGAGTGGCATCAGCTTTCATGCTGGGGTTTCAATCGCAAAGTGGCATCGATAAAACAAAAACAGGTGGAGAACGCGCGGACTCTGGCCTTCCTACAGCAGCAGCCCTTGAAGGGGAGGGGGAGCAACTGTGCTTAAAGGGCCGCTTCCGCGCTTGGCCTTTCGGAGACAGCCGTATAATAGTAATTGTGGGAATCGTACAAGTCGGAATAGCTTCCCGAAAAAAAAAAAAAAAATTTAAGTCGGTTAAAAGTAAATCAATCTTCTCAGATGTCAACTCTGTTGAGCCGGAGAACAACAGTCTGACATGACGCCCAGATTACTTTTTTCCCAGCCATGAAGAACCTGCTCTGGCACTGTAAGTATCGAATCTATCGGTTCAGCTGTGCCGCGACTCTGTAATAGGCAAATGATCGTTCGTCGGATGCAAGAAACTCTATTATATATTGGTACTGCAAAAATAAATCTACAAAACCAATTCATTAAATCACAGTTCTTCTCTCGTAAAAGATCCACCTTCTTTCTAAAATTACACAGGAGCCTGTATGCATCGCGAAAACAGATTGAAATATTTATTTGTATTTTATCCGATTCGGAAAATAATGTATTTTTGCCGTACAAGCTAACGGTAAACTAAGCTAAGTATATTATTATCCGTGTAGGTTCTATCATGTAGATCTAACTGCGGACGCTTGGTTCCGACGGTAGAATATAATATGTTGGACAATTCTAATTTTATTGCCTTCGAGTTTACTTATCTGAGTATAGTACTTCTGATTTTATAGCAAAATATTCTTTGCTGAAACTAATTTATTTCTTAATGTATTTCAATTATTTATTCTTGTACACTGTTCGTGATCGGTTGTAGACACCAAGTTATTCATTGTTGCTTTACTCGAGGGAAATCTAGAAATGTATTCAGCGAGCGATGTTATTCGATGGAACGCCTATAGCAATTGATTGAAACCTACACTAGCGCTCAAAAGTTACACCTACAGAAGGGAAGCACAGAAATTTATACAAATTTAGTGATCATTATCATATGAATAAGCAAGGCGAATATAAACTATTCCTTCTAAGTTAAATCTTTAACTTATTAAACCCTGGCATGAAATTCTGTTAAAGCCGTACACGTGGAATGCTCAAGTATTCCTTTAACGGCGAGGAGTAGCGGTGCGTTCAGTAATGCAACAGTGATATTACTACTAATGAAAATAGTAGAATAATAAGTTTGGAAAATAACCCGTATGCTGTTGTTGCTGAGGCAGTGGTCGCGACTGACTCGCATCGTTTGAAAATGTACAATGTTGTTCCGTTACAACCGCGCATCGGACAGAGGCTCTGGCACAAGGACCCGGTATTTCGGCCTCAGTCGGGCGAACCCGTAATAGTGCGGAACACGCAAATAATATAAATCCCTAATTAGGCTTTCCATTTTTAAATATGAGAGGAAAACGAGGTATCCCGATGAAACTTACGTGACCAGTTGGTGAAGAAGAACGCCAGGAAACCATGCCTAAGCTGGTACTTCAAACCGAGGTCGCTCTAAACGGGAATCGAACTCGGGGTCTCCGGCTCAGCAGTTACCCGCCCTTGAAAGGATCCTCAAAGAATCCACCGTGATTTTGCCTTTTCTTAATAACTGATTTAAAGATAAAGGCATTTTTTTCCTAAGAGGTTTTGCATCTATTCACCGTGTATTTTATTCCATTCAGACTGAAGGCGTTCCCAGACCTGTGCTAATGTTTGAAATTGGCTTAGTTTCCATTCGGCGATCCAGCTCGATCCATTGATCTTCACTAGGAAGCGAATTGGGGGAGGGGGTTGGCAGGTTCGTGCACCTTAAAACTCCAAAACGTTCTGCGTGGTTCGTTAGTGGTTCATACGTGAGTGATGAATGGTTTATGTCATAATCTTCTCCAACCAGTCTGGTAGTCCCGAAGGTATGATGTGGACGAGAACTGGCCAGGCAGTCTTCCTCTCTTTATAGTTCCGTTTGCCATGCGGTTAATTTATTTGAAACTCTAAAATTAAATCAAAAAAAAAAAATGGTAAAATTGTATTCTTTGATATTTCCATGGAATACCAACAAACGTATAGTGCAAAATGTTTTCACATATCTAGGAAAGAAAATCCGAGTGACCAGATTTTAAATTTGGATTTAGTGTACGTACGAATAGTTATTTGCATGGACTATACTGTATGTAATTATGATAGTTATGAAAGGGGGAGATGAAAATATAATTTGCACGTTTTAAATTTTAAAATTTTTAAATTTATTCTATTAGATAAGTAAAAAAAAAAATTGTGGAGATCCTAATGTAATGTTTACTTAACTTACATTTGTACTACTGAAACTGCCTTCCTATATAAGCCGTACTAATACTTTAGGTGTTTTTTAAAAAAAAATAATGCTGTTCTCAGAAATGGAAACAATTTTTTCACACTCCAGAAAGATATATTATTATTTTAAAAAAACCGTTGACAAAAAGGAAGTTGGGTGTATACTCTTAAAGTGCTCAGGGAGAAGTTCATATTATTGGGGGGCATATTTAATATTAAAAATATATTTTGTGCAAATTATTTATTTCAACGATTAAATCTTTAAAAAAACCCAAGTAATATGCAATTATTGGTGCAGTTTTGGAATAAAAACATAAAAGTGTGAAGTTTTGTACCCGTTTGCGTTTCTCTCTTTCTCTCCTTTTTCTTTTCTGTTGGCAAGAAAAGATAAACGAGACATACTGCAGCAACATCTCGGCAGGACACAGGTGGAACTTCCTACAGGGCCTTTCCGAAGCCAGGTGTCAGTTCGTGGGTGGTGGCGGAGATACGCAGCAATGTTCTCCGATGCTGCTCACCAGCCGTTTTGATCTTAACCCCGACTCGCTGTTGTTCCTTATCTAAGACGTTTGCTTGAAATTATAGACGGAACTGAACAACATCAGAATTTTTTTTTCTCGGCGAAGTCTCGCAAGTTGGTGAGGTCTGTTGCATTCGGTGATGAGTAAAATCCGTCGTCCAGGCACTCACTGTCCTCGAGAGGTGACTCGTGCTTTAAGACGGTCAGTTACATTTAAAGTCGTTCTGGTGGAACATTCTCGTAGTCGAAGGTAAATGGCCAAGACAAAAGCTTCAGTTCAGTTTTCTTTCGTGTGGGGCAAAGTTGGTAAATGCGGAAAAAAAAAAAGCGCTGTCCTTCATTTTCCTCGAGAACAGAAGTGGCCTGAGTTTGAATGGTTTCGCAGTTGAGTACAGCTCATCTGAAAACACTCACTTACCCTGCAGTTTAAGATTCAGGTCATTTAAAAGCCTTATAATGTCCCCAGCAAAGGTGAAGTCGGAGTGTTGATCTGCGTCTCTGAGCTGTGGAAAATCTTCATCTTTACCTTTCTTTTCCAAAAACACGATGATAGCTTCCTTCAGCTTTCAGACTTTCCTCACCACTTTCCCTAGACTGAGCCAATTGACACTAGTGGAGTACAAAACATCTTAGTGTTCCGTAACGATGCCTTCAAGCAAGGCAGTGAACTGACATTGATTTAGTTTCTTAGCACGGATAGAATTAACAAGTTTAACGACTGTGTTTATCACAATTTTCAAATCCATAACATTTTTACAAAACAACCCCTACTCCGTGGATGATTGACGCAATAGAGATATATCACTTGATCCGGTTTCATTCCTGACTTTCTCCAAGTTTCTTCAAAAGTTTAGCGTTTTTGTCTGTTAATTGGGCGTGCCCCCCTTTCCGTTGTGACAATAGCCAACTTTTCCTTAAGAAAACTGTTTTTCGCTGCAGTTCTCTACTCTATCACATGAGTCTTGTCTTGTTGTAGTATCCTTTATATATTCTCTAGACAAAAAAATTTTCAGTGATTCCAGACTGATCATTAATGTCTTTTGGGAAAACGAGTAGCCGAGCTGTGACCTTGATGTCTGTACTACAATCCAGTACCAACGACTGGGCTTTTTTTTATTATTATTTAACTGTGCTTCCCAAGTCTGCATCAATCTTTCTGATGTGATGCAGTATTGTTCTCCCGGAACAAGCTGATGCCTTCGAAAACCTTTTGTTTTCAGGACAAATTGTATCAGCTACATCAGTAACGCATTGCTTCACGAATTCATCGTCGGAAAAGAGCTCGTCGTGCTTGACGATTTTGTGTGCCGATACAAAGCTTGTCTCTATGTTGTCGGTTTGTTGTTCGGGGTTTTGCTTGCTGGACAAAAGTCTGTGAGCTTGGAATTATAGCGGCGACTCACATTGTGCTGCCTGAAAAATGACAAACTTTCGTGGCAGACCAAGCTCTCAGCTTTTTGTGCTTGCTTCCGTAAAGAAATACTTCTTCGTTCGATCCTTATTGAGCATTCTCATTTGCTGTGCACCTCTCTGTTCATGGGGGTCGCTTATCTTTCATAAAAATCACGAATACGAATCATTACCGCAGAATGGAATGTTTAGAATACCGGCCAGTCAAAAAGGTTCGAAATTTTATGCCAGTTTCCTACGTGGCCGTTACCTGACTCGTTTCTACCCATTTCGTTCCGCTAGCGTCTTACACTGACCATCGAATAATACCAAGATGAAAAACAAATGTGCATACACACACACACGCACACGCGCATACCGCCTATCTGCTAGTGGCTGCGACGAATTCACTGTCTGTTGGACGACCGTTTGCGTGCGAGCCTGTCAGCGTGTCGCCTGGTGCCCGATTGTTCAATACCCAATGATTTTTCCTCAAAACTATTCGACATCCAGTGGGACCTATTCTGCCAAGGTGGTATTGACGCAAGGGAAGCTAGCGGGCCGTGGTCGTTTCCCCTCCCCCCTTTCCCACTTTCTAGATCTATGTTGAATGTTTCACCCATCTGAGAAAACTATACATCGCCAACTAAACCAGGAGCTCGCCAATACGCATGTCGTTCTGCGCGGTGGCAAGAACTCCAAGAAGTCGGTGTGCACTGATTGCGCTTTCTCTTTTTTTAAACAACTCCGGGAAAACTGGGCGGGGCGGCGGCGGCGGGGGAGAGTATTTCGGCCTCGAAGGGCTTCCGACGTCACGCCTTCTACGAGAAGTGGTCTATCTTGTCTCACCCGGTCAACCAATAGAAAAGGTGCGGGTTCTTGAAAAGGGGTCACCGACATCTCGTTAATGGCAGATCAGTGCAAGGCTGTGGTGGTGATCAGTAATTTGCCTTAACCGGGTTTTCAGGAGTCACAATGGAATCATTTCCGACCATTGAGACCTCGGATTTAGCCTCTCACCTGACTGTGCTTTGCAGCTCCTGGCGAGTTTTTTTTTTTTTTTTAAATGTCGTCGTGCTGTAATAACCGAATTAACTTTGTTTCTTAACATGCCATCGAATTTTTTTTTTTTTAATTGTTATTAAACGAATTTTACAAACGTTTCATTACGTTTGGCCTCAACAACCCGACCGACGCCTGGGGTTTCTGAATTCGTCACTAACAACCGTGAAGCCCGAGTTAAAGCGACATCAGTTAACGGCGAATAAATCAGTTAAGATGATGCGTCGAATTTTGTTCAAGCTGCTGATTAAAGAAGTAGGCACCAGCACAAATTTATTGCACTCTACTGCAAAAATAAAATTCTTGATTAATGGGAAGATTTGCCGCGTAATAAACAAAATACTTTGCTTGGTAGAGCAGGTTTTTTAAAATCCTCCCAAAGTATCCTAGTTGCGGAAATGACGTCATAAGTTCGGTCGCATGCAAAAAAAAAAAGGTTTCATATGCAAAAATCAGGTAATACCCTGTTTACTGGAGGCAATCAAAATTATTAAATTGTACACAACATTTTGCCATCGTTGATGTTTTTGACATAAATTATTAGCATGGGACTGTTTCTCACGCAAAGATATGTGTAGACAGCATTAAGTTTTTGCCAATCGCAATATTCAATCAATATTGTGATATATATATATATGTGTGTGTGTGTGTGTGTGTGTACAGGATTATTTTATTTTCTCTTATGCTTCCTTGTTCCATGAAGCAATAATTACTGAGTAATTAATTAAGCAAATAACGCCAATGTTAAATGCAAAACGTCATTATAATTATGACATGGCAGTCAGTGAATATAACGAAACACTTCATCTCAAAATATTTGGTTTACACTAGTAATAGAACATTTAAAAAAAAAGGAAACCGAGAGAAGAAAAAAAAAGGAAAAAAAAGTTAATTCAACTTCCTAAAGTGAAAGATATTGGTAACACAATCTGTCTAAAACTAGATTTAATATACTCTGTAGCGAATATCACTTAACTCACCCGTGTGTTAATTTCAAGAGAATTTCATTTAGTTGAAACTTTTGTGGTAGCTCTCTTGTCAAGGAGACTACAATCAATTTAATGCACGCCATAGCTGTGCATAATTACGTATGGCGATTGCATGGGTTCTGATAGAGCCACATTTTTTTACTCTCTTCACAAGGGGCTAGATAGACGAAGATATCGGATTAATATGAAAGTACTGAATTCATTATTTCTTATAGTTGTGTATTTGTGATGAGAAAACTCACGAACATTCTGTAG
The DNA here is from genome assembly GCA_018389105.1 of Nautilus pompilius. Classification (NCBI taxonomy): domain Eukaryota; kingdom Metazoa; phylum Mollusca; class Cephalopoda; order Nautilida; family Nautilidae; genus Nautilus; species Nautilus pompilius. Next base: position 841,291 of record JACATO010000924.1, on the reverse strand, counting down.
TCCTTCAAGCATCATTTTGTCACTTGGGCAATCAAACTTTTAAAACAAAGTAAACTTTCCGCACTAAAAAGTTTTACTTTCACTGACGTGACATTCTTTTACGCAAACACCCCCCTCCGACGAAGCTCAATTAATTTTCTTTTATAATGCGCTCGAGGTATTTGTTTGAAAGCATAAGGCGGTTTAAGCCAGTTACATCCAAACTTATTCTAGTTCTCGCGAAAGTTTCCATCCCTTTGATTTGCGTAAATCTAAAAATTAAAAAGAGCTGGCTGCCCCCCTCAATAGTTCTCCTCGCGTGCCGCGCGACCCCAGGCGGTTTGCAACACGATCTTTGAAAATTACTAAGTTGTTGCCGGCGTTTCCTTTGATGTTGTTGCAGGATGGCAGGACCCATTAGAGTTCGCTTTGTGAGCAAACCTCACTGTTGATTCCGCTCGTTTGTCCGACATCTGATGTTGGGAATCTTTCTGGCAGGCAGACAAGCATCTCTCTCTCTCTCTCTCCTCTCTCTCTCTCTCTCTCTCTCAAATTGATCATCTTGGTGGTATCTTTAGAACTGGGACCTCCACGGTATCTTTCTTTCTCCCCCTTCCTCTATGCGCACGCGCACGCGCACGCATACCAATAATGAAGCTGCGATGAGTGATCTCTAGCCTATCACTCACAGTCTCCAATTCGCTTCTATACTCGTTTTTTTCCGGAAGCAAAGATCGCTTATTCTTAATCAAACCTATTATTTTCCTTTAGTGCTTTTGAACTCTGCAAAGAAACAAAAATTAATTACATTCGTTTGTTTATGTTCCCCACAACGAAAATTAGAATTGCAGCGTAAGAAAGATAAGGTAAAATTTTAATTTTTCTTCGACAAAGTTTATTTTAAAAAATTACTTCCCACCATCTAGCAAGCTCCTTACTCCTTCCCTTAAAAAAATTCGTGGAGCGAAAGGATGTAATTGTTTAAAATTCCCCTTTTCATCACAGCTTAAAATTCATTACTCGAGTTTGCCACAGGGACAAGGTGAAAAGAATCAGATATATTTCTTTTACTTTGAACTTTCTAACCTTGAAGGCAAAACCTTTTCAGATCACTCAAAACGGTTTTTTTCCTACCAAACAAATAAACACATACAGATTATAAAATCTTTCCTTTTATCTTTCACTTGACTAATATATATATATATATATATATTTTTTTTTTCTTTCTATTTCTATTTTTATTCTGCCTTAACTGCAGATTTTTCTTTGCTTGCATGAAGAAGTCAAGTTTGGAAAATAATTATTTAGTAAGAACGGCGGCTAAAGATCAATGGTTTCCGTTTAAAATTGCACAACAACAACAACAATAATAATAATAATAATAATAATAATAATAATAATAATAATAATAATAATAATAATAATAATGTATAAAAACAATGAAATCTGTACTTATTTTAGTTGGGCCACTACAGTCAGCTTGCAGGGGCCAATCCTGGTTAGACATAGAATCATTAAGGTTCTTAACCGCCACTTAGTCTAGATTTCACCACAGAAGATTCCGTGTTGCCCTTAGCAGGTTCACTTATTGGGTAATCGAGTAGTCAGTAAAGATGCTCCCATATCTGCTCCCTCATGTCAGGGCCTTTTCGGTTGCCCGGGTACGGTTTATATACCTGTTGCTTCTTTCATGAAAAATCGTGACTGTTGTTCCGAAGGTGAATAGACCGGGCCGTGCCGGGGAACAGTATTGACGCCATCAGTTCCACTACTACAACCATGTCTAACATTTAGCTATGAAAGAGGTTGGCGTGCATTTCTCGCTGTTTCCCACACGACCACGAGCAGTAAACAAAGGCAATCGGGGCTCGTTAGAGAAGCTTACCAATCATCTGTTGAGCCCATTTCTTTTCGCGTTAGACGTTGGCTTTTGTAAGCAATAGTTTCCGTCCAGCCACTTGCTCCTGATAACCAGACGCACGAACAACACGTTTCACCGTTATTTGGTTTAAGATGGCAGCTTTCGCGTCTGCGATCTTTATGCGCTGTGGTCGCTCTAGTGGCTCGATTTCTGACCATCCGCCACGGTCTTCTGGAGCGGAGCTGATGTACACCTGGCGAACCTGCACGATGACGTTATACTCACAATTATCGGTTCCCTGAACAATTGCACCAACCTACGGTTCACTTCATTTCTAAACTTTGACAGAAAAAAGAAAAAACAAACGAAAGTCACGACATTTACATGACATTTTCTATTTTTTTTTCATATTTAATACCACGTAAATACGGTCTTCTCGTTCTTTATAGCGATTATTAGAAGGCTTTTAATACTTTTACAAATGGTGAAATACGCGGTTGTGTACGGCGGACCGCGCGAGACCTCAGTGACCTTAAAGGGTCGTATGCAAAAATGTTTTAAGATACGGCAAAGCATCTTAGCCCAGTTTAAGAATATGTTTCAGTCCCTCCCCATCATTTCTTTCGAACATGTACAACATTAAAATCCACGCGATATCACGAAATCAGAAGCAGTTATTTAAACAACCGATGTAGTTTACACCAATAGGCGTGGAAGGGAACCGAGAAGGGGATCGTCTCTTAGTGTTAATTGATTAACAGCATGAGACAGTTGATGTTGTGTGGGGGAAAAACCCCATTTTTTGGGGAAATAAATTACAAACCAACAAAACATCATCTGCTCTCTCTTGATAGTGCGGATAAAACGGACAGTAGAAACCTAACATTCTGAAGAGCTTTGTTTTCATTCACACATTTAGAAGATCGAGTAGCTGTAAAGTCATCACGAGGTTCAAAACTATTTAAAGATGGAGCTTATCTCGGTTACAGCTTAAATGGCGGAGTTTACATTACCAACGACTCTGACTAGACTGTGAAAAGAAAATCCAGAAATATCCCTGAAGTTAATTTAGTGATGCGTGATGACGTTGTTCAGATGTTCACAAAACTAATAAATAAATTTGTAAATTTAGGTGGAAGTCTGTATTACACCATATTAAAAAATCCTAGTTATAGACCTCTAAAAACACAAAGAATTTTTAAAAATATTGTATGTTATTTGTTTTCTTTAAATGAAAACTCCAATAATTTGCATTAGTTACTAACGATCCACGTGGTTGGCACTGTGCTGAGAGCGTTTTAAAGTGAAAATACGACAGCTCAGACGGTGCCCTTCTCCCTAACCATTAAGTCTTAGAAATTTTACATCTTGTCAAAGTTCATTAAGCCTAGAAATCAAAAGACTTTATTATTATAGAAGAAGAATAAAAAAAAAGTTGTTTTTCTTAATTGTAAACCAAAAGGTGTGCATCGAAACAAACGGTTACAACTTACTTCTCACATTAAAAAAAGGGTTTCCCGGAAATATATACATATACATTTGATAATCATCGCGACAATTTAATTATGGGTAGAATGCAACTGATTTTTATGCTTACGCTTTCGTTGGTAGCCATTGATGCACGATTGTTAGGCGGGCGGGCGCTTATGTTCTAACTCCCAGCCCGCATTCTGTCGGGCGACCGCCCTTAATTTGGTTCCATATCGATTCTTCTTCTTCTTTTTTTTTTGCGATTAATTCCCGAGTTGTGCGACTTTTGCATCCGTTGATATTGAATTTCAGATTCGAAATCAGTGGCAAACCCTCCTCTCTCTCTGTATATGTCTCAGACACACGCACACACACACACACACACACACACACTCTCTCTCTCTCTCTCTCTCTCTCTCTCTCAACGTTTTATTTTTTTTTTTCAAGTTTAGATTCACCATATCCAGCCACTTTCTTTATAAAGCCGATAATACTATGTATTGTGCTTCTTTATTTTTTTTCACCAGTTTAATAATAAACGGAAAATTTTTATAAGAATCAGAAGAACAACAAAGCAAAAGGTAAGGGAAGAAGGTATTTATAGAAATTTGAAGGTATTATTTTACAGGTTTACGTATTATACAAATAATAGGTAATATAAACATGAATTTCATTAATCCTGAAAATATTTATACTTTCATCTAATGTTATGAAAGTGAATGACTCTCCCACTACATGTCGAAAGCATCCGACACTGGGAAGTTCCATATGAAGATAATATACACGGTTGAGTAGCTAGCTTCCTTACCACCGAGCGGTCGTAACAACCGCTAAGATTTGGGAATAAGGATGTTAACTTTCTTAAAAAATTCTGTCGAAGCTTCGGGCTAAAAAGATCAGCTAACATACTTCAAAATGAGAAAGACTTCCCAAAAGTGCAGGTTGGGATTGTTGCTTTTAGTTTTCATTCGGTTACTATTTACTACGGATGCGCCGAATTATCAAATTAACAGAATTTATTAAAATGATTTAGGGCTGCCTTTACTGGAAAGCCAGAGATTTATTCTTCCCGTACACAGAATATCAACACAAGCAGGAAGATAAATAGGTCTGAACCGCCGGCCCCCTTTTCCCACATGGACATAGGATGTATACGTGAAACTTCATGTGTTCAGAATTTGTTGCAGTTGCCCGAAACCTTAACAATAAAAATTTATTTGCTAATGAAAATTGAGGAGTAAAACAGTCGGAATAATTGCTCAGTTCACGCAAACTATGAGAACTTGTGATCTACTGCAACATTCTGTCAATATATTGTTTTGATGGAAGAAGAAAATAAAGACAAAATCGACCTTGGAAAATACTCGAGAGATGACTAGAAACTGCATGGATAACCCTTACTGCACTGTATTGTTATTATAATAATCTCATGCGGTATGTGGAGTTATATATATATATTTGAGCAATTTCGTTTACAAACATAGATATAAAACTCTTCTGATTATGAAATATGCGTATGTTTTCATGATTTTCGACTAATTATTCTTACTCATTATCTGCGTTGACTAATATCGGTAATTCAAGTAATTGTCTTTTAAAATATCAACAAGCTGAAGGATCAAGCTGCTACTGTGGTTCTGTTCCTTCTATGGTCATCACCTATCGCGGATACTATGTGTTTTATAAGGGATGATTGTTCGAAGTGAATTGCATTAAAAGCCTTATGGCTTCTGCCTATGAAAGGTAAATATTACCGCTTTTACTGGAGCAAGAATCGATAATCACGACTGGCCTTTGTCGATGACAGTACAATACTTAATTATGGATGTCATCGAACTTATATTGTGGTTGGTCTTCATTATAAAAAGTTAATACTGATACTGGTCAGTTTCTCCAGATTTAGCAGAGGAATTAGGAGTTAGATCTATATCAGGCTGCCTGCCCACGAACACACTGTTCATTTACAGATAGGTACAAAGACATAGACATTTTAAAGATAGCCATGTTTTTTTTTTTTTAATTTTTGTTTTATTAAATTTTTTGTATTTCAAAAATATTCCATCAAAGCTAAATAGAAGTTTTTTCATCAAGAAATCTTCCGAGGTGGAAAAACTACAAGGATAGTTACATCTACTAACATGATGAACCATTTTAAGATGAAATCTGCTGGCAAATGCATTGCGGAAATACATGAGCAGAAAGAAAAACCGCCTGCTGCGGCAAATAGGATGCTTAAAAAATTCAGGCTAGACTGTAGTAAGCAAATTATTATGAATCAATCCCTTGACAAGATATAGTTTTGGGACATCAAAGATCGTCGAGCATACCCATGCTATAATTCAACTCAATTGTAGCAGACACTTAATTTAGAAAGCTACTCAATCACCTATCTTCTATAATATAACAGACTGTGACTTTTCAGTCAAACAGCGATACCAGATGTACAAAGCTGTTTTTCATATACTCGAAAACATGGTATAAGAGAAAATGATAAGTATAGCATTGATATCAGACTGACAGATAGTACTGCTGAAACACCGTTTCTTAGCATGAACCATCATTGGCAAACACCTAATTTTGAAAGGAACAAGCCATACCAAATGTGGTTCCATTTCAGAATCACATAGAGCCAACCACATAAATGAGCAAATTTTGGCTGGTTTGGAGAAAGCTGATTTACCATCAGATAAAGTCTATACTTGGCCCTTACAGACATTGCTGCTAACATGGTTGCTAGACTTTTAGAAACTGGATTATCATGACTATCTTGTTTTACTCAACCTCTACATTTACGTATTGATGTCATATTTAGCAAACAATCAATAAAGAATATCTTTTGTATTAATCAAGATTGATGAAACTGGCCAGCTTCCTCCACTTCCTTACAAAAGTTAAGCAACCTTCAGGAACTAAAGTTTAGCAAACACAGGCTTGTACAGGATGTAACCACCCATTGGAATAGTTGGCATTACGTGCTCGAATGTAATAGCGAAGACAGACACCCAAATGTGGCATATGCAGCAGCTCTGCATCAATAGAGCCTAAAGCTGAATAACCTGTTCGCTTTTTAAAAACCCTTTGAAGAATTCACAAAAGTTTCCCAGAAGAATGCAACAACCTCCGTTATAATTCTATCAGTTTTAGAACAAGACAGCTACACTACCAACCACTAACACTACTTTTGAAAAAAATCTTGACAACTGTGGATCAGCTGAAAGAAACTCCGCAAAAGGGTGTTTACATAAATATTTAGCAAATAAGAAATAGGGAGTATTTCTACACAGACCTTCCCTTCAACCTGAAATTCCAAAAGACATGAGTATGGATAGAATAAGGCATTGGTTGATAAAAGAGATTAGAAAAAAAAAAAAGAAGACTAAGAAAGTATGCAAAGCCCCAGGAGGAATGTAACCACTGACTCTGATGCAAGTATTGATGATCCAGACATTCCACAAACTTCAGATGCTGAATCAATTGTGAGTGTTCCCGGATATTGGGGCTGCTATGAAGAAATAGCAATAGGATACAAAAAAAAAAAAAAAAAAAAAAACAAAAGGAAACAAAACTGCCAGTTTTGCACGAAAGTGAACTGCAGATTCTCAAGATCTAAACCAAGAACGCGGCTGCTATAGAGGAAGAGATTGAGGAATATCTTAAGTTGACTCTATTCATCAGGCAGGGAAATCGTTTTTATGATGGAAAGGAAATATTTTCCACTTTAAAAAGCTAGAAAAAAAAAACTGGCACAGATTTATTTATGTGCACCCTGATCTTCCATAGACAGCGATCAGGTCTTTCGCACCGGTACATATAAGAGCCAACAAGAAACTCACCTCAGTGTACAAAGTGGTGAAAAGTTGATGTTTCTGCGTTAGAATGTAAGAAATTTTAAATTGAAATAGTAAGTTATACTTTAGTCAGACTCTTACATTCGTTTTTAATTCTGAATCTGATAGAACACTATTTATTTTAATGTTTTGGCCTTTGAATTTACCTAGTCATGTATTACTTGAGTTTTGGATACACCTATACTGATTGGTTAATGTTTTAAGATTCCATAGATTTCTCTGATAATGTGGGTTTGAATTGCGCTTCTAGATTAGTATTTTTTTGTTTTGGCCTTCATCTAGTTATATGCAGGTGCGTCGTTCATTGTTTGGAGAAAGAGCCTTTCGAGGGTAACTGTCTCCAAACGAAATATTGCTCCCACAAAAATAATTTGTACTGAAATGTATACTTTAGGCTATACGCAAGGGACAGTGGAGTGAGAGAATCTCTGTACCATCTTCGCCCACCCTCCCACTTCAAGCCAGATTGATGCCTTTGGTTGCGTGTTAATCTAGATAAATTGATTTCTTGATAAAACTCGGTAGAGTATGTGAAACAAAGGAATATTCGAGCTCCTTCTGAGTAAGAAACTAAAAGCTTTACATTCGCTACTATGAAGCATAATAATCGGCCGATCACTTAATCGGAGAATTCTTACCATTTACCAATTGTCGGCACCCCTAACACTGACTCTTTGGAGGGCAACCACGTTCAGCCGAATTACTTCTGTAGACAAAGACTGCTTTTTTATTTCGTGTATCGTCGGCTTTCAAGTACCCCTGGATCAAACTGCTATATTTTTGCTAGCATTCTAAAGGAATTAAAGGTCTGTGAAGTGTATTTCTAGAGACTGTTTTATTCTTACCATTCTTATTTAAGTTTGCACAGTTTTGACTTATATGAAGCCACTACTAATAACCATTCAGTTTTAATGATAAAAGTACAAATCACAAGTTATCAACTGAATATGGACAAAGCTGATATGGTGTGTTCTCGAGGAACACTCTTGAGGTGAGAGGAGAGAAAAATAGTCATGTATAACAATGGCGCATGCCAAAACTTCTGCATTCTCCTGGATGGGAATCCTGTGGCGTTGCCTTGACATGATTTCTCAATATATCGAGAGGTTAAACTTAGTAATAACTATGGGCAATTATTCATTAAAAGCTGTTTTTTGTTTATTGGTGTGTGTATGGGGGGAGGTAAAGTTCAGCTTGTTTGTTATAACAAACTTCGAGGCTTTTGCTGCGACACAGCGGCGAAGACAGATCCTCAAGCGAGAAGCTTCCAAGATAAATTAACAGTAATAGAACGAAGAGAAGAAAATAAACCTTTACTACGTGACTTATTAAAGTTTATCTTCTGTGTTCTCCCCCTGCTTCGATCAGGCATAATTTTCTGGTCGATTTATCAGCTATTTTTTGGTAAGAGTTCCAGAATATTCACCCTGTTATCTATACGATTACTCAAAAGATCAATAGCATAATAGGTGACTATCTTCTTTTTTTCAAATAAAGAAATGTAGTTTTATTAAAGTTTGTATACTTTTTTGCGTGGGTTGTTTTATCAGAAAAAGACGTCTTTATGAGCTGTATACTTATAGGATTTACCTTTCGCATTTACAGTGTCCTGTCGTAATTAGTTTTAAATATTAATTATTTGCGTAATTTTGGTTTTGAAGCGGAAAGGATGGGGTTATTAAAGAGATGACTGAACGCCTTGTACATTCCTGTTTTTGTAGACGACCTTCATCATCCATGACAGTTATTACCCCCCCCTCTCTGTCTGTCTGTCTCCTTTTTATAAAAATTGTCATTGTTTTTTTTAAAAATCATTCTTTCTTAATTTTCATTACGCAGGAATTTAAAGGGAAACAACCAAATAGATTCTTGAACGACGATTTTCTGAATCCCCGATTTTGCATTTATTTGAGATATCAAGACTCGGCCTGTTCGTTTTCTCTTTTCCCCTCTCAAGCTTTTCCTGTGAAAGACAGACTGGAAGTCTGCTGAGTACACGTGGACTCTGGTGATGCCGCTATTCCATCTGTATCGAAGGTAGGCAGGCGGAAGTAAAAAAAAAAAAAAAAACAACACAAAACGTGATTTATCTCGGTGAAAAAAGCCAATATCGATAAAACCGCGAGTAAGTCTAAAACTCGAAATAAAATCAGTCGGGCGGCGATAAAAACACAGTCTACATTCCCTGCCAATATCCCGACCATCAGCTAAAGGAAGCCAATTCTAGTTTTTCAGAAATCTTTTAAGACCCTTTTGTTTATTCACCCAAAATCTTGCAAACCCGGATTTTTATAGCGATAATTTCTTTCTACACTTTCTCTTTTTTAATTCCATTTTCTTGTTGTTATGTTTCTTTACCCCACGTTTTTGGTTGTTTCTCTCTCTCTCTCTCTCTCTTATATTCTTGCTTTTGAGAAACTATGATGCTCGCGTTAAATTAGCAGCGGGGAGTCGCCATCGATCTTTTGTTTTTTAACGAAATTCTAAGCGCGGCGGTCGACAATAAAAATGCGGATTACCTACGAAGATCTGTTGCCGTCTCATCGCCGCGGCGGAAGGAATTTTCTCATGTTGAAAGAACGCGCAGAGCCGTGCGTGGCACTGTTCGGAGTGGGCAGCGCTACCCAGTGCCCGTGTGCTGTTCGCGGCCGAAAAACGCTAACGTTTTGGTTCCCAAGCATTAAATGTTACCGACGAACCAATGACCGGTCTGCGCGGCAGCGGATAAGACCGTGACGCCCGTAGAGGCTATAATAGTGAAGGACACGGAGCGGACCGCATCGGGCGGATTTTTACGGGCTTTGTGCACGCGAGGTGGGTAAGCACAGCCAGTGCTGGAGAACCTCCTTAACGTCGCGTCGCGACCGACGAAACCTCGGTGCAGCACTGAAGCTAGCAGCGAATGTCGAACATGTCGTCCCGCCACGCAAGAAGGTCAGGGGGTGTAACAACAGAGGCAGAAGCGGACAGAACTGCAGCTCCGTACGACTAGGTTTCGCCACACGGAAGCGTCCACGCGACGGTCGAATCTGTTCGAGACTCGTACTACATCTAGCTTGCAGTTCTGACGGTGCTCCACCTGACTTTGACCTGTTCGGGTCCGCGAAGGAGGCGGTCAGGGATCAGTGATTTGCTGTTGGCAAAGACGTGCAGGAAGCGGTGCGATAAGCTGTTTCCGTGAGGTACTTGACGAGTTTACCTGCGGACGACAAACATGAATTAATGATTTGGCGCGTGTGGAGACGGGCAGTACAAATTCACTTCACTTATTGACTTACCTCTGCACAGGTGTAACTGGCGGCTATAAGTTCGGACTCACCAACAAAACGACAACCACGAATATAGGATACAGGAGGACACCCATTTTGTGACTGAAGTTCTAAAATAAACTTTTAAAAGTCTATGAACTTTTCTGTCGTATGACAGACGGTATGCATTTAAATAAATAATAAATAAATTTCTTTATGTGTAAAATATGGGGTACTTCACAAGTGACTCCATAATTATGGACGCCATTCTATACCTGGTTTACACAAACAGATAAATAACAGCAAAATGATCTTTCGACAACATAAGGAACATTAAAATCCAATAGGTCGCATACGGTCCAGGGCGGAAGAATTTACAAATTGGGGTTGTATGGGCGTGGTCAATTGTTTGCCCCAACCTCCATGAGGCCGGGCGATATACCTGACTTCAGTGACTGACCCCTCACCGCCGCGAGATGGCAGTCTCCGAACTATCGGAGAGGAATATTTGATTTATGAGTAGTGACGACTGAGGAGTTTTAGCAGCAAAACAGGATCAAACAGCAGTGGCCGTGGGGCTTTAGGCAAGGCAGTAAGGCGCATAATAAAATTACAATAAAAATACTTTTTCACAAGATGCTTTAAAAATACTTTTCTTCTTGAATGTTCAACAAAACTGCAGTCGTCACCAGGCTGTTCCTACAGGCGTTGGCACAGAAGGACCGATTGCGCCAAGAGTGAAAACAGATAAAAAGTTAGTTTGAAGCGGACCCCACCTTTTTTTTTACTTTGTTGCCCCTTTCCCTCATCCAGAAAAACAACAAAAAAAAAAAAACAAACTCCCCTGGTTATGTGATAAAGGCCTGTCTTGATTTATGTAGGGATTTTCTCAAAATCAGTCAACGAGAGCTTCAGTAATTTAAAAAAATAAAACGTACATATACAAAAATAATCATTCCTGCTTTTTTGCTTTGATATTCCAAATATTCGGTCTCTTTTATTTCTAAGCAAAAATACATGACAATATCCTTACTGTTAAAGGGGTAACACATCTTGGTTAAAAATAAAATTTTACACATCGAAACAACATGTAGTTAGATTATTTCATTTGTCTTCCTTGGAGTAACTATTTCTGGCCTCATTAAATGAGAAATAATTAATTTGAAGTTTGAAAAATATTAATAAAAGAACGAATAGGCAATTAGAGGAAGTATCAATGCGCAGCGTCTTTGTAGGGATATATTTTAATAATAAATCTTTTTGCAGTCTCTCTGCTAGCCCTCTTATTTAATAATAATAATAATAATAATAATAATATAATAATAATAATAATAATAATAATAATAATAATGAAATTACCGTTGAAATTATTATTGAAACAATAATAGATAAGTAGTGATTTTAAGAACTCAACAGTTGGAAGAAACTGTTACGTTTTTAACAAGGCACAAATAAACAACCTGCTGAAATATCCGTTCTGTCTCGCGGCCTTCTGCTTCTTCCCAGTCTCACCGTATCGGTGTCCAGTTTTTTTTTAACCCACAAGATTCCCTACCAAGATCACAAGCGACCGGATGAGACCCAGATGTTACCAACTGGTCCTACTAGATTAATTTAGCAAAACTTCAGGTCGCCGAAGTCCTAAGATTGCACGCAATCGATCCTCCGTACCAGTTGAGAATGAGCCAGCTAACTGGCGCAGCGGCTACCGAGACAATCCCCAACCAGGGTTCATCAACTAAAAAAAAAAAATGGCTGCCAATCGTTTAGACCCTTCTTTGTTTCCAGGTTGTAAAAGCGATTAGATAAAAAGCCAAAAAATGAAAAGTAGAAATTTGACTTAGGCGTATGACTAGAAAAGACAACTTTCCTCAGTTGTGCCAGCCATCCGCTCAGAGTTAAAATGGTAGTTCAAAGTAAATAAAGGGATGAATGAACGGAAGGAAGGACGCCGGAGTCGGCTTGTCACTAAAGCGATTTCCCCTTCCGCCCGATACCGCGAGGCTGTTAGATATTCTCAAAGCCGGACCATAGTTACAACGTTCTCGCAGATCGTGATCTCGGTGTCACATGCATCTGGCCTCTGTTCCGCTTCCAGCCGAAATAAAATAATGGCGGAAGGTGCTCGTCTGTGCGCCCGAATAAAAATCTTTATTATAGGTTGCTTACGAGAAACTTCAGCTCCAAAAGCTAGTTGAATAGGGTGAATAAGAAGCTTTCTTGTCTAAAATTCGTAACTAAACATGTGTATATTAAATCTTCACTGCTTCATTACAACAAATTTTCTCACAAATAAGTAAAATCTACTCGTTCCTTTAACGGTCGGCCTTTTTACTTGTGGCCCAGTGTGTGCGCCCCAACTCATCCTGTGGAGACGCTACGTCGGAATGTATGGTTTTTTGGATTTGTCCGTCGCACAAGGACATAAGACAACTTTTAAAATGGCAAATAAAGCAATAATCACAAAGAATGTGTGTGTGTGTGTGTTCTGAAAGTGGATCATAGTTCATTAACGCGCGTAGCCACAGTTCATGTCAGAACCCAGAACCTACTTCTGGCAGTGGTGTTCCAGCTGAAAGAACAACGACCAGCGCCACCACCCTGAGTTTCACGGTTACCACTGATGGCACATCAGCACTGAATCTGTTGAAAACAGTAGTATATGTAAGATACTGGGCGAACAATTTTAACTGACTTTACCCCCGATTTGGTTGTTACTAAAGATTTGTCGGTTTTCACATTATGTTAATTTGGGATTCATTTTTTGCATGCTTGTGAAGGTGTATGTAGATAAGTTATATGTCGTTTTGTAGTCTGTGCTTTAACAGACATTATGCAAAACTACCTTTATAAAAATCACAAAATGGATATTCGTTTAGGGTTCTGAGTGAAGCATGGACAGAAAAGGTTTTCGTGCCATTTTTGCCTCACGAGTTCAAACCAGGCCACAAAGTGAGCGAGGCAACTAGTAACATTAAGCAAGCATGGGGCGCGGGAACAGCAAATGAGTGTACAGTACAACGATGGTTGGCAAGGTTTCGATCAGGAAATGTGAACCTTGTAGATAAGGAACGTAATAGACGTCCTTCCGGCTGTGATGACGACCGTCTGAAAACCTCAGTTGAAGCCGATCCAAGAAAATCAGCGAGAAATTGCTGGAAAGCTTGAAGCATCTTGACGCAATCGGCGAGGTGAAAAGGCTTGACAAGTGGGTGCCTCACGAGTTGAATGAACAACAATCAAATCGTCGATTGTAGATCTGCTCTTCGCTTGTCAAAAGAAACAAAAACGACCCATATCTTGACCGAATCATTACGGGTGATGAAAAATGGATCCTTTACGACAATCAAAAACGATCAACACAGTGGCTCGACAGAGACAAGGCGCCTAACCAAACTCCAAAACCCAGGCTCCACCCAAAGAAGGTCATGGTTACTGTCTGGTGGACTGCAACTGGTTCACCCACTATAACTTATTGTAACCTGGCGAACCTTCATAGTTGAAAGCTACTGTCGTGAATTAGATGTTGTTCATTAGAAACTCTCCGAACGACAGCCAGCATTGGTGAATCGAAGAGGCCCAATTCTGCTCCACTACAATGCTCGTCTTTGTGTTGCAAAAGTGGCTCTTCAGAAACTGAACACGTTGGGGGATGAAGTTGTCCCTCACCCAGCCTATTCACCAGAACTTTCTCCAACAGACCACCTTCTTTTCAAACACCTCGACAGCTTCCTCCCTATGAAACCCTTCTCCAACCGAGCAGCAATTATTACTGCCTTTCAACAGTTTATTGACTCCAGAAATCCAGATATTTGTTTAAAAAATGGTATGAATGCGCTTGTAACGCGTTGGCAGAAGTGTATTGATTGTAATGAAACTTACTTTGACGGATAAACTTCACGTTCAGCAACGATATGAAGTCTCACTGTTGCGGTAAAAAACAAAACTTTTGTAACAACCTAGTACTTTAAATTTCGGACGATTTAACAACGACGACGATATAATTTTTTGAAGAGCCAGTTTCTCAGACTAAGGATGTAGTAGCGTGTTACTTACCGACGACTGTCATCACTTCTCATCTTCTTCACGGTTCCACGTTAGACCCGGTTGTGAGTTAATTTTTTTTTACGGCTTCGTCTATTGCCTTACATTTGGCAAGTTTCGGTGGACATAAGTCTTAGCGTGATATGGTATGAAAAACTGTTTATTCTCTTCAATTCGATTTTGATATCTGTAATAGCATTTGAAAATATGTGATGGTGTAGTAATGGCGATGACAGATCACTCTTTATATCTTTACGTTGCATGGATTTTATCAAAAGCGGTGGATGGAAAACTCGGAGGGCCTTTCCTACACCCTCTCACCTGACACGTCATTCATTGATTGGCAGGATGATAAATAAGGGAAAATTCAGTGTTGCTCGAAGAGTGTCTTTCCTGTTAGTGCACACAAATTATCTACGTGAGTAGTATAAATAATTCACACTCAGCAAAATAACCTTTGCTGAGACTAACATATTTATGTCAAGTCCACGACTTCCCGGCAGATTTTCCAATTTTCTAACTGATGAGCATTCAATTCATTAACGAGAAGATATTTTGCCGATACATCATGTAATCATCGGTCTTCTTCCAGGTCCGAGGTGGATCAGGGCCTCGACTACGTTTAGAATTTTACACCAGTCTGGCATGCAAATTTAGGTGTGCAGCAGATGATTCCATACTAAATATCAAGCCGTTGGAGATAAGAAAAATACTTTTTTTTTTTTTTTTTTTTGGTTGTTGCCTACAGTCGACGTTTACGTCGGGCTAAATATACACCGAATGGTTGGGTCTCTCTCTCTCTCTCTCTCATTTAAGATTAACCACCGAAAAAAAAGCTTGTACTTTAAGGTTATATTTTAATTTTCCTTCTGAGAGATCACTATTTTGTGATACAAATAAATATTTTCACTGGACGAAGAGACTATATTTACGTGGTAATTTGATTTTTTTTTTTTTTACGGAAGTCATTAAAGATGAATTCTTCTCTGAACCCGCTCACCGTCATCCACCAAAGGAAATCCGCTGGTTTCAGTTTCTCAAACCAAGAAGGGAATTAGCCGCACGCCTACCGCAGAACCCTTCATTTTTTTTTATTTTTATTTTTTTTTTTTTTAGATGTAGAAAGAAACAGGAGAACTTACAGAAAGCCCTACGGCCGACTGGTGAGGAAAAAAAAAAAAAAACAGTGATAGGAATGTATGCCAACAAGGGATTCGAACTCGGGCTCCCTCAAACCTTAGTAGTTTACCACCAGACCACCACTTCGCTCAAAGGTAGATAACTTTCCGTTTGGTGACGTAAGATCGGCATCTGCTAGACCAGCTGATCTGAAAGCTTCACAACAGATTAAGTGAGACAAGTTATTTCTATATTTCAAAATAATATATATATATTTTTTTTTTACGAATTAAGAAAATTAAAGTTGGAAAAGAAAAAAAGGTTTGAAGAGAAAATACGGATATTAAAAAGAATAAACGCAATACAATCATTCATTTTTTCTGTCAAAACATCTTAATTTGTTGTTTTTCATATTTTCCATTTTTACAATTTTTATAAATTAATTTTATTAAAATTTATAATATTAGATCGGTGAGTCGTTAAAAATCGCGATATATAATTCTACACTAAAGCATTATACATGACTATATTAACGAATTATTTGAGTTTAAAATAGTTTATTGTTTTCCTAAGATTAAAGATGCTGAAGAGATACGGCAATGATTAGTTTCATTGATGGACGTTGGAGGAGCAGACTTTATTGAAGTTTTTTAAAAACATGTATGATTTTGAGAGCTCCTTTAGTTGTCTGCGAATGGAATTACTATAACACATTAAAAACTGGTTTGTCGTTAATAGTATCGGTGTGAAGCATTTTGAAAACTCTCATCGGTAATCACTTGAATGTGCTTGAAATACACAATGGGTGTTCCAATGAAACCCCGATAAAAATGGATTTGCTGTAATTGCAACCGGCCGGATTTCGTCGCTGGTTTAAATGAGAAGCCACAAACAAAATTAGACAAATTTGCGAATGGAAGTGAAGAGGTCTTATCATCAATTGCAAAACGCCTTTGTATGGTTATCGGTTGGAGCAGCTATACCATAATGTTATTTTGGAGTTAGGAAGTACCGCTATAAAACAAATTAATGGCTCCAAGTATTTTGTCAGTAATATTACATCAGATTGTCAAAGGAATTCTGAGATCAAGAAAGGGGTGGAAACAGAAACGAGAACATTTCAAGAGCTGAAATTTGCTAGCCAATAGAAAAACTTCTATGCACATCAAACCCGAGTTCTTCGATGCTGTGCATGTGTGTGTAGGCTCGGTGCTATTGAATGGTTGAACGACTTAGAATTTTGGGAAAAATATGCGTGAATTACACTGAAAGCAGAGGAAGGTGATTTTGGGGTGGAATGTTGAATAGATCGTGGACAGCAAACGCGAAAAATAATGAATGCTGTCACAAGGTTATTTATTAAAGCAATACTCAAAGCGACAGCTAACAATTCTTTGGACATGTGATAGAGGAAAGTATCAAATGCAGTGCAACAATAGGAAAAGTGGAAGGCAAGAGAGCAACATGCAGAATTATTGGTCCTAATGGAAAAGTGGACATCTTAAGGATAGCAGCTGACAGGATGTGCTCGAGAACCATGACAGCCAATGTCTTGAGGGGCATGGCGCTTTAAGAAGAAGAAACATATATATTCTTATATGACTCTAAGGAAGAATATTCCATATCCCACATTTATTCATATACCTGTAGTGTTTATCGCCAACTAATCGTAAATTCTACCTGTTATCTCGAATTTACGCAACTATATATATGGTTACATATATTTCGTTATAGATAAGGATGAATATTGCTAAAAGGAAAATCTTACAGTCTGTTTTGAGAATTCTATGGTAGAGTTTCACTAGCTACCAGAACTAAATGTAATTTTCTTTCTTAATTAATTAATTTTTTTCTAAAACGTTTCTCGATTTTTCCTCTTCCTTATCGAAAGATTACATAGATCATACCAGCAAATATATTATCTTTCCTTGATACAAATTAATGATGCGCAAAAGCGTGGGAAAACACCCGTATACAAGACGAAAGATATACAGCTCACACATTCAGTATCGATCCTGACTTTAAAATCAGAATTGCTTCCTGCATTTTACATCCATTTATTTCTTTGATGCGTGCCAAGCAACATGATATTTTTGAATTTTGGGAATTGATTACTATACGGTGTATGTCGTGTCGTGTACTGAACGCGCTGTCTTATTATCTTCCGACAAACGTAAAGATTCAAAATATAAAGGATTCGATAATTAATTATTTACCACGAGAAAATCTCAGTGGAAAGCATACAAATGAAACTTTAGAAATCTAAATTCACCGTACTCTTTTTCTATCCTCTCTCCCACACACTTAATTTATTTTGAGAAAATATAAATCTTTTCTAAAGATCGTGTTGGACTCTTTATGTTGCTTAATTCCCATTTGAGATGCTCTTAGATAAATAGATACAGTATTTTAGAAATCTGGGGAGATTTCATGAATCATTATAGAATTATCAAGACATAATACGTTCTATAAATTTTTGCACTGTATATTATATACATAAAATCAGCTAATTTTGTCAAACTTATGACAAGTTAGCGTAAATCTATTCATAACCGCATTTTTAGATTTTATTACAACCACTTTCAATACTAAAATCTTTATTCGTTGTTATTTAATACAAATTATACAGAACTATTTCTCTCTCTCTCTCTCTCTCTCTCTCTCTCTTTTTGCTGTGGTTGGGGGATTATTACTTAGATAAAGTTTTTATTTATATCTCAGGTTTTCACCTTCTCTCTTTTTTTGGTAATTGGGACAAGACTCCACGGGACAGTTTTTATTTTTGTTACCATCTGGGATGGGCAGAGAAGATAACGTCTCCTCTGACGTTTGGTATCAGTCCCGTCGTGTTATCCAGTCGAGAAGAGCCTTTTACGTTTGTTGGAGATAACTAACCCGGCATCGTTAGCCTAACTAACCGCAAGTTAAACCAACTGCTTCTGCAACCCGTGCGTGCATGTGTGGCGCCTAGCACGGCGAAAGTATCTCTCTAGATGCTGCTGCTGAGAGAGAAATCCTCCGCCCAGTATGCGGTAGATAATTCTTTCCTGAACGAATACGGTATTGAACTGTTGACAAAAGCACGATTCCTTTTGACAATGGATTTGACATAATACTTACTCTAACTTGTTATTTTTAGATACTAGAAAATGCTTAATTAAGGATCCGTATAGACGTTACCAAAAAAGCCTGTCGCTCTGTCGCAACAACAACAACAAAAAAAAGAGACAAACTGATTTAGTGCATACAAATGCACGCGCACATCCATGTTGGATATCGCACGAGACGTAAATTCCTTTGTAGTTCACCTTTAATAATTACCGAAGCAATAAACCCAGCAACAATCTTTAGATGACATGGATGTAACTTCTACTGTCTTTCATTAAATAACACGCAAACGCGGTCTTTATGGTTTTTTGTATATTAATCATTAAAGATATTACTAATTTCCGTTTGTGCTTCATATAAGAAATCTCTCTCTCTCTCTCTCTCTAGAAAGATGCGCGCGCGACTTTTAAAATTCCACCATTTTACACAGCAGACAGAGAATTCCTTTAAAGGCAAACAGCAGCAACAGATTTAAGAAATTACGCGATGGTTTCACTTTTCTTTAGCGTGTCACAATATACATGAAAATAAGCGACGAGTTTAAGGTTAGTGAGGAGCTCCTTCGTGGTGGAAGAGTTTGCGGAAGTCGACAGGTTTGGGACCCCTTTGTCGGGCTGTTGAGTTCCATGCTATATTGTCTGTCTGTTCAGTGCCGTAGTAAACTAAGACAGGTAGGCGGGCAGACGACAGATTAGTGTTCTCTATTAAAATAAGCGTTGCCACCAACAGATCATCTTTATAGGGTATATGAATGACGATAAATATGAAAGCCAGCGAATGACACGTCACGCAAATACCACAGAAACGGAAGGAGAGGAAAAAATGGAGTTGGTTTGGTCCTTCCTTTCTGAGAATAAAGCGGAGATGTTTCTGTTCCCTCGCCGCGCCAAATGACTCTAAAGCTAAGCTCTGATATTTAAACTTTGAAATAGCAGATTAACTCTTTGATGTCGGAGGGCCTTTCCACGTTAAATCAAAACAACAACAACAACAAGTACAAGATAATGTGAAGTGTTGCGTGTGATACAAGAGCAGGAAAAGAACATTTCGTAAAGAAATGATCTGTGGAATTTAAGGTGGCTAAAATAAAAGAACTACTTTTTAGACAAAGATAAGGACTTGCAACATTAGCACCGCGGGAAGCGGTGATTGAACGTCCTGGAAAACAAATCAATCATCAAAAAGAAGGCGGTGCCACTGACGGCCGGAGTTACAAAGATTAGGCGAGATAAAACATTTCTAATCAAAAGGATCTGCATGCAGTCTGGCACGTAATTTAAACAATTAAAAATCTGCATTTAAACAGCCATCGAATATTTAATTTTGCAAGATCTTAATGTTGAATTATAGCTATTGTTCCTTTTTTTCCCTTTCGTTTCCTTCAGTACGAGGAGAATTTGCTGAATAATGAAGAAAATTAGGAGGAGGAAAATTCGGGCTGTGGCATTGAAAATCTTGTAAGATGCTACATTAGGTTGCATTCCACCAAAAACACACACACTCCTCTCTCTCTGTTTTATTGAAGCAAGATTGAAATGCAAAGATTAAAATCGTTCTCTCCTTTCCGAAATATAATTTGTGCATTTTAAAAACATTTCATTTTGGTGTACTTGACCAGTCTTCATTATCACAAGACTGCTGATGGAACCTTCTCGGTAGAGTTGGTATGTCTGTCTATGATAACAGCAGCCCGTCCTGAAGTGGACAAGTCAAACCGCAAGATAAAAGTGTTCATTCTAGGCCTTTCAACCTGATCTTAAAACCACCTGGCTCTGTGTAAGCACGCTTTAATCAATATGCGTAAACGAAACTTTCTAAAAAAAAAAAGAATGAACGCCTTTTCGAATAAGTTAATAAACAAATAAATAAGCTGATTAATAAATGAATATAAATGTAATCTAGGAAAGATTATGAGGTTTTCTGATATACAATGATCTGGAATACGTGATAGGAAAAAAAAAACAACTAATTTTTTAGTTGCTGTATAAATGTAGTTAGCTATACCATCAATTTTGATTTTTGTGTCTTGCTTGTGATTTTTATATATTTTTGTTTAAATAAAATCCAGCTGTCTAAAGAATATCGAAAAGTGTGCAATTATTGAGGTTTATTATCTATGGTTGCATTCTCAAAAGGAATAACTACATTAGGGATGTTTATTGCCGAGACCTCATGAAAATTTTTAAAAGTTGCTTAATTAGCCTTATTATCCGAACAATACTGCTTAATGTTGTAACACACAATAAAAACTCATTTCGTACTTTCAGAAATAGTGTTGCAGTAATTTTGGACACCACTGTAAATACGTGTAAAAATGTTTCTGACACACACACACACACACACACAGGGATGGCCTGATGTCTAATGAATCTAATTAATTAAGTTATGGTGCGCAACAAGGAATCCGAGTATCGCGTTTCAGTGCAAGAAATATGTAAATTTTTAAAGGTTTTGTTGATTCTGCAGGAAAAAACAAAAACAAAAAATACATAAATGTACAAAAAAGCGAATTATAATTAGCAACATGGACTATTTCGTGTTCTTCTCTGAGATTAATTTTAATATTTTTAATCAGCAAGCATATAAAATGTTTTCTTTTGGCCTAATAAATCTGATTTTGAGATAGGTAATAAGTTCTTCATTTTACACGTTTATGAAGGTTTAAAAATTAAGATAAATGGGTGTAGCCACACCCTAAAACTCTCAATTGTTAGCACGTTTCTTAAACTGTAATAATTAAGGCAAAGTCTTTTTTCCCCCCACATAATGGATTATTTCTGTTTTTATTATGGTGCAATATAAAGTTTTCGAGTACAATGCAAACTTCTCTCTCTCTCTCTCTCTATTTTTTTTTTTTTTTACCTGCTCATAAAATAGTCTTATCTTCGATGATAGTAGCGCGAAAACCGGCCGAATAATAAAAGGTAAAGAGCACGTTCTGTTTAAATAGAAGACAGTGTAGCGTGGTAGATTACACACTGGGCGTCCGTCCGTACTTCGGCAGCGGTGGTAAAAAAAAAGAGAGAAGTATACTTACGTTGGTCCTTAACAGTTTTCTTTGACGAAAAGAAGCATCGAAGTTGTCTCCTCTCCTCCAAAAAAACTCCATCATTAAAATATAATTTACAAAGTGCAAGGTTAATTTTGATAACATTTCCTCTTTCATCAGAATGTTTTTTCTGAGTCAGAACAGCTTACTTTGCCTTCTTCGAGGAGTGTTGACAAACTAGAAATCGCCGGCGGTTACTCGCGAATGGTACGGACGCGATGTATTATGGGCAGAGGTGTTGACTGAGTTAATTTCTGCGGCGCTGACAAATTTACATTATGATGACCGCTCTCATAATGTACAGACGTGATGTTCTCTCTCTCTCTCTCTCTCTCCTCTCTCTCTCTCTCTCTCTCATTAAGAGACGTAAATTTCAGACTTTTCTACGATTATAATTGTGTTGAGCATCTGAAGCACGAATTATGGACGGAACGAATGAGCTGAAACATTTTACCTGTTAAATGAGAAAGGTTAATTCTTCTGACTTTTTCTAACTACACACCTGGCAAATGAAACAAATATGATTCACTTCTACGTATTCCAAGTTTGTTTTTGCCCTTCAGTAAATTGAACTGAAAAAAAGCAAATCATGTTATGGAGAAAAGATAAGCATTTATTTCTCCAAAAATGTTCTGCTGTTTTCTGAACATTTCAGAGCATCACACAAAAATGTTCTCATTCTTTACTGGGGGATTTAATAAACCAAAAGAATGGCAAAGCCTTAAAATGGGAATAAAACACTGTAATTTATGGAAATAACCCAGTGTCTGTTGACTGTATTCTGGTCTCTCATTGCAACAGTAAAAAAAAAAAAAAAAAAAAACAACCAAAAAACCACCTACTTTTGTGGTATAGCTTTGACAAGACTAAAGATTAAATCGGCGAAAGCTGAGTTGTTTTCATAACTTAGCGATGCCTCATTCGCATCTAAGGATTATACTGCTATTTTGCAACGCGGTGGAAGTTTGAAACACTTCTCGAATACATATTTAATCTGATGTAAACGCGACGTAAAGATGCTGTTTTGGTTCTTCGTGAGAAGAGGGAAAGACCCCCTCTACGTCCGTTTTTCTCCACTTTCTTTTACTGTTTCCTAGGGGAGACTTCCTTTAACGTAAAACAGCTTTTACATCTACGAAACTTTGCTCACTTGTAAATCGAGACGAGAAAAAACATTTACCCTGAATTTATTATCGGTTTTAATATAGATCCTTCTCTTCTAAACATCCTTCCCCTCAAATGACGTCTCATCGCTGATGTTCATTATGCCACCAGCCAGGGCTACATTAAACAAGGCTTGGAATGTGGTGTGGTGTCGTTTGTTCGGCTTAGATTCCTCAGTCGGATATGTAAAAATTAGGGTAAACCCCCCCCTACTTATTCTTTTAAAAAGGCATCATCGCCCATTTTTTTCCTAACTAATTTTCTTTTAGATTCTTCTCTGTGCGAGCATTAAACTTGCGAATTCGTTATTTTTCGAAAGATGCAAGGGAATCGCCTGATTTTCCTCATCGTGCTCTCTCATTAAAGCGGGAGTGAGGGAGTGTGGAATTCTTGGCTTCTCCATACATCGCTGAGACAAAAGGCAACAGCAATAAAAGGACCTTGGCTTACAAATATGGTCATTTCTAGCTTTATTGTAGATCGTTTTCCAGCCTGTATTCAGGACAACCGATGAATATAAGATAATGGTTTGCGGCGACGAATGCCGGGAGAGAAATATGACCGCGGTAAAACCCGAAGGGCGACCGACCTATTACCGTGTCCGACCGTGAAGCCAACCGACGCTGTTTCGTAATCCAACACACTCACCCCCCCAAACCCCCATCTGAAAAGAACGCCTACAAAGGATCTGTTAGCGGATCAGGCGTCGACAGGGGATCGTGGTCAGACTAGAAAGTTGAAAAGAGAAAACCTCCTGGCGCGTGAAGCCGCAGAACCTTGCTCAGCCATCCCGGATGTATTGTCGGCTCGGAGCTGCAGTTTTAGGGTTTCTCCTGACGATAGCTTTCTAAGTAAACATGGCTGTTGATTACAAATGGCAAATAAATGTTCGACAAATTACCAAATCTGGCCACGTTAGCGATAAATAATGCTAAGATAAAAAAAAAACAAAAAACCCGGAAAATTAAGACCGTATAGTATTTGCAAAGACAGCAGTTTTCTTCTTTTTCTGGAAAACTCTCTCTCTCTCTCTTCTCTCTTCTCTCTCTCCTCTCTCTCTTGACGTCATATCTCTCTGTCTCCATCTCTCTCTATATACTGACGTCATATCTCTGTCTCCATCTCTCTCTATATACTGACATCATCTCTCTCTCTTGACGTCATCTCTCTCTATATACTGACATCATCTCTCTCTCTCTCTTGACGTCATCTCTCTCTATATACTGACGTCATATCTCTCTGTCTCCATATCTCTCTATATACTGACGTCATATCTCTCTGTCTCCATATCTCTCTATATACTGACGTCATATCTCTCTCTCCATTCTCTCTCTTGACGTCATCTCTCTCTATATACTGACGTCATATCTCTCTGTCTCCATATCTCTCTGTACTGACAATCATACTCTCTCTCTCGCTCTCTCCCTCTCTCCGCTCTCTGTACTGACGTCATCTCTCTCTCGCTCTGTACTGCTGTCTGACGTCATTTCTTCTCTCTCTCTCTCCTCTCTCCATCTCTCCCTCTCTCTCTCGCTCTCTCTCTCTCTCTCTCTCTCTCTCTCTCCTCTCTCTCTCTCTCCTCTCTCTCTCTCTCTCCTGTTTTGCTGAGATACAAATTTAGTTAACAGATTATGCGATCTATTCAGACAGACCGTTTCTACATAAAGATAATTTAATAAATGTGTAATCTGTTAACAGCTTTTAGTAAATTGTTTTTTTTTTTTGTTTTTTTTTGCTACTTGATTTATCGATTCAAAGATTAAAATATTTTAAATGAGCTTTGTTATTCTTAACAGCACCGCCAGTTTTTACTATATAATTCACGTTTATTTACGATTCGGCTTCAATGCTATAATTACTAATCAATTTCAATCAATAATAATCACTGGTCTGGCAGTTATAATATAAACTTCTGTTTGAGAGCCAAAGTTCGATCCCCCGTCGGAACCAGTCCGAATTAGCGCATCCTACCCTACATGGTTTTGTCATCAGCGGGTCCTGTGGGTTTCATGCAAGCATTTCGGTAAATTCCCACATGTAAAAATAAAGAATTATAGTACGGACCTTCGTTCGTGTTATTCTATGCTGAGAAGAAGTGGTCGTTCAACTAACTCTCTCAGTATGTCAGCTCACGATCCATAATATCGTAACGAGGTAGATGGTTCTTTTAGTGCCTAAAGAATTAATATAAATTATATACGTTGTGCTCTCACAACTAAATGATGCAAGCAGAAATGCTGAAACAGGGTAAATACGATTTCTTTTTCATAGGTGTACGGAGCAAACTTTTCCAGCAGACACCCCCTCCAATCAACGATTTTCGGACTTCTCTCCATATACATGTTACTTTATTAGTACAAAAATTTGTTAAATAAAAAAATTTTTTTACCATATACATTTAATTAGTTCAAACAATATACTTCACATAATAATTCACATAATTAAGAAATACGAATACAAAGTTCTTATGTATAATATATAGGAGTAAAGTGTTTAATGTGCATCAGCTTATGCGTAACACACAGCCCTTGATATGTGGCTGGGAAAATGTCTTTCATATGATGATTCATTGACTGAAGAAATGTCTGCTGGGAAAAGGACCTACATCAATTTTTTTGATATAGTCCGACCCCGAGTGTAACAGAACTCGTATTAAATAACAATGAAATATTATGAAACCATACAGACAGGATTATGCACAGCTATGACGCACGTAAAATGTTTGTGATCTTTTTAGCAGGAGAGCTATTCACAAAAATTCTTGAAAGGAAATTGAAAGCTTAAACTTATCGGAATGTCATATACATTATTTACATAGGTGACGACCGTTCTGCATAAAGTCAGGTATAATCCAGCGATTACGCAACACTAAAAAATTTGGAAAAAAAAAGAAAAAGAAAAAGACTTGAAAGAAAAATAAATAAAATTGTAATTATGATTTATTCAAAACAGGTTTGGAAAGTTTAAAAGATATTGCGGTTATAAATCTAAATGCTTATCCCACAAAATAATAAATAGTTTTTCCAGAAGATTTCTGGAAACAGAAATACTTTTTTTCTACGATAAGTTTACTGTTCTGCCAGCTCGGTCTGTAATGATTGACGTTACCATCCTACACTGTTTCCCGTCAGACAGATGTTCTTTTAATGTTTCGCGCTGACTTGCTTTGCAGAATTATGCGAGAATCAAAGTAAAAACTAATTTTCTTTTCTTTTAACGTAAACACAAATTAGTAAAGTTATAAACACCGAAAATAGCTTCGGTTTTAAAACTATTTCGCCAGTTTTGAACTTATTTATGAAACTCAACGGCAATAAACACCCGCTTAGAAGACTTTTTTTCTTTTCTTTTTTGACTGTATTACGACGGTAGATCGATAATTAACATTTTCTAAAACTGTACCAAGAAGGCGATCAACGGACGTAGCATCTGAACTAGTGAGGAGAAATACTGCATTGGTGTTATGACGTTCGGACCAGTGGGGGGAGAGGAAAGGTGGGCTCGGCCGTGTTCGGCGCAAGCTCAACGAATACCACTGCTTCCAAGAAGACAGGCTTAACTTCTGCGCTAACGATAATAGGACAACCAGTTGCGTTTTTTTTTGTAAAGCTGGTGTAAGAATAACTGGGACAATGAAGCGGAACGAGTGAGCAGAATAGGCGCGCAAATGCCTCGCATGGCATCAAAAACACGCGCCTCGCTTCCTGGTACCCCTGTAACTTTTTAAAAATTACTAACCACCACCACCTCTCTTCCCGATACGCTGCGGTCCCCTGCGGCGTAAACTGCAGGTTAATTTATTCGACCGGTGTCTGCGATCGATAACGTTACGACTGAATTGTTTGGATTGGAGAGTGACGACTTTATTGCAGACCATTATGGCAAACGTTGCTCTGGCGGGAGTATTTTAATACTGGGAAACTACAGCACTTTCTCTTGCCATCTCACTGTCTACATCAGCAGCTTCACGAAGCTTGCATGTATGCGAAGTTCAGGAGAGCTGACCTATCGTCAGTAATATCATTTGCACTCACCTAAAGGTGTAACAAGAACAATGGATAGAAGGGTAGAAACCATACCAAAGTCTTGATGTCTCTCCCATCTTTTTATTTTGCCAGCCTTGGATGGGGGAGGTGATGTAGAATCAGAAAAATCTACAATAAAATTACAATCCATAAGTTTATTAAAAAAAAAAAGATAATAGTTTAAATGGCGCATTCGCAAGTTTTGTATTACATAGTCTAATAAAATATCTAATATTCTGATAGCTTCGCTAGCATGGGTTAATACCAATTTTTTGCCTGTTAATCGGACTTCAGTAGATCAACAAGTTTCATAAATATTTGTATTCCAAAATCTGTGAAACACTACGCCGACAGCTTCTCATTCCATAGTTTAACCCTGACCGGCCATAACCGACAGGCAGTATAAATCCAAGCCCACGCATCTGCTGTGATTGAAAGTAGAATATCAAGAAGATTCTTGTACACTCGCAAGTCAGTTCTGCTTGAAGTATTGCCATGTTCTTAAACATGTCTGTTTTCTTCTTAAATACCCACTAATGCAAAAGTAATCAAAGAATTTTTCGTTTTCAGCACGAGTAACACACGTCGGGTGGAAGGTTTTCATGCATGCTCAGATTATTGACATTATTGATTAGATGCAATCAGATCCGCCGTACATGTATTTGTATAAACCATTAGGATTAAGCAAAGCCTTCGCAGTGCTGTGCGCCGAGATACAAGGATTTTCTAATGTGATGTTTCCAGAGCCCGATCTTTGATGAATGAGGTCCCTGGAGCGACATTAGCTCTTCTGCTACAAAAACAAAGACTAAATCACTCAAAGCCTTCAATCACCTGAGTTAAAACCGATAACCTATAATCGGCCCCAAGCATGCTCCGTCAGGTTTCTTTTTGTTTCTAAAATTATATATACTTTTAAAATTTATTTGAAAAAAAAAAGTTGGAAGGGATAAATCCGTATTTTCTATAAAAAGAAGACAAAATATAACATCAAACACAACTCGTGTGTGTTTTTTTTTAATGAAAGTTTATACGAAGCCGCCAAAAATGTAAATTTATAGTCAGAAATAGTTTCTTCGCCGTAGCTAGCAATATAAAAAGCAAGTCAATAACCAACAGTATACGTTACATCTAAACGGTTTCTTCAAATTTATTGCATCATTTTATGTTTATACGCAACGAACTAAGTGTTTATTGGAAATGTTGCAATTTATTTGAACATAATACAGAAAATTAATCGCTGTCCCGTTGTTCATAGGTCCTCTGTATTAGACTAAATTGATCTACTAATTTCACGTGGAGATGTAAAAACAGAGGAATAACTTCAATTAATGTGCAGCTTTCTTTAAAAATTAAAAAAAAAAACAAACCAACAGCAAAAACTTTAAGTTTGCATTATTCCTTGTATACTTACACACAAAATACCAAAACTAGTTCGGGGGTGATACAGTTACGTTTTCCACCACTGTATATTTAAAACCTTTTGCTAGTAATGTTATATGCAGCATAACCATAAAACATTAAATTTAATGTAGCCGAAAATATTTTTATATATTTAATATTTTAAATATTTTTAAAGAAATCGAACGATATTATCAACCAGACTCCATATACATGGAATAAACAAACAAATGGAGGAAAAAAAATTTGAAACGAGAGAGAGAGAGAGAGAGAGAGATGAGAGAGAGAGAGAGAGAGAGAGAGACCATTTTTCAATAACCCATTAATCAATATGGTTTTGCATTTTCTCAAAACCTTTCTTTGTGTATTCTGGGAGAATTAACATTCATATGTGTCGTTTTTTTTTTTTTGTTTTTTTGTAAATCCTTATCACAACTATCGCAAACACGAAGACTTGCAGCTGATTTGCAGTAATTTAGGTTTCGCAGTTTATTTCAGATTCTAGAAAATGCCTGTACACGTAATTTTTTAATTAGATTTTTTAGAATATCTTTTACAAACGTCGTGAACGCTCGATGTTTTACATGACTCCTAGAAATCCTTGCATTAGAACTGACAACAATCTTTAAATTTTTTTTTTAAACATTTTAATTATAGCTTTCATAGAAACCCGAGTCTTAACTCAGAACACTCAGAATTTGAAATGTTCCTTTCTAAGCGTTTCTTCGCGAGTTCTTCTTATTCTTCTGCTGCTGTTTTTATTGTTGTTGTTGTTTTAATTCCAAAGAAATAATGAATAAGATGTTTGTTTTAAAAAACGACAAAACAAATTTAAAATAACTTTTCAAGGCATTGTACCAACACGACAGATCTTATTTGCTTTTCCTGCGCGAAAATCTGCAGCTAGCTATTGCGATGAAGAGCAAGTAGGTTTTCAAATAAATGCTCCATCGCTCTGTTGTTTCTAACCCTGACTTAATACCCACCAGTTTAATTAAAATTTGAATTTTAGGAAGCTATCCCCTCTTCTATTTTTCTTCTTCTGATATCTGCGATCTTTTATGCAAACTATTTTGTAATATTAGTAAAAGAAAGAGAGAGAGAGAGAGTGGTCATTAATGGAAAATTGACTTAGGACAAGGAATTTGAAAGACAAGGTTTAATCGAGGCGTTTGAAGATTTAGATAAGAGAAAGCATAATTAAGGTTTTGGCGTAATTGATTCCTTTTGGAAAATTCTTTCTGATTGAACAGTGTGATTACTGTGAAAGAAGAGATGAGCGTTAAGATTGTTCCAAAAAGAAGGTGTCGCCTGTTTCCCGAGTAATCAAATGATAAGATGTTACTTGTGCATCTTGGCTTGCTTTACACTGTCATTTTTGGACGTGCGCAAGAAAAGGTCAGTTATGATATTGAGGAGCGGAATAAAAGCTGTGTATCGCGACATTACAGATATCGCTTTAAAAACCAAGTAAAAGCGTACAGCATTTTAAAAAAAGCTTTTAAACTGTTATGCAGGAAGCGTGTTCTCAACACACTAATTTAGTTGAATTTATACAGATAACTAGGAATCCTGTCTTGCTCGAAGCTTACAGGATTTAAAAAGCACTATATATATATATATATATATATAAATGGTTACACCCACTGTCAAATATGTGGAAGAAAGACTTTTTATTATTTCACAGCGTTACTGTTTTTAAATGTATCACTATATACGGCAGCAGCTGAAAGATTCACTTAACAAACATGATTGACGACTTTTCAAAATTTAAATCAAACGTTATCCTTTAAGGATATTGAAAACTTCATTCTGTATAATTAAAAACTCCACTTGTATGAGTTTTTTTTTTGGTTTTCTTTTTGAAAACAACAGAAAAATAAATGAGTTTATGGTGTTTGTTTCTAGAGTTTTATTTTTGGTGCTACCACTGTATCTGACATTATTTATTTTGAATTTTATCACATCTTTAAAAAGTCCTTTCGTCTTTATCATCGGAAAGCTTCTCATGTGGACATCTTCAGGTCAACCCCGATAAAGGCTAGGGTTAATTTTATTACTATTGACTGCGAAACCAAGTGTAAACCCGAGATCGTTTTAAATTATATAAGTAATTGTGCATATACACTATGATGGAAGCTTGACAACACACGCCCATTGCAATTATTGTTTAATTCATCAAGGTAAATGCAGTTGACGGCTGTGAAGGTCCACTCACGTACACAGCTGATAGCTTTAATAATCTTTCTTAGAATAGGAATAATCCAGATCTTAGGCAAGAAACAGAAAGAAACATTGACAACCCCTCCCTGTTTATTCTACTACATTACTGTTGCACTCTATCTACTTGCTGACTCGTTGGTAGAGAACATATAACTATATATACCGAATATTTTACATACGTATCAACTTCTAAGTAGTCCGGTCAGACATTTTAATTGTCGATTTGGAATATATATATAAAAGAGTTTATTTGCTTGAAGATAAAAAGAAAACAGCTCTTTTATCTAACATATAATAAAAGATATAAATTATGACTTCTTTATGAGAAAGAGGTCTTTTGGTTCATCTCGTAGTTTATAATAGCTGCTGTGGAAAATAAACGTCAAAATAGGGAAATGAATAAAGACAGATTTTATATAATGATAAACGGCAACAACAATAACAAACAATAAAATTCGCCTGACAGGAGACCCGAGCACCGTGATGTTGTTCATTTGAAGTTAACACTGAGACAAATTGTGTTAGGTGACTGAGTAGCCTTCCTTGAGTAAGAATCTTTAAGAACACGAAGATGAGTACATGATATCGCCTTGATTATCAACGACTACCACCAAAACCGTCCCGTTGTCATTGAAACATTCTAAGTTTTTTGCAAGCAATTTCGTCCACGCTAAGAATGGTGATTTTCAAAAGGAAACTTAGCAGTGTATATATATATATATGTATCTACACCCGCGACCAAAAGTTTCGGCAGACCTTAGCTTTTTTAAGTTTTGTTTGGTAAAATCGAACTAAACCCACTTTTGCATAATGATTTTACTTTAATGTATTTAAATTCATGTCGTTTTGTATTTTTCGACATATCTAATAGGTAAATGACCAAAATTACCAAATGTAACAAAAAGGAAATATAACATGACAAGTGTGACTCGGTTAGAAATATTCAAAAGCAGACAGTTGAGAAGTCATGAGTACACTGGTAATCTATACGAGCCTGATTTCCATATAGATTTGATTATTTCTACGGTTATCTAAACATCTGGCCAAATACATTAAAAGAAAAAAACAATAGTTAAAAGGTTTAAAGGTAAAGATAAAGTGTTAGATCACGAATACGCTTGCTGATTCGATGTCTTCATCTTTTTTTTTTAAAATATGATGTTGTCTGTAAAAGAATACATTGTTACATATTCCTTGTTAAGCAATGCTAAGATGCTGCTAACTGGTGACGTCATTTTCGTCAGGATTCTCCCTCTCTCTCTTTGTACTGTCGTCATCTCTCCCTTACTGCTGACGTCATCTCTCTCTCTCTCTCTCTCTCTCTCTCTCTCTCTCCTCTCTCTCTCTCTCTCTCTCTCTCTCTCTCTCTCTCTCTCTCTCTCTCTCTCATAGTACTCTGAAAAAAAAACAACAACAACAAAAATGATGTCCGTGCCAGAGTCTAAACCACCTTATGATTTGTCTTGTATAAAAGGATTCGTTGTAAATCTATTCACCAAATAAGCGAAATCACTTATTGAAATAAAGCATACGGTGGTTTATTCACATTCTTACTTTAGAAATATTTAAAAGAAAAAAAAAAATAGTCAAAATATTCAACGACTGAATCGGCCAAAAATGAACTGTATAGAATTTTAATTTCATCTATTATTTTGTTTTTTTTGTCTTTATTTTTACAGATAAAACCTTCAGTTTTTGCTAAGGGTTTTCAAATTGCGTTGCTAATACAATTAGGTTTTCAGCACCTTTTACTTTAATCTATTGACATAGTGGATGCTTTATCTTCTTATTTTACACGAGCAAAAACCGAAATTGGTAAGGAAAAATATTATCGATGTCAGCCCAAATGGCCTAGAACCCCGAGGGACGTCTCTAACATGATTATAGTATAGAGTGAAATATCGTCTCCGATAATGGCCAAATAGGCCAGAACCATTAATGGATATTAGACTTATTTGAATAATTATCCGTTTTACAGAATTGGTTTTCTTTTATCTTGTTAAAACTTTAGGCTACTTCAGTTAAAAGAACGCCCTAATTATTCCTCTTCCACTTTGCGCGATTCGTTGTTTTCATTTCAAGTCTTCCCAAAATAAAGTAGTCACATTCTATAGTTTTCAGTTGTTGTTTCACCACAATAATTCCTGTGACACCTTACCTGCACAGATAGATTCGCTTTTTAAAAATTAATCACGATGTTAATTTTATTTCAAAATATCATATTATCGTGTATTTTTTAAATTTTTTACGCTTGTTCGTTTTACTATGATCTGCCTTGTCATAAAAGTAAAAGAAAGGATTGGCCTGCTGCATATGGACTTCAGCGTCGCTACGTCATTGGATGAGAGCCGGATGAAAGTTGTCTGAGCACGGGGTTCCCTGGAGACAGATTTTCATGTGTTTAACAATTTGTCGCTCGAATCTTTACCCGGAAATGCAACATGCTTTCTTGACTCAAAGCATTGAGAGAAAAAAAAAAACAACAACACGAAAAGAAACTTTTAATGGTTTTAAAAAATCTTACAGCTGGAAACTAAAAGGAAGCTTCTTGTCCAGAGCACCCTTTCCAAAAATGTCGAAGGACTTGTTTAAAAAAAAAAACTGCTGAACTCTGACTTATCATAATTTGAACATCGCGGAATATTTTACAACAATTATATTTGGCTTTTAGCCAGCAGGTGAGAATGCCGACGGGTGTTTGTGGCGCGAGAATACCGTATATACCTAGAATAAATGTTTGTAAACGAAACGAAAGATGTAAGTGACCGCCAGTGACAAACTGTCCAAGGTAATACAAGATATGAAATGAGTTTCCGGTGGCGGCTGGTGGTCGGGCGCGAGTTCGATCTCCGTTAAAGATCACTTACTCCGTCGGGGCTGGTTTCTTGTGGCCCCCCCATAAGTAGACAGACAGGTTCTGGCAAAGAATTTCCATTTTTTTCCTGCGAAAAGCGAAAGTACTAGGTCGCGGAGATGGCAACGCGTGTTAATGCTAAGCATGGAATTTCGAACAAACATTCATGCTCGCGGGGGGGGGGGAGCGTGCGGTGAGGCTATTATCGGTAATTTTGCTTTTCGCAAAAGTCCCATAATAATAAATAAAAAGATTGCAGATCTTTATTTACATTAGGAATGCTAATAAGATCCATAACTGTCAAACCAATTTGATTGCGGTCAGGCGTTGAAAGCGCGCACGTGACTGCTGTGGCATCTTGTTTTACGAAATGTTTCCTTAGAAACAAAGAATTTTTGTTCGAACCAAACCTTTTCCATCGGAAAGTATTTCCTGCAAAACTATTAATTCTCAGCCACTTTTTTTTTTTAGATTAATAGACCGTAACAATATCAAAGTATAACAATCTAACAAAATGCGCATTTTACAAAGAGAAAGAAATTTCCACTACTTCGTATATAAGTTTTACTTCTACCCCAGGAAACTTATTGAGATACTCGCTCTTAAAGCTCTTGGATAGAAAGAAAATTAATAAACAATAAATAATATTATCTCATACTTTTGTCTTGAGAATTCTCTAAAGTGAACGTATGCTGAAATATCTCTTTTCTGAGATTAAAAAAGGAATTATGTAGAGCCCCGCGAGGCGCTAACTGGCTTAGAGCTGACAAAGTTTATTTTAAACACTGGATAAAAGGGCTATTTAAAAAAAACGCTCTCAATTACTTTTTCATTTTAAAATTATCCTCTACTTGCCGTTATTTTATCACCATAAAAGCGGTTACTTGCTAGCTAAATAAATTGGGCATTACACAGAAGTAATTAATTCATTGAAGAATTTATTTATATCAGGAAAGCGAAAAAAGTCGGAAAGCGGATTAACATGTTTGAGTTGTGTGCCCTTGTATTCCTAAGAGTGTTCTTGGTGGATGGACCTAACGAATCATCCCCCGCACGCACGCACGCAAGCACACACACACACACGCATGTGCGCGCGAGCTCATATCTTTAAATAAATAAATTAATAGTTTTATAGATTTTTTTTTTTTTACATTTTATTTGAAAGGGCATAAGTCAGCAAATACTGATATCTAATTCATCATTTGTAGATAATTATACCGAGTATTGCTTGTGGGAAATAGAGACAAAACATTTCGGTTTTGCTCTGGTGTTAAGCAGATTAGATAAATCAAGCCTGAACCTCAATCAATCAAACACAAAGGTCACATAAATTATAATACAAAACTGACAGGTAATTTTGGAAAATGAACTGTGATTTCCGTAAAATTTACGGCATAGAAGCCCCACTGTTCATCAGAAGTTCAGATAGTAATTCACACTAATAACGATATGGCATTTATATAAAGCTCCGGCACACTCGTTTGACTGTTTGAAAACTAGTTGCTTTCCTCTATATCTTGCAAGTATCTGTTAATAGAAGATACATCTAAACTATGCGTGACGGTAGTGCAAGAACAAGAAATGTGCTGCGATATTGAAAAATAAATGATTTCTTTATATGCCATTTCTTTTTTTTTTCAGTTCCCTTTTCTCCTTTCCACCTGCTCGCCAAAGAGTGGTATTTCGTATTAGGAAAGATGGCAGCACGCGCACCTTGTAATTAACGAGGGAAAGGCCGTCTATTATTTCAGTAGAAAAATTACACGATCATATTACATCCATCCCGTTGGAATTCTATCCGGTGATCTATAGGGAAAAAAACGACATAAAGTCTTATTTTAAAGAATTTTAAGGCTTGTCTTTTGTTTTTGTTGTTGCTGATGTTGTTTTATTCAATTCTTTGCAAGTAACTGACCAAGTAAGTATGTATGACGATCATTACTTCTATACCATTTACATGAAGAAAAAGAAAGTAAATCCTAAAGACTCTTATTTGTTTCGACAGCTCCAATACGCACAGCGCAATAATTTCTCTAGACTCGAGTAACTGTGAGATACGGAATATTTACCTGTATAATGTTCCCGGATTGTTAAAAGAACTTGTTCAGATGAGCACGAATTTGCGTGTGGTCCGTACGAAGATAAAGTCAAAAGCTTTGGTAACCTAGAAAAGATTTTTTTAGACCCATATGTTATGAATAACGCACTAAAAACATTGAGAAGAAGAAAAAAATCAATATCGATCTGGCAAGTAAAGAAAAAGCTGGTGTTTCGTAAGTGGGATAGAAGGGATACTGTAAGAAAGCGACGGTGGAATAGGTGAGTTGTTTTAAAGAAAGATGAGCCAAACCATTTTTTGAATTTGTATTCGATTCTCCGTTCTTTTAATATTATCGCTATTCGACTGAGAATATACAGATTTAATGCAGATATCCAAATATATTTTCGAGATTGTTGTGCAATAAACATAAATGGAATGAACGCTTATTGAGTGTTCTGTTATCGTACAGCTTACTAATATCGACGTCACTTGTCTCTTTATTCCTTGGACATTGTCATTTATTTACTATTTGAACCTACCTTTTCTCACATTTGCCATACTAGATTTAGCGCTTCTGTACCCAAGGGCCGTTTACCTAACCTGTCCGATACAAAAGCCGCTTTCATAAATGAAAAATCTAGAATAAAACTCGAAAACAGATAAAGAACAAACCCAAATCATGAAGATGCTTATATATATTTGGTTGAGCGTGAATTTCTGCTTTTATATATATTGCAAAGGTTATACTTGGTGGTTATTTATGATTCGGTTGAAGTATCGAATTTCCATATTTTTGGAAACCCTCAAGTTTTCTAAATCCGCTTAATTTTAGCCAGCAGATGCCGCGAACCAGCGGAAGACATGTGGAAGGGGCTCCAAGCGACGAGGACTCAGCAACACCGAATAACCGCATTGCATTGAGAAATAACTCGTGCGGCGTCTTTCTCCAGCATCTGACTTACAGAGGCAACCACCCACCTCCCCTCCAAAAAACAAAGCAAGCATCGATAACCATATTTTAAACCGTACTTGATGGCGAAACGAGGTCGAAGTTAATTATAAAGTGTCGGCTGCTGTATTTCGCATACAGGTGATTCTATCTACAGCGAAATATTCTGCACTCCATACATTTACTATTAGTAATTTCACGGTACAGTTGTCAGCAGATCAGATAAAGAACCGATCCCGACTTTTTGCCACCCATGTAGTTAATGAGACCTTATACCGAGAGGATGTTATCTCCAACGACGGAAATTACACTTCATTTGAGTGACGCTCTACCCCTTAAAGCTTACTCGTTTTATTTTCTCAGAGTTCCGCCTTCTAATTCCCTAAGAAAACATTTGTACTCTTTCAGGACAACCTTCAAATAAGCAAACCAAGTAAAAAGTACATGTATTTCTTACCAGACAGGAACAGAGCCAGTAGCAACACACCTTTCAGAAATAAGTGACACCTAAGCATATTTATTTTGGAATAAGCAGTAATATAAGATGAAACCGAGTTTTGGTTTAGCGAAGATCATTTGGAAACTGATATCAAAGTATATAGGTCCTAGATCTCAGGTCCTATTGCGATCAGGGCTGGTTTATAATTTCGCTATCTCACGACGCTAAGTCAGGTATTTTAAATGCCCCCCCTCCACTTTCGGCTTCCTTGCTGAAAATCCTTACAAGATTATGGAAACCAAATTGTAGCAGAAAATCCAAAGTTTTGTCTGCGCTTCCTTCGAAATGTGGCAAAAATAAATTATAAATTGTGACTATTTTTTAAACGTGTGAATGTTTTTGGTCTTAGACGTGAAAAATCAAGTTACGAATTCTTTCATATTTGTGTTAGGAACAGGTCGGGGGGGGCGGTCTGTGACTGGCGCCCCTTTTGTTAATCAGGGTGCACGTGTCGAACATTCAAGGGCCTTTCTAACACAGTCCTTAAAAAGGTGGACGGTCTCGTGAGTTTTACCGCGCAACTGTTTCTGTTGGCTTATAATATCGAGTTGTTACCAGAACCAAGGACACCGGCAACGTCCCGGCGTTAGAAAACACCCCCCCTCAGAATTATATATCCTGATTCTTATCTTTAGAATAAGTTTAAACACCTTTATTAGATCCCCAGCTTGATTACCGGACAAACAAGCGTTAGTCGGCAGGCGTCGCAATTGTTGCCGTTGTGTAGTGCACCAGCCTCTGAGACGCCGGAGAAGCCCAGACACCCGACTTCGGCAAGATCGCCACGTACCTAGCAGACAGTTTTTGTTTTTTCCCAGAAATATTCTGCCCGTTCGTCGCGTTGGAAGATGAATCCCCCGCCTAATGCGATGTTTTCCCCCCGAGGGGAATGGCATGATGGATGAGAGAACCCGCCCGTACCTGTCGGCAGTCAATGTACCTTCAATTCTACGTAGATCTCTGAAACCCTTGGCTAATACGCAACCAGACACCTCTATTTCTATCTTTACGCACGAGATACGGTTCTATCGGCTGTTATTTCCATCTTACAACCATCATCATCATCATCATCATCATCTCTCTCTCTCTCTCAGTCTCTCTCTGTTTTCGTATTCATTTCCCATTTCCAATACTCATGAAAACACCGTACTGTCCTTATAAAATTCTGTCCAGCATCCTCTCGTCGACACATCAATAATAAAAACGGTCGGTTCCAAAGAACAAACAAATGCAACAAGTAAAACCATTTTTCTCTCACTTCATAATAATAACTTTTTCTTTTTTTAATTTGAGATCTTTCAGTAGTCAACTGCGAGGTTGTACCAAAGTAGTGACCCTTTAATTATTCATTAAACTACTGAAAATAATTTTTAAAAAAAATTAACTGGCGCACCCGCCCGTTCTCTTCTGTATAGTAAAACCACATTAACGATAATAGTTGGGCGTATTAGCATTTTCCGTCCTGCGAAGCCCGGGCACCTGACTTCGGCTTTCTTGACAGGCCTAAAATATTAAGAGGTTTACCCGTGTTCTTCCTCGGTGTAAAGCCCAAAAGAAGTTTGATCTTTAGTAATAGAGCAAATACAGACCAAGTATATTAGGTGAAGCGCCTTAGTTCCTTTTCTGGAATCTCAATATCCTTAATAAGGGTGTGCATTTTTCTGCAACTAATGTTTACGTTTCCACGGCTGGGTTAATAAATATTGCGTGGATACAGCAACCTCCAGCTAATGCGGAAAGGACTATTTTAGTTTCATCTTCAGCTACGCAGGACAAGTAATTAATGGTAAAAAATTATAAGATGGCCATGACTATGCCTGTCTTTGAAATCAAATAATATTGGCATTTCTAAACAATTTTCTTGCAGCTGGTTCATCATAGGTATTCCAACAGAAATTGATTTATTTCCCTTATTTTAATTTTTAGGTTTATGAAAGGGGGGTCTAACTAGTACTTAAACCATGGCTACAGATTTGCACACACGCACACACATTCCAATGAACGACCTTCTTCCTCTTCGCTAGTTGGTATGCACCGCGCGTGTTGGTTTAGGAAGCGATGCCGGGTGACAATATTCTTGGGACCCCGTTCCCGTCCCTGCTTGTTTTTCTGGTTCCTCCACTCCACAAATAGCTTCCACATGCCGCCGCCCGCGCACCACGTGGCGGCGGCTATCCGACGATCGGGTTACGGCGTCTCTAATCCGTTTCGGTCTCCGACGAGTCGTACTAAATCATCGCGTTAACTACGCCAGACTCGCTCTGGCCGTAACTCGTAAACAGATTCCTGGCGATGGTGAAGATCTGGGTTCAACTCGGAACAGAGCTGGAAATTTGGGAGGAGAGAGCGGGGAGGAGGAGGAGGAGGAGGAGGAGGTATTGGAATCTCTGATTTCTGAATAGCTTTTGCATGACGAAAATACAGAGAATCTCTCTCTCTCTCCTCTCTCTCTCTCTCCAGTAGCTAGTGGGCGGGTTGTTGCCGGCCAGGCATTGGTGAAGATGAATAAGTGGGGAATTGGTCCAGACCTCAATTACCCACTAAGAACGAAGAGATATTGTCCGAGTGCGGCCCGGTCACCACACTGCGAGAGGAAATTAGGAGCCGAATCACTTGCTTGAAGCGTGGGTGTCTCCTCGTTATCTGAAAATTTTTGTTGTTTCGTTCCTCATCAGTTTTCTATCATCCTATAAGACAAACAGTTAATTATCTATTTTAGGTTACAATTACTGAAGCCCTTAGTGTACAACTAGAGACCCCTCCTTTTGTGGTTTGTTTTTTTTTTTAATGTTTTAATAAAATATGCACAAAAATCCCACCGAAATACAACGAGATCTCCTGTATCAGTTAGCCATGAGACGTCGGAAAAGATGTACAGAGAATCTTATTTGCGCCACTACTTACTACCCCACTGGACAAAATCTGTCTGGCCGTTCTCTGTTTTCATAGCTAATGCACCATAGTGTTTAATTTATTATATACGAGTCTGTTTTCTTATATTCTGTGATATAATCACTTTACTAAAAAATTTTTTAAAAAAAAAAAGGTCTACATCAGTATGTTAATTAAAATAAAGGAATACAAATTTAGTTTTACCATTATTCATACAAGCGTTTTTACGTTTGTTTTAAGTGTTTTAACATTAACCTCCAATTTTAAAAAAAAAACCAGACGTTCCGTTCATTTCACTTCTTGAAAAACTGGGAAATAATCCGAATAACATTTTGCTTGCCCTCTAAGTGTCGAAAATTACAATTAGTTCCGCAAATTGTTTCTACAGCAAGACCGAAGTTTGCAAGATTAATTATTATCTCTCGCAATGCTTTTCTGTCGCGGTTCTTCTTCCTCCGGCTGCACTTTTCCAAATTAACAGCACTTTTTTTTGTTTTTTTTTTAAGTATATTTCTTTCTTACTTTCTGGATTTGAATCTGTTGCCTTTCGGTTTTAGATTAAATGATTAATTCATAGATTATTTAAATGAGGCTTCTTCGGAATTTTGAAAGCTCAACAAGATTTTTGTGAAGTTTCAACCTTAGGTTGTTTATAGTTTAAACCATGGGTCTTAAAAATTTACTTTCTTCGAACAGAAGCACTTGATCTCACGAATTCGGTAAAAAATATGGTTTTTCTTCGAATTGACTGACAGAAATGGATTCCCTTTCTATTTATTAGACATCGGTGATGTTTACTGACAGAGATTATGCATTCAGCTGAATTGTACAGAAAAAATTTGTTAAAAAATATTATTCACATATTTGTAATTT
The DNA here is from genome assembly GCA_018389105.1 of Nautilus pompilius. Classification (NCBI taxonomy): domain Eukaryota; kingdom Metazoa; phylum Mollusca; class Cephalopoda; order Nautilida; family Nautilidae; genus Nautilus; species Nautilus pompilius. Next base: position 800,644 of record JACATO010000924.1, on the reverse strand, counting down.
TAACGAAAAAAAAACGACAACAAATAATTAAAAAACAATCTAGGTAATTTGATGCGAATGTTAAAAGACTGATATTTACAAGTTTCCGGTAGGTGGAGTCACTGGTGGCGTTCGGGAGTACATACCGGGGATGACAGCAAAGTTACTTTCTGCATTCGGTTGCCGAGAACTTTCGATCCGTGACACGTGTGTTAATGGAGGTAAGTTGCATACACGTGGGGTCATGAGAAAAGCACTTGCAGATTTTTGTATGAGACGTGACGTCTATATAGGCTTACAAATCTGCCAGAGATGTTTCATAGTACGTGTAGTTTTTTAAAAAAAATTTTTTATTGGGGCCTTTCGTCACGATGGAAGAGTTTGTCAATGCCCATCCTTCCAAAGGGCCTTGTGTAATGAAATGCATAACTTTGAGATAAGATATGCGGCTGATAAACCGCAATCAGAATGCAGCACCAATCAAGTTGTTAGGTCTGCTGGCCCGCCGTAGTAAACTGAGCGGAAGGCAATGAGCAAGACACTAAAACCGTTCTATTGGGAATGCTACCTACTGACCCAAGGAAGCGGGTGAAATTTTCTTTTGAATTCGTGGCATGTGCGCGAGTGGATGAGAATTAGCTTGACAACATTTCGTGGACCGACGAAGCCTACTTCCACCTCCACGGCGTGAACAGCCACAATTGCTATATCCGGGTGTGACCGGTTAATCCACGCAGTTGAAGAACCTTTCTCGTGACGTAGAAAGCCGATTCTGCGAGTCGAGTTTACCAGCAGTGTCATCATCAAGCACCCCCCTTTTTTTAAATGGCCGCAGACCATGCTTTACGAACTAGTGCACGATATCAACACACATTAGTAGATGGCGTGCGTGCTATTTACCCGCCAGGCGAGAGAGAGAGAGAGAGAGAGAGAGAGAGAGAGAGAATCGTCAGTTGGGCATTTCCACGCGTTCGGCTGCCAAGCCGCACATACACACTGCTACCTGTAGACAGGCACCGCCGTGGGAGACTCAGCCGCTCACAGATGTGTACCGTGAGATACAGCGCTGAAAGCCGCCATTGACAAGGGCAGCAGACATTCCGAATATTCACCGGAACAAGTTAAATCAGTTTGGCAAAATGTTTAGTATTTTCTATCGGACATCGATTTCGTAAAAAAAAACAAACAACAAATAATTAATTTTTTTTATAATCCGCCGGGTCGCTGCGTGACACCGCGATCCTCCCTCCCCCTAGCGGCGAAATCTGCAAACTTTAGTAATGAATTTCTGGTGTCCCCCGGTGTGTACATCTTTTCTATTTACATAAGTGTTTAGGTTTGGAAGATATAAGAAGCTGCCTGCAGGAAGTAACTTTATGGTCAAATCAGCCCCACTTCATAACTACTGCTGTCACTTCTAGACCTTGTGAATAGCCCTTTCTATTGAAAGTCCGTTCGAAGTTATTCGGGTGGTTGCTCGTTGAAAGAATCTATTAACAGAAACGTCCTTCCAAAGGTGTAACAGTATTTCATACGACGCATTTTATATCCGATTTCTTAAATATTATTTAAAAAAAATTTATTTTTTCCGCTGCTAGCAAACAAAAATAGAAAACGTTTATATTATTTAATCTCATCAAATATTATTTGTTTGTTGCCGTGTTTTTGCTTTTCGTAGACATGCAGTTTGAATGAGCTAACATTGCATCTATTATGAACAGAACAACTTTTCTTCTAAACTCGTGGATACAGGCCTCATTAATAGATTCTACTCTAACCGTGTACACGCACATATTTCATAGTTTAAACGAGACTCCTCCTCGGTTGTGCGGTTATTGGAATTAATGGCTAACATTAGTTAGATACATTGTAATAGATGTGTGTAGACGTTATTAGAAAAGGTAAAAAGATATAAATCCAGTACAAAAACATTTCACAAAGTGTGCATGCATATTTTCTGGGCGTGGAAGTAAAAAAAATGGAAGAAAGAGTAGTCATTTTTCAGCACGAAGATCTCTGGGTATCCGGATACAAGAGCATTGGTTTGAGTCGAGATATTCCGGAGTTAACCTGTCTCCCTGTTATATAACAATCTGCTCTCAACTTCGTTTATTTGGAGTATTCTACACAACGCTCCTGTTACTTCATTCTGTTTGATGAGCATAAATAAATAAGAGTACATTCCTCGCTAGAGACTAATTAAAACCAAATTACATTCGCATTGCTGAAGCAGAGATTAAATCAAACAGGTGGAAATTGAAAGTGAAGCGTAAGGGCATTTTAGACTTACGCCCCCCCCGGGGGTCTTTTATTCTGAGATGTTTATTTATGTCTCTCCGAGACGGGTCTGGTAAGCACGTGCGGGACGGAACAGGTGAAAAGAAAGAGAATATTCTTGGTCCGGGACGGCGGCAGGGGCAGGGGTGTGAGAAGAAGGGAGGAGGACAGTCCACACCGGGTGTGTGTGTGTGTGTGTGTGTGCTTGTGAATCCGAAACCGGAGTCCCGCCGAACCTGTGGCTGTTCCTTCCGTTGGAATTAATTGGCAGACTACTGAGATTTCACCGGCCGTGCGTAAATAAATGAATGGCGGAGCGCCGCCATGGAATTGTTATATACAGGAGAGATAGGCGGGCAAGACGACCCAGGGCTTCGATCGCGAAGATGGCTTAACGGGGTCGTCGGTCGGCGGGGAGGGGACACGGAAACGGAACGTGTGATTTATGGTATCCCACCTTTCGTGCATTGTATAACGTGCGATAGATTAGTCGTCATCAGGGTCTCAGCACCCCCCCTTTTTTGTTCGTTTTTCTTTAACTTTAAGACTATTTTACGACCAAATCTCCGGCGGTACCCCAGTACCACCTCGATTCAGTAAATGAATTATATACACTGGTTATTGAATAAGGCGAGGGTCCGGGAGAACCAAAACCCCTCGCGCTATACACGACTTCGTTTAGGGTCGAATGGAGTCGCCAGACGGTTCTTAACGAACAATCCACCCTTGGCCGCATCCCGTTCGGCCAATTAAACGATATCAGATACCGACCCGGATTTTTTTTTTTTCTTCTTCTCTATTTATAAGCTAAATTTTTGTTTAACCCTAAAGACCATAAATGCTGGCCTTGGAATCTTTAGTTATTCAAGTCCTTCTAAAGACATTGGATTCTGTTACTTTTATTGATTGATTTTCTTTCCCTCCGCAATGTGCGTGAAGGCAGAGTCACGACTGTCCCATCCCACCTCTCCTAACCTCTCCCTCCCCCCCTTCTCATTTTCTACTTCAACAAGTGTAAGGGTAACTTTTACAATGATTTTAATGAAACTGAAACCTTTCGGTTAGGACGAGGGCCGCCAGCTCTGAGAGATGGGGGAATCATTCGTACCTTTCTCTCTCTCCCTCCGATCGCTCGTTACCACGTCTCTCCGTTCCACAGCCTTTGATGTCACCTCGATATTACTTTGGAATTATCTTTCACAAAAGAGGCCGTATGTTTGCTTTCCTTCGGTAGGATGAAGAACACCGTGTTTTGTTGTTGTTTGGTTGTTTTTTTTTTATTGTTTTCAGCCTCAGAGGCATGAGATACTACGGTTGTCTTCGGCAGCTCAAGTCGAAATACCCGCTTATTTCAGATCGCAATTTGATTGATTAACAATTCTCTTGCTGGGAAGCCCCACTGGAATGTTCGGGAACACTTTCTCGAGATGCCTTGATGTATTATCCTTTGATGTGGCCGCCACTCTTAAGGCGCCCCATTGTACTTGTAATGCGGCTGTCAAAGGAACGTAACTGAATGAAGAGGAAAAAGTGAATCGGATAATTTGTACGTGCATAGGCAACTCAGATAAAAAGAGATTCAATCAGTAAAATACATATATAAAAATACATTCAATTCAGATTAGAAAAACAAACCTAACTGAATAAAAGAAATAAAATGGTACATGCATAATTTTATCGAAATACTGGAAAACCAATCAATAAACTCAACGGAATCCCACGGAGATGAAGGTTGATCTGTGTAGACAGAGAAGCTATCAAAGACAAACATAATTCTAGAACACATGGAACACAGCTGCGGCTTGTAAATAGCTAAAACAATAACCTGTTTTATCCGGCATTCTAGGGTCGTTTATAATTAATGTTTGCTTTGGATAACCGCGACATTGTGGAGCGACTGGCAGTGAATTGTAGCAAATTTTCATTTTTTTTTTTTTTCCTTTACTGTAAACTGGAAGAAAGTTAAATTCCATAAGTTATTACTTCGCCGAAAAAATCTGTTACGCTTATTTGTCGATCGTTTAGCGGGTTTAGCGAATTCCGTGGACATCGGAGCGAGACCGTGTAACGGACAGCTCGGGTTGGATCTTAGAAACAAGAGGGAACACGGAAACTAAGGATGTGCGCGCCATCGTTGTGTGGGAAAAGGGCTGCATTGGACGGAAGTCGAAAGTTGGGCTTTCAGTGCTACGGATCCAGGGCCGCCGGACTTTGTCGTGCAGAACAGCTACAGTAGGCAGCGCCATCCGATCTCTGGTGGAATGAGAGCTGAGAAAACCAGACCGAGAGGGAACGGAACCTTTCCTGCTACCCAGTTCCTTAACGCAACGCTCTTTGGTCTCATGCGACGTTTTAGCAAAATCTTCTTAAGAATGGGGAAGCGACCCACTTGGGATGTTGTAGGCCGCATGCGCTCGGACGACAAACCCCTACATTCCGGAAACCGATTTTTGCAGAAATACCAAGAACCAGTTTTTAATAAATTATGAAAAATATATGACTAGACATTAAAAAAAAAATGTTAATATAAAGTCACGTTGCTTTCACTAGATCATAGACATTAAATAATTTTGCCAAAGTTGTATTCAGCAGGGATTTAATCGAACGGGCCTGCAGGTAATTTTGTGTTGTAGCAGGTGATACCCTGTATTTGTCCTTTTTAAAAGTCTTCGTAAAACATTCAAAACACAGCTGTGATTTAGTTGGGTTGTGTCCGCTGCCATGACTGCAGTGGTTAAAAAGACTGATCTTTTCTCGAGGTTTCTCTTTAAGCGAGCTAATCAATGCTGATTTAGTCTTTTGGGGCTTTAAGAGAGGGCCCCGCATATTTTCGGCAGTTCTGCTGGCTTTGGCCATGTCGATCAGTCTGCTAGCGCCTCTGTCGACGCCTCGGCATCGTCAGCGCCACGTGACGAAGCGGCACTGAAAGTAGGCGGTGGCTGAGGAGAGAGCGGGTAGTCCTGGAGTTGCGGTACCGGAATGAAGCTCGACTATAGACAAGAGACAGCGCTTGCAGCATGGAACAACTTACGGTAACAGTCGCTGTTAAGTGAATCTTGTCAACAGTGATCAGCCGCAGAGCGTAATGGAGCGTCCATTCTTTCCGCTCCCCTAACCTACGCGCCTGATTCGAGATCGCCCTAACTACCAGCCTTTCCCATCCAGCGACTTTATTCTAGCAGCTCGCTCGTTTCAGCTGGAGGTCATTATGAAATTGAATGTGACATCCGGTCGGCCATAAACGACAAAATATGGAGATGTTGGACAGCATCCAGGCTGTTCTTGGTCAGATACTCAACCTGTAGCTTTATAATTATTATGATTTACACCTAGTCTTCAGTTTGCAACTCTGCGATGAGTTGACACGATCATATGGTATTGACAGCTACAGCCAATTAGCCGATTAAATGGGTCAGGAAAGCAAAATTAGAAGACGTCCTTCAGCAAGCGGAAGTGACGTCTTAATACTATTACTTTTGAAGTAAAGTAGGTGTTGGGCATTTGGAAAAGTTCGCAAGTTGATTCTTCCAGTGTTCCAAGTGGCCTGGATGCAGCAGTAATCTGACCGAACTAAACGCGTTGTAGTTCTCTTGATAAGTTTCAGCATAATTAATGTCTCATTCTTTAGTCTACAAACTCAATTAGATATTTTTTCTAAATGCCAAAAGAGAAGAGAAATTCGCTACAAAACTATACAAATACTGTCGGCCATAACTGAAGATTCACCAATAGAATAATTCAACGAGAACAAAGGTGACTAATTCAACGAAGAAGTCTTGCAACAAACGATCGACAAATAAACTGACACCAATTTTCTACCATTGATATTACCTACACTAACTTAACAGTATGCTGTGGTAAATCAAGAATGAAACGGCGGGATACTCAATCTGTTGTTACGTAGTCATAGCCACTGGTAATTAGCACTTACAGCTTTTCAACTTATTATGACAGGATTGTTTGTGTTTATGTTCCTGACTCTTTTCTTATGTATTCTCTTTCTACATAAAAAGGAATGTCTGACATTTTGAGTGACTGGTTACCTGACTAATACCCTGAAGCTTGTACTTTTGTAAACAGCAACAGGTGAACAAAGCGAACAGATCAGTAAACACAGGTAGCTATGTGTTAACGAAATGCCGATTATCTGTCGGTATGTAAACAGGCAGAAAAACAGGACATAGAGTTTAACATATAAAAGAAAACGTATTTTTTGGGGCCACTGTATGTATAGAATATCTGTTGTCCTTATTTTCTACTCTGTTCAGAATGGTATTTATTTTCACTAAAGATAAGAAGTAAGAAAAAACAAAACAAAACAAAAAAACCCGCCCCCAGACAAACCGGAAGAACATTCTGGATGGATTAAGTTCAGGTTATTATTTTTTTTGTTTGTTTTGTTTTCGGTCAGTAACGTTGACAGAAGAAAGCAGTCAGCAGAGACAGAGCCCCGTCGGTTGAACTATCCAGCTTTTAAATACCAATCAGTTACAGTCTCACCGTTATGCCGCCCAGGGGGGACACGGGTGATGGTCCCGCACCAATAACCAAAGTCGCATAGCAGCTTCCCAAGTGCTGGACGAAGTAAATTGTTTGATTTAAGATAAAACCCTGGCTTCGATTGAATTCCGATGTTTAGTGGAGGCGTTATTTTTAATTTGGATTTAGCATCGTGTTTTGTTGTTTTTTTTTAAAGGGGTACTCTATCCGGGTACTCGCAGGAGTCATCTCTTTTGTGGAAAAGTGTGTCACTAATAAACACCGCGCGTATTGTCTGACGCATTGTGCTGATGGCGACTCTGGCAGGGCAGAATAGATCCAAACCGGCCCGACATTTCTGGCTTCTAATGACCGGTTTGGCCTTTGAGCTGTGCACGAGGGCTTGTCTCTTTAATACTAAACGGAACTCATCATTTCTGCAAAAAAAAGGGGGGGGGATGCTCATGTTCTAGCTCACCCCTACATCTTTAGCTGTCCGGCCGTTGAGAAATTGTCGTAGTGTGCGTAAGTCAACCAAATAATCCCTATGCGTGGCTGTTTGGTTCACCGAGAAATGTTCAATAACGGGAGAAAAACAAAAACGAAAGGCAAAAGGTTCGTCTTTACGGGGTATTGAATCCCAACGATATCGGTGGGGGGTCAATATTCCTGCTTCAACTTCCCTCTCTTTTGTATGGTGTTGATGCACGTGCTAAGAGAACTGCGCAGAAACCGGAAAAGGTTTCTCGTGGACTTATTTTTACTTAAAATCAGAAGAGTTCCGGTAAGCGTGTCGCTAGGACCGGCGGGACCCAGACACTCACGCGAACCCGTTTTCCCCAAAGACGTTACCAGGTCCTGAACAAAATTAGTAGTTGTAGAATAAATAAACTAAGTGACTGAAAAAAAAGACAACAAGAAAAACAAACGGATAAAATAAACAATAGGAATTATTATTCAATGGACGTCTATGGCGACACTGTAAGTATTTAAGATATAATTTGATTTTGTAACATTTGCATTCTCTGTTATTTCAAAGCGTGCGAGACAGTTGCTCGAATGGTCGGAGTTACTTCACCCCCAATAACCGGTACAGAGACTAAAAGAAGAGAGAAAACAAGAAGGTATTTCTACGTGGTATATACATGATATTTGCTCTCTTTCAAACGCTTTGTAAAGACGGTGTCTATTGGTTATTCATCAGTCATTGAAGACAAAAGAGAGGCCACCTCTTTGTTGGGCTGTGATTTCTTTGGCGTAGGAAAACAGCTATTGAAACTACTTGCGATTTTCCGACTTAAAAAAAAACATCAGTGGAATTGATCGCATCCACTGGGCATCAGATAAAGTCTTTAATTGGCTCTCTTTTCCGAGTGCTGCCAGGTGTCAGAGAACAGGCTTCTTCTGTTAAAGAAGACTTCGTAGGTTCGATCAGCCCGTTCCAGCCTCCTCTGCCATCCTTTTTTCTTTCCTATCTTCCTTTTCACCAGGTTTTTCTTTTCGGCCTGAATCAGCTGGCATCCAACTCGTGAAACTTTGAAGTCACAGACGCAAGTTTAACGTATACCTTTGAGAAAGAAAAGGTGGGGGGCGGTTAAAATCCCAGCGATCTAATAGAATTTTGGTGGAAAACTAGTTCTAAGCAAAGGGATAAAGTTTCCAACAGATACGTGAACAGCCAAACTTACGTTTTTGCTACTGTAGTTCTAACCTCCGGCTTTCTTACTTATTTTATCATTTTAAGCTTTAGTGAGAGATCATTTCTTTGCGGAGATACAAAATGCGTAAGTATAGCGGAGAAAATCAATTGCAAGCTGTTCCGTTATAGATCGCGCACCGGTCGGGTCATCAGAATTCTTCGTTCTTTCCACGATGACCAACATTTAATTAAACTGTTTAGCGTTATGGCGCTGCTCGCACGCTTGACCACCTCATCTTTTACCACCGAATCACCATTACTCACCCCAGTGGTGTCTGGAGAAGCAGTCAGCCACCGATGCATCTCTGCTGGATTTTCTCCAAACACAATTTTATCTTGTCGTTTATGGCTGACCATGTCGTCCGCGATCGACTTAATAACCGTCTTAGGGCCGCGGATTGAAACTTGTTAAAAGAAATAAATTATTGGTTTGAAACACAAGCTAGCGGCACCTCGATCGGAAGAAACTCCCGCAAGCGGAAAATGAACAGACGCATAAAGTCGAACGTCCTCTGGCGGCCTTCCATCCCTGACAGCCTTTCCACCCAGTAATGGTCAAAGGGGAATAAATAACGGCGGAAGGGTCAGCCCGTGTTACCACGCAAACGGCGAATCTCCGCGTCTTCTCTTCTCCGACCCCGGACCACGGCCGCGTGAAGATGAATTGTTTCACAGTCATTTCACCTCTATCAACTAGCCAAATAAGAACGGATTTACTTCAAAGAATGGCGTGAGCTTGTCACATCAGGGGCTTCAGTGCGCACCACTTATTGGAAACAACCGCTTTTGATGACAGTAATAGCATTCTTACCTGACCCGACTTCGGAGTCGGCGAGCAGAAAATTGAAGGGAAGGAAGAAGATTCAGTCTCAATCAATTCGGAAAATGTAATAGGGAGAGACCGTCCAGCTCGCAACGGATTTCAATTTGGTTATCGAGGATTTTCAAACAATCAAACGTTGCCTCTCTCCACACACACACACACACACACACACACACACCACACACACACACACACACACACACAAACACACACACAACACACACACACACACACACACACACACACACACACACGGTTTACCTTTAATTTTTTAAACAAGAAAATATCCCCTATATTTCGTCTACTTTTAGTGTTGGAAATAACAGACGTTGAGAATGTTTCCTAACCCGAGTACTGTCACACGTGGAGAAAGTTTTATATTAAAATAGCAGTGACATCTCATATCCCAACATACTGATTACCCTTGACCTCTTTATGTAGTTTTCATGAGTCAATGAAGAAAAAGGACAATGATTTTTTTGAAAATCTTTTTGTCTTATTATTACAAAATAATAATGTATATAAACAAGCAAAAAAAAAATCAATTTATATATATATATATATATATAATGTTTCAATGATGTGGTCCGCATAAAGATCCAGGAAGCCATTGGAGCTCACGATGATCTCCTGACCATTGTTAAGAAACGGAAACTGCAGTGATACGGCCATATCTCCTGACCGCCTGGCCTAGCTAAGACCATTCTGCAGGGCACCGAAGAAGGGCAAAGAAAAAGGGATAGACAAGAGGTGGGAAGATAGCATCAAGGAGTGGACAGGTCTGGAGTTGGCCAAGTCCCAAAGGACTGTAGAGGACAGAGACAGAGAGAGAGAGAAGGAGAGAACTGGTTTGGCAGGCCAGCAGAGGTGCCCTCCCCAACTTGTGGGTTAAGGGATACCTGAAGGGAATATGATGTTTTCAGCTAAAATAACATCATGTATACAGGCCTACAATCGATAGGGATGAAATATAAACTCTGCGTAAAATCTCACCTTTACCCCATCTTCCCATCTTTAATGGCTGATATAAGGAACGAAAAGCCTCTCTTCACAGATGATAGTAATAAATGCCATTAAATGTGAGATATAGAAAAGTCACGAGACTACCACTTAGTGATTCATGATGATTGTAATAAATGCCATTAAATGCGAGAGATAGAAAAGTCACGTGACACCACTTAATGATAATTTTACAAAATGTCTTTACGTCATTAAAATTATCAGAGACAACTTTTAATGTATTAATAATATATGTAATCATGAAAATAACTGATAAAGCGAAACTGTATAAATCAGTTTTCAAATAGTGAAATTCCTACAAAGTATTTAAATTGAAATTAAAAGGCACAGACAAATAAAAACAAAACAAATAATACAGCTTTTATAGCACTGTAGATAAGAGAAAATCATTTTAGTGTTTATATATATACAAGGTGATCAGAAAGTAACTATGCAGTGGAGTATATTTGTAATCATTTCTGATTCCTCTCCCTGTGCTTTGTTGTTTTATACTGCAGTTCTCAAAATGACCAACAGATGGCAGTTCTGTGTGAGAAGTTACACTGTAGTCCCCAAAATGACCGACAGGTGTTGGCAGTAAATTTGAAAAAGTGAAACGTGATTTCCGTGTAATAGTTCTTTCAAACGCGAAGCGAATCTTTCTCATCAAGAAAGTGTACGCAAATAGCAACAAATACACCACAAGAGTTCAAAATGAGTTCTCAAGAATTTAACGATGCAAAGCTTCCGAACAGAAAAGCTGTAAGGGCACTGATTAGCAAATTTGAATATACCGGTTCAGGTGAGGACTATCGACGATCAGATCGGCCAAAAGTGTTGGACGAGGAGAAGCTGTCAAAAATATTAAACGAAAAAAAAAAACAAACAATAACTTCTTTGACAGTTATCGGATCTATGATCCCCTCTTGATTTAGGTTTACGGGTACAGTCTATTCTTCTGCTGAACATCGTTGTTTTACGTGACAAGTAGATGGAAATAATCACCTCTACGCGCATGATGAAGAGATGAGGCGGAAGCCCCGTACCGCGCCACCTTCTCGAACATTCGCGGCAATCGCCGGGCCGTCTCACGCTCCCCAACCGACTTACACGCCTCCCATCTCTTCTTTGATAAAAACTGCGTGTACCAACTTCTAATTTCTATCTGAACTTTACTAAAATTGCTTGTAATAATTTTACTTATTACACAATACCTGTATTTATTCCACTGTTTTCTTTAAAATGATTCTAACTAATTAATTAATATATTTATTTATTCATTCACTTATTCGTGCTTGATGAATGATTATTCCTCATAAATAGACAAAGAAGATTAGCGCCAGTGATGAGTTTCCGTCCCCGCAATTTGCGCGGAAGTTACTTGTCTCGTGTTGTCGGTGTACTTCCTGTCTCAAAGGACCGCCTTCTAAATAATAATAAAAAATTGTACTTATCGTGAAATACCAGACTCTGCTAATTTTGATAGCCCCGAAGGTAATGGACCGTGTTTAGCAATTAAACAGAAAGCTGGCAATTTATGTTCTCTTTTTAGATACAGCTCCAAACATGAATCGCACCGCCTCATCCTCTTCTATTCCTCGCCGCCTTAGTTACATATTTACGTACTTTTCGCCAACTTGACTTCATACAAACTGCTTTTTTCTTGCGTCCCAACAGTTATTATGTTTTAACTGTAAACAATAAACTTACATTTTTCGACGCTTTAATCTTTGCAATTTATTTCCCTTGTTTATCCTTTCAGTGGTCGGTGTCCAGTATTTCTAAGTCTTGAGCAAATTTTCTGTGGAGTGTAAAGTGACTGGATAAGTCTTTCAGTTCGTTTCTTGCTAACCTAACCTCGCTTTCTGAATCGTGTAAATCGTCGAAAAGGGAAAGTCCAACTCATGTAGGGAGAGGCAAAAAGATTTGCCAAAGTTTCTTGAAAATGCTTCATCGATGGCTAAATAACAAGAAAACAAAACCAGTCGTATATGGTGGCTTTGTAATACAATTTTTAAACATCGACTCTTCAAAGACCAGATTAACATCTTCTATTGTACACGCTGCAATTAAAAACATACAATTAGCCAATCGCTCTTAAGTAGAGCAATTTTGAGAAACATTATTCTAACTTTTGTGAAATGAATTTTCATAAAATTTGTAAAGATTATTAGTCCTAAGAAATGGATGTAGAGAAACGTTTCACATTTTGAGTGAATTGATAATCGCTTTAATTTCTTTTTAATTGGTGCAATTTCGATCAAAATGATTTAGGCTTTAAACGGGAACTTTACATTACCCAGTTGCTGTCATTTTTGCAAAGTTAATCTATAGTAACCCCCCCCCCCCTAGATTAAGCGTGCTAGCTGTCACCTTTCAATCCTATGTGACAGTTTTTCCACAGAACTACAGTCATGCTAGCTATTAGTCACCTACTTTCAATCTTGCGTGACAGTCTTCCCACGCAAATACAAGCCACGCTTTCTAGTACTCTCGTTCCAGCCTTGCGTGACAGTGGCCCCTCGCTGCTACAGGCATGCTACTAGGTAGTACTCTCGCCTCAATCCTGCGGGACAACTTCTCGCACGTTTTGGCCAGATGACGTAAAAATAGCAAAGTTTTTTTTTTTTTTTTTAAAATTTCCTTTCACCAGTAAAACAGTGAGAACGACGACTCTTTCCTTGCGCATCCTTCCAAATTTTCTTATATTTTGCCCAGTTATGCCACCAGATTTGCGATATATCGATTATCTTTCCTGACGCTAGCTGCTGAAACGTCAAAGCCAATTTATAAAGAACCGTCTAGCCGACAGCTCCGAGATGACAGGTCGTACTTTCCCTTTCAGCACTAAATTATAATTTAGCGTACTTAAAGCGAGGTTTTTCAGATATTTTGGACACGGAATCTTAACATTCATCATTTGTTCGGACCATCTACCTATTCATTATGTTTGTTAGCGCGTTATTCGACGATTCACCACTCCGACCGCATATCAGCGCAGAAACACGTACCACATAAGTAAAGCAGCAGAATGCTTTTCCAACCTTGAATAGTCGTCCAAAAAAAAGAAGAAAACTCTTCTAGAAGTTTGTTATTCCGAGGTAATCAATTACATTCACTCACCCTATTCTAAATCGAAACTCTGTGCATTTACTGCGTTCCAGCAAAAACTCTTTTCCCCCCCCCCCCCCTCTCTCTCTCTCTCTCTCTCTCTCTCTCTCTCTCTGTCTCTCTTCATCCTCCCCCCCTCTCTCTCTTTCTCTGTCTCTCTCCACCCCCCCTCTCTCTCTCTCTCTCTCTCTCTCTCTGTCTCTCTTTCTCTCTGTCTCTCTTCATCCCCCCTCTCTCTCTCTTCCCTCTGTCTCTGTCTCTCTTTCTCTCTGTCTCTCTTCATCCTCTCCCCCCCCCCTCCTCTCTCTCTCTCTCTCAGCGCAAACTCATCTTCGGTTGATGGAGACCGCCAGACGACCACCGAAGGCTTAACGAGGGAGGCTCCAGCTGGTTGACTGATTGCTTTACATAGGAGCGGATAGTAAATTTATTAATATGCCATACATGATCTATTGATGCTGGATTTGGAGAGGTATGAATCAGGCCACGAGTGAATGTTGATTTTCGGTTGCAGGTGTATTGCTGACTACTGATGACGCCTTCTTTGGTGACTAATAGAAATAGAAAGGCTACAGTATCCAGTACGTCTTGACCTGGGCAAGGGGGATTGGGGGGGGGGCGTTGTCAACCGAACCCTGACCAGCCATCGGTCCTGTACGGACGAAGTGGCCCATCTTCTAGCGCCCTAGCGCTCGCGTTTGCCGCGGGACGATGACGTCCTTAATAACTCCCAGGTGAAGCGAGCTTATCGGTCGTTCGTCCACTCCGCTTATTGACACCCGTCATTATCGCTTGCCCATAAAACGGAGCCAGCGTTTCAGTCCACGAACATGGATCACCGATCCGCCATTGTAGGACAGGAAGCGAGACTGACTCTTAATTGCTTTTCACACTTTATTTCTATAGTTTCGGAGCGTTTGCTTCTGCTGCTACCTGGAATGCACGAGCATTCGTTGGGGTGTGTGTGTGTGACACGTGGCAATACCGACTTGTGCGTCGCCGATGGCTAGCACCCCGCTACACCTGATAGGGTGGTGTGGCCGTTCGTATTGCCGGACTTACTTTAGGACATATTAGGATGGACTCCAAGCCAACTTCAACAGATCATTTATGCAAATAAAAGTAATGGGAATATCCATGAACTAATTGAAAACACGGCTTTCTTGTTTTCCTAGCAATACAAAACCTAACTTTAATATTTAGCATTAATTTTTGTAATGTGAAAGATTCTTCTCTGTTTGGTGTATCCAACTAAAACATATATAAATGATTTTTTCCGGCATATAATTATTTTGAATTATTAGAATGTTTCCAGAGGCTAAGTATAAAAATTCAGAAAAATTTAAATATTAGAGTTGGATAGTTTAGATTTTAGATGCTTGCTGGGAGATCTGATAAAAGTTTGAACATAATTAAGTCTTCTTTTAAAGTATGGTAGCAAAATGTTTCGGTTATGTACAGTCACCAATAGTAGGGGTCATAAATACAAATTGGCTAAAGTGTTCACAAGGTTTAACAGAAAAAAAAAATTTAGTAACAGATTGTAAGTTAATGGAATGAATCGTTGGTGAGTCTGGGTAGTGTAACTCAGCTGAATAAGAATTTCGTTTCTTGGATTTTTGTATAAACCATAATGGCTTCATTCCTGTCTGATCATATCTAATATATATGTTAAAATAAGCACAGGGATAAAGTTTATCTATAGATATATAGTACAGCTGGTATGTATATTGTTATAATCAGTAAATTGGGCCTTTTGCGTGCATTTCGTCTGATAATCTAATCGGCATTGTGGATTGTCAAAATATGGATTTTATTACGTTGCTAATAGAAGAAAGTTTTGAGTACAGATTAGGCATTATCCTGATACATGTCCGGGACATGGAACACTTGTGGCGCCCTGACTGTCTTTCACCATATGTAATGCGTGAGTGCCAGAAGACCCCCTTTGTCTCATGTGTTGCGATTGGTTTAAAGTTGTCTGGTAATCCATATCATGCCAGTTTCCATAACAGAAATACCGCGATACTTGGTTGGCGATGTGGCTGACAACATTACAGTCAAACGTATATTGTTTTTAAAAGTGGAAGAAATCCGACTAAATGGTTGTACATTAGAGTCCATAAAATTAGTTCTCCGTGTCCCCCCAGTTCATTTGACGGATCGCCTCGCTTTGTTACGTGCTGCGTAAATAGGTCAGGTGGACACCCGAACGCTTACTGCGATGTCTGCAGCTGATAACCGGGGTGTGGCGAATGAAGGGTGTCTCATGACACTCTCCATTTCAGGGCTTAAAGAAACTACTATCACGTCCGCTAGCAAGATGGACTTCTGGTTGGCTTGAAACTGTTAACGCCGTGGGCCATATATTATCAAGCCAGAATTATATATTAAAAAAAGAAAATCTATGCTGCATTTTTTTTTTTTTTAACTAGTAGATTTAAATAACTTCACGGTGGATGATTTTAAACTCTGGCTGCCTTATTTGTTAGCTGGCCAGACAAAAATAATTAACACAATTTTTAGGCTGGCGATGAACAACTGGTGCAGAACGTTAGAACTCGGCATCTTAAATATTTCTGTCTGATATCGATTCCCCGATTGTACTAACGAAACCGCATCTACCAAAATCAACCACGTTTTTCTTTTTTGGTCAAACTCTGTGTTTTGTTTGCTACACGACCACGGAGGAAAAAAAAAAAATTTTTTTTAGACCATTATTGATAATAGCAATAAAAGTAAGAAAAGGTTCAGCATAAAACGTGTGTGTTGCTTTGTTGTGGGAGAGTTCACCTTTCATAATTTTACCCCAACCTCCACCAAAAAAAAGTGAGAACAGGAGGTTACCTACATAAATTATGGAGAGAAGAGGCACCCAGAAGTAAAATATTAAAGAGTAAACATCGGAAAAAAATTGTCGCTGGTACATCGAGCATGATTTGAAGTTAGATTTTTGTAATTGTTAATTGGAGGGTGGTGCAAAACCTTTTGCCACAGCTGCAGTAGTAATTGGAACTGTTGTGGCCGAGTAGATGTAAACAAGTAGAAGACGTCCACTTTCTTGCAACTTTTTCTTCGAGTAGTCGATAAGGGCGGGGTACTAAGGTGGAATGGAAACCTGGCTCTGATCAGCTGTAAACGCATACGTTATGTTTAAGTTTGATATATGTACAAGATAGGAGTAATTAATTAGGACAAATGGTTCCATCCATGTACCGAAAAGAGTTACTCTCTGATTGGTGCCGAAAGCACGACTTACGACTTTTAAAACAGCTCTTTTTCCAGCGAAAAATAAAGCTACATGCAACTTTAGCTAACGTTTCAATCGCAATTTTAAAAAAAAAAAATGTTTATAGACTACAAATGGACAGGAAAGCATTTCAAATAAATGCCCCTTTCCCCAACAAAACGTTCAGCCGGTTTCTCAAAGTGATAAGTGGGCCTTTTGCTGCTACGTCACACCCCTCAAGCTACAAAATTTACATGCTAATGGTTTCCAATGAACTTACCGCTAAGCTATTCTAATTTATCCATACATATCTCTTCGTGAAAGCGCCAGTTCAAGAGCGATTCCTACTCATTATGCTGTCAAACAAAAACATCATTACTGAGACTAAGATCGCTTCACATTCTACTAATGTTTAACTAAAACGTTGAGTGGTTACTACACTCTACAGCTGCCCCTTTTCTTCTATTAATCAGAGCGACGCCATGTCGAAAAGGTTCCGGTCCGAGCCGCTTCTCTCGCCAGTTCTTCCTCTTTCGCGAAGAAGTAGCGAGGACAAAACGAACCGGACCCAAACCTCGTGAGATCCGAGCGACTTACGCTACCGCTGCGTCAACTCGCCACTCGATCATCTACAACTCACTTTGCGCATGTCTGCTACATTAAACAACCGACCTAGCATTCAAACGGATCCACATAGCTTTTTCATCAAAATACCTGTTTACTGGTAAAGGCCGTCAAAATCGTGAGACATCATTATTAACTGCGATGACCTACAGTCTCTTAAATCTTGCTTGAGGCTCAGAGTTGGCCGAAGACTTGAGGGAAACGCTCTGTCTCAATGAACCTTCCATAGTGCTTTTCAAACTAAGCCACGTGGCGCTTACAAGTTTAATGACTTATCTCTACTAAACACCGTAGAACTCACAAAATTCAGCCAGCAGATTTTTTCGTAGATCATCGCTGAAGCCAGTATAAAATGTCAGCATCAGTCATCGACAATGAATTATTCTTTGTTTTCAAACCAATTGTTTGCATAAAATCTGTATTGCAAAATATGGAAGATACAGTCCATAAAATACAGTACACTCCGGACGTGTACGTGCTGCCACTTCAATCAGAATATTCCAAGCACGCATTTACATCAATTTGCATACGGAAAATATGCATAAATAAAACATAGTCCACTTAAAAAATATATGCACAACGAGTTATATACGGAACATACGCGTGAATAAAATAATAAAAATTAATTATATTTTTTTTTAAAAATGTATGCACAACATGTTACATACGCGTAAAAAAACAACATTGTACTCACGCATCAAAGCATTCCTCCAGCTTACACCTTCTCTAATTTCTTGACTATTTCTGTTTTATTGGCAATGTTAAGTGTAGTCCTTCCTCGTTTTTTCTCCAGTACTTGCCTTTTCAAATTTAGGAGCCATTTCTGAGGGGGTGCGAAAGTTATCGTATGGTAAAAGACGAGAGAAATGAGCTGTGCGCACTTTAAAGATGGCGGCTGTAAACAAACTTAAGTTGGTTGCCGTGTCTGCCGCCAGAGCTGTGACGTATGCCGTTAGATAGAGCGCCGCTATATCCAAAGTCTACTGTACACCAAATCATTGGCATTCTCATCTTCTAGCCTTAAATTAGTTGAACATGCACTGCAAAATTTACAGGCGTATTATCAACACCAATTTCTATACAGTTATTCTAAACAGTTTTATGCTTACTTAAAAAAAACTTTGATCCGTCCTGTCAAAAGCAGCTTCACCATTTGACGAGCATATATGCAAGATTCGACCTGTCAGTTTATAAGTGCTGATATAACACAGGCGAACTGTAAGTGAATTTACCTCTCCATCTCATTGTCATCCGACACTTCAATTGCCAAGACAACAGTTTTGACATCAGATTTCCTTTCAAGTGAAGCAATTGCGTCATTGATTATAAAATATTCTGAAAATCGCATCTGTTATCTTTCAAGTAACCAAAAATTTCATTATAAATCTCGGTGTAAAACAGATTTATGCTTGTTAATCCCACATGAGTTATAATGAAGCTGCAAAAAGGTGAAATGACTGTAATTAGACGCGGTGTTGTTCGCTCGTAAATGATGGAATAAATAGTCGCCCTCAAGCGCGAGAAAATTTATAGCAACACATCTCGGAAAGGTCAGGCTTGACCAGTGGCTTTGTGGTCAGTTACATTTCCCGCTGGTCATCTTGGGCCATAACGAGATTCCCGGTAATAGCTTGATTGCCTTTATCTGCCAGTTATATCACGGCACCATTTGGACACCGGTCAGCTTCGTCCGCAGCTCAGCGAACACGACCAGATGGCGCTCTGTGATCTGATATAGGCCCGCTCCCTCACCTGACGAAAAGATACGTTTTATCGTCGAGCCATCTGCGCCCAACTTGGCTGCATCCGTCCCCAGAGGTGATGGGAATAATCTAATGAAGATCGCGGTTCGACTATTCTGGAAGAAACCGTTCATGGTTTGAATGCTTGCACGAGATAAAACTATCGAGTTTGATAAGAACTGAGATAGAACACAGAAAGCTTAAAGAATAGAGTAAAAGCAGGACGATTTTACGAGAACATTTAATTTTAAATATCTCGGTCCGATCTTCAGAAAAAACTCTTTAAAATCCGAGATTTTTCATATAATGTTAATGAAAGATTTAAAAAAAAAAAAAGATGTTGTGTGTGTACTATTAACTTAAACAAAAGAATTCCTGTCGATGTTTTAATATTTTAAAGAGATAAAAAGCGCTAAACAAAGAGAAATAGACAAAAAAAAATATATCTGTCTCAAGTTTTCCTACAGATTCCTCATTTGCTTTAAGACTACTTTCGGTTTTCTGGCCCTTTGTTGTCTATCCGTATGTCCCCAAAAAACTGCTCAGTGGAGTTTATTCGTATCCGGGTTCCTCTAGGCTGAGAAAAGCAAACTGTAGCGCATAAATTCTGCCTCATCCAAGTTGTAGCCGTTTGGTGGTTGATCACTGCAAATATTGCGAGACAACAGTCTAGACTGAGCTGCCTAATGTCCACCAATTTACTCGAGCACGGTTGACCGGGGAAGTATCTCCGCTAGCAAGTGCTCTCATCATTAGACTTTCTATTCTGCCTACCTTGGCAACATATCTCATAACGGTGGCCATGGACGGTTATCTGAATCGTGCCCGGACTCTCGAGTAAATAAATATTTGTTATATGAAATGTCTTTAAAAAAAATTATTTTTTTTTAGAAAAAAAAAAAAAAAACAAATCCTTGATTAGAGGGAGCGCGTGTACCAGTTCCTGGAGATATGATGTTAAAGATCGATTCAGGTGATTTCATGGGACCGGTTTTAGCTAAAACCGATGGCAAGATCTCCGAAAGCTTAGCAATTGTGAGAAAGAATAATGCCATGAACTAAGATATAACCTGCACCGTTCGTAGTATGGAAAAAATGATCAAAACATAGTTCTTGTAATCAGTCATCGTGAAAATTGCACAGTGGTAACAGGATGATGTTATTTCACATTGAAATCACACTGGCAAAGTTGCCATGTTTCTTAGGTAAAGTACAGGAATATACCCGATCGTCTATACAACGTACTTCGCTGAGGTTAGCTTACAACGCAAACTTGAATTGTTGTAACGCAGCTGTCACCCACCGACTTGGTGGACATATTCAACGCATGAAAAAGGGTGATAACGTGCAGCCTGCGTAAAGGTCTGTTCTCTGAAATTGCCCGGTCGGATACTCCATCAAAAGCAAAGGTTTCTGACTGGTGACATCCATATTTCTAGGGAGAGATGCTGTGATAAAACACGTGGATATCTGGTGAACATTTGTCTGCACAAATTACGTTTACTGAAGGTACATTTTCACAATTTTTTTTCTCTCTATCTTCGTATTGCCTCAGAAAAGTGAGCATTATTAATGGGATACGACTATTCTGGGTCCTATAAGACGCTGTCTTAACGTCAGATATCGTACGGTAACGTGCACTTCTAGCGTAGTTCCAAAGCAACCGTACACCGAGGTCATGCGCAATAGCTCAGTTCTTTAAAGCTGGATGTTCTGATGTGACATCCGCCCAACAGTTTCCACCGCAAAATTAAACCACTTTTAAGGAATATTGCGTTTGCTGGCAGATGATTTTATGGGTTTTCCGAAAGTGTCGTACTTCTGCTACAACTAAAGTGCAATCTTCTTAATGACAGGTGCTACTTACTGGCTGTTACTTGAGCACAACGCGTCAAGTTTCAACAGATGACTTCTCTTTGATAACGCTGCATGATCCTCTTCCTTGTCACAGGACTGGCAAGTAAACTTCTTTAATCATGGAAATCCCTAAAATTGTTGGTGAACCTTTTATACACAAACAAAACACGGCTTCCTCTAACTTAGTATTACATGTCATATGCGTCTACCATTATACACTTTAATTAACCATTCCTACCATTGATGATCAATGATCATTAATCAAAAACCGCATACAAATTCTATAGTGAACTAAAGCATTTTGTACAATATTGCAAGTATTTTAGAATCTCCCCCTTTTATTCATTTGCCTTAGAACTGGTCAGATCTCGTCCTTTTATTTTCAGTATGTAACCTGTAAAAACTGTCTTTAAAAATGTAAATGTGGCGACGTAATGGCCACCTCTACTGATCTTCGCCGAGTCTGTTAAATACGGAATTTAATCGAGTGCGAGGGTAGTTATCAGTAAAACAAAGGCAAAATGTTCTGTACTCCTTTTGCTTCAACTTTTAAAGCGTCAGTTATTTTAACGACAAACATTCCTGCTTCTAGATAATTTACGCTTTAAAAAAAAAAATCAACGCCTCCGAAATGAATGGAAAACGAATTACATAAATTATCTTTAAAAAATTGCGCGTAAAATCAGACGAGAAATTTACATTCCATCTGCACTGCCTACGACATGTAACCAGAATCTAGTTTATCGCCCTGGAAAACCACGTACCCCCACCCGACAAATCTTGGGAACTCCTCTCCCGGGTAACCCGATACATAACTTAGTGCGTAGCAGTAGCACGTTTTTTTTTCTAAACATCATGTCTGTAGAAATGATGAGGTGGCAAGGGGCTGCAACAACAACAACAGCAACGAAAGAAAGGGCACGTACAACAAAAGCTTCTTAAAGGTTATTTATCATTGAGCTTATGATTTCTTTTTTAAAATTATCTTACCGCTCTCTTCTGTCCATCGGCCGCTTATCGTCACGACGCGATTTCCACTAGAACTCGTTAAAAAAAAAGGGTGGAGGGGGGACGTGTAATTAATCTGAAAATATATCTCTAAACTTGTGATAGTTACGGTTACCCTGGTAACTGCTGACTTACCAGCGAGGCGAGGGGGCTTTATTTACCCCTTTCACGTCACGTGACATCGTGGTGGTCACGTGTCCGTATGCGAAACCTTTTAGGAGATGGTATTGAACTGAAACTCGATTTGGAGTCTTCGGGGAACGGAACTGCGCACTTCTGTTAAGCTCCAAAGGGTTAATCTTGCCGCGTGTCAGTCCCGCAGGCTCTGAAGATAAATAATTATTCGGCGTGAGCCCGTTCGTTTGTCCGTAAAATAAAAATAATAATAAAATGTCGTAATTTTACTGGAATGGTTACGGTAAACCCTACTAGAAATGTACATGGAGGCCGTTAAGTAGGACTCGTGGATTTTCGCGTATTCCAGTCAAGGTAGTATTGGGTTATGTTAGATTAAATCGCATGAGAGGCGAGCAGACTTTACAGTCTGCGAAGAGTTACACCGGACTGAACACGTCACGTGTACCAGCCCCGCGCCCAGAGGAAGCCAACTCTCGCCAACTCGTTTTTCCACGCGCCGGCCCATTTTTGATGCGCTCTGATATCCGTCGTTGCTGTTGTATTTTTGTTTTGTTTTTTTTTTTATATTTAAAGAAACACTCCCATCTGAATAGGCCAGACTCTCGATCCGAGATACCAATTTCCAACAGTTCACAGCCCTGTCATCCCTACACAAAGGACCCGGCATCAGACCTATCCTAACTGATCGCCTGTACGGTAGACCATCGTCATATCCGCGCCGCTCCAAAGACCTCGTGACGTTTGGCTAGAGGTGCTGCTTGAGATCAATCCGTGAGAAGTTTACGGTGGTGGCGGTGGGGATGTATTTAAAGAATAAAAATATTGTGAATCTGATCTAGAGGTGGGGGGTTTATTAAATATACCATTATCAGACACCGGAGACTGGTCGAGATTGGAGTAGACGGCCGGCTCTAAGAATACCCGTTAGGTGGCTGCTCGTGCTTTGATATAGATGACTTGTCATGGCAGCCAGTCTGGCGTGAAGTCGCATTCAATCCACTTGTCTCACGTGTTTAAATATCGTCTGACAGCGAGTGGATAAGGGAAGAAAAGGGAATATTGTGTTTATACCAACTTGATAAACACTGCATCCAAAAGGTCAGAGAGGGGTCACTACTGAGTGATGAACACCCCCTTCTGGTCTCTAGTCCCATCCCTAGATTTTATTCCCACAGCGCAAGAAAAATATTAGTAAGGCAGTAATTAAATTGCAATAAAAGGGATTTTGAAATCAGTTCTAGGAATAAAATTAATAAGTTTACACGAATGGCTTCAAACGGATTGGCGGTCGATACCTGGCAGATTCCTGCCTTTCCCGGTACCTCCTAGTTAACAAAGCCAATGCGAGTTAAGGCAGTCCGTGTATGGACAATGAAGGACGAACGGAACGTGAGAAATTTAAAGGAACAAGAAGGAAGATTCCGCAAGGTAGGTTTACCTATTCAGAGGAAACTGTCGCCAGTTAGTCGCTCCGCCGCTGATGGATGTAGGTCTCGTGAGAGAGAAAAATCTTAAATTAATTTGTTTTTGTAGAAACTCTGCACGGCCACGAAAAAATTGTTTTAAAAATCTCCAATTATACCGATGGATCTCTATTTGTCTGTCTGATGGCCTCCGCCGACTCTTAAAATAAAGTGCATTGTTAGACCATTTAGGGAGAAAAGAGGTTCATGCATGCTCTACTGGTATATTTACGAACAGGTAATACATTCAGCACACTCGATTTTTAATCGTTAGTATTTTATACAAACCTTCAGCATGCCAATGAAGCCACCCAGTCGTCCCTTTGTCACCTGTTAGTATTTTATACAAACCTTCAGCATGCCATTGAAGCCACCCAGTCGTCCCTTTGTCACCTGTTAGTATTTTATACAAACCTTCAGCATGCCAATGAAGCCACCCAGTCCCTTTGTCATCTGTTAGTATTTTATACAAACCTTCAGCATGCCAATGAAGCCACCCAGTCGTCCCTTTGTCACCTGTTAGTATTTTATGCAAACCTTCAGCATGCCATTGAAGCCACCCAGTCGTCCCTTTGTCACCTGTTAGTATTTTATACAAACCTTCAGCATGCCAATGAAGCCACCCAGTCCCTTTGTCATCTGTTAGTATTTTATACAAACCTTCAGCATGCCAATGAAGCCACCCAGTCGTCCCTTTGTCACCTGTTAGTATTTTATGCAAACCTTCAGCATGCCATTGAAGCCACCCAGTCGTCCCTTTGTCACCTGTTAGTATTTTATACAAACCTTCAGCATGCCAATGAAGCCACCCAGTCGTCCCTTTGTCATCTGTTAGTATTTTATACAAACCTTCAGCATGCCAATGAAGCCACCCAGTCGTCCCTTTGTCACCTGTTAGTATTTTATGCAAACCTTCAGCATGCCATTGAAGCCACCCAGTCGTCCCTTTGTCACCTGTTAGTATTTTATACAAACCTTCAGCATGCCAATGAAGCCACCCAGTCGTCCCTTTGTCATCTGTTAGTATTTTATACAAACCTTCAGCATGCCAATGAAGCCACCCAGTCGTCCCTTTGTCACCTGTTAGTATTTTATACAAACCTTCAGCATGCCAATGAAGCCACCCATCCCTTTGTCACCTGTTAGTATTTTATACAAACCTTCAGCATGCCATTGAAGCCACCCAGTCGTCCCTTTGTCACCTGTTAGTATTTTATACAAACCTTCAGCATGCCAATGAAGCCACCCAGTCGTCCCTTTGTCACCTGTTAGTATTTTATGCAAACCTTCAGCATGCCATTGAAGCCACCCAGTCGTCCCTTTGTCACCTGTTAGTATTTTATACAAACCTTCAGCATGCCAATGAAGCCACCCAGTCCCTTTGTCATCTGTTAGTATTTTATACAAACCTTCAGCATGCCAATGAAGCCACCCAGTCGTCCCTTTGTCACCTGTTAGTATTTTATGCAAACCTTCAGCATGCCATTGAAGCCACCCAGTCGTCCCTTTGTCACCTGTTAGTATTTTATACAAACCTTCAGCATGCCAATGAAGCCACCCAGTCGTCCCTTTGTCATCTGTTAGTATTTTATACAAACCTTCAGCATGCCAATGAAGCCACCCAGTCGTCCCTTTGTCACCTGTTAGTATTTTATACAAACCTTCAGCATGCCAATGAAGCCACCCAATCCCTTTGTCACCTGTTAGTATTTTATACAAACCTTCAGCATGCCATTGAAGCCACCCAGTCGTCCCTTGTCACCTGTTAGTATTTTATACAAACCTTCAGCATGCCAATGAAGCCACCCAGTCGTCCCTTTGTCATCTGTTAGTATTTTATACAAACCTTCAGCATGCCAATGAAGCCACCCAGTCGTCCCTTTGTCACCTGTTAGTATTTTATACAAACCTTCAGCATGCCAATGAAGCCACCCAATCCCTTTGTCACCTGTTAGTATTTTATACAAACCTTCAGCATGCCATTGAAGCCACCCAGTCGTCCCTTTGTCACCTGTTAGTATTTTATACAAACCTTCAGCATGCCAATGAAGCCACCCAGTCCCTTTGTCACCTGTTAGTATTTTATACAAACCTTCAGCATGCCAATGAAGCCACCCAGTCGTCCCTTTGTCATCTGTTAGTATTTTATACAAACCTTCAGCATGCCAATGAAGCCACCCAATCCCTTTGTCATCTGTTAGTATTTTATACAAACCTTCAGCATGCCAATGAAGCCACCCAGTCGTCCCTTTGTCACCTGTTAGTATTTTATACAAACCTTCAGCATGCCAATGAAGCCACCCAATCCCTTTGTCACCTGTTAGTATTTTATACAAACCTTCAGCATGCCATTGAAGCCACCCAGTCGTCCTTTTGTCACCTGATTCAAAAAAAAAAGAAGCTCAAAAACCAAAAGGATTAATAACCTTAATAAACAACAGCAAAAATTCCTCACTGTATCTGATTAAAAATCTTTTGCCCAGAGAAACGTCTGCGGTCTAGTGGGAGGGGCACTGTTTGTTTTTATTGGCTGGAGAAAGCTTTTTGTATAACGTGGGCTACTGGCAGCAGCACGGACAACCTTCCGTACCCTGTCGCTACCGTTCTTCCCTCGTCTTGAATCGTTTCTACTTGCAAGTCTTTGTATTTCGATAGTTTTTCAAATTCCTTCATCAAGAAATTTTTCCCTTTCGGTATAACCACGTCAGCCAGTTAGCATATTCCTCCTTGTATCCCTTTTATTATGATGTCTGGTTTGTTGGCATTAATTTATTTGTTTGTGTGCAGCATATATCCCGTAAGAGGGCGACACTGTCTGCCATTTGAATCTCCGGTTCATGTCGGTACCACTTTCCTGCTGCTCGTAGGTGGCGGTGCTTGCAGATTATCTTTCTGTCGCTTCGTGTCTATCGAGATATTCGGTGTTTTCCAGTGCAGAATATCCAGCTACTATATCCTCCAATGTTTTATTTACGGTCTTTGCCCATTTCTGCACTATAGATAAATATTCTGTTTCATAATTTGGTTTTTAAAAGTATCCAGCTGCCGTTGTTAACCCTTCAGTCTCTGCTTTCAGTCCTGTGCTTCTTAGCTATTGGCGGATCTTTTCTTGACTAGCATTTGCTCTGTGGATTTTGGGGGGATGTTCACCGTGAATCACCTTCCCCGCCAAATGCTTTTGTTTATCCTCTAAGGTTTTCTCCTTTTGGCTTTTTTGCGGTCTCAACATCCATCCTTCGAACTTCTGACCTTGAATTTGACTTCCCCTTTGTTTACTGGAAAACGGTTCTCTACCTTCTCGTGAGGATTAACCAATTTCAGAATCTATCATCATCCTCTTGTAGTACAAACAAAGTCCTGCTGTAGTAGCTGTGTAGCTCGTCTCTAACTGGATATTATCCAGTCTGTTTGTTTTGTTTTTGTTTTTGTAGGTAGTAATCTCTTTACATCTGCGTTGAAACATTTGCATTATTTGTCCAATCTTTCGATTTCGTTCATCTTCTAATTAACGACATTGAAGCCGTACCTCACTACAGGTATGGCCAAGACATTTGTGGCCTATATTTTATTTCTGACATTTAATTTACTTTTCATAACCTTATTATTATTATTATATTATTATTATTATTATTATTATATTATTATTATTATTATTATTATTATTATTATTATTAGTAGTAGTAGTAGTAGTAGTGTCATCTCCATTTAAAGTCTATCTTTTTCAAAATAACTATATTAGAATTGTTATTTAATAGCTGATCTCGTGCTCAGTATACACCGATCTACTGGAATATTTTGATTTTTAAAAATTATTATACCAAATAAAACTAAAAAAAAAAAAATTAGATGCTGCATGAATTAGTAATACTCCAGGAAGAAAAAAAATGAAAATGAAAGCATTTAATATAAATTATCCCCTTTTTTTCAACATTTAAATGTTTTTTTTTTTATTATGCTCTTTAATCTTTGATCACGACCTAAGCTGGGCGTGGGTAGAGATGTGTACACAGACAGTCTGGGAAACGAACGAGATTCAGTCTCAAGATGAGGCTGGGAGTGCTTCCATTTATCTCCAGTAGGGTACTCCCATCTCTGCTAAAGTTGAATACATTCAGCCTTACAAATGGTGTTGTTGTAATTTTACAGCGAATAGTACGGTCAGATTTACGCCAGCACTTTTATCTGTAAAATTACGGGGCTGTTCCGTATGATATTGATTATCATTAAACTGTGCTAAACTTACAGGCTGTGATATATCTGACACAAAGACAGCGTCCACGCCTTAGGCTACGGTGACTTGTTGTGTAGTTTACTTTACAAATTAGTCTGTCTTATGGTAATTCAGTGATGGAATACATTATGATTACACCGTACACCAGACCATGGATGGTTTACAAGAAAGTCTCCAAAGCCTTCAGCATCAACAGCGCGAGCTGGGAGGATGCAGCTACTAGCAGGTTGTAATAAAGGGCTGTGGTACACAAAAAAACCGAACGAAATTAAAAAGAACCCTCAGCAGGTGGGAGGGCAGGGACGTCGCTCGGGAATGGAACCATCTTAGCCACTCGAGACACATCGAATACAGGGTCAATAAAGAGAAATGGTCCAATCTGAGTAAAGCTGTACAAAATAAAGAGAAAATTATTAAGTGTATAATTGCAATGGTGGGAAAAGTGTATAATTTTACTTAAAAAAATAATTAACTTAATTTTATAACTTAACTAAAATTAATAATATAGCTTAGATGAAATTATTATAATTTAGCCTAAAAAAGATACATTTAATATAATCAACATGGATCATATTTAATCTGATCAGAGTATATAGTTAGTATTAGCGTAAATTTAAAATAAATAATTTTTTTCATAATTATACTGCTTGGTTATCTTGATGTCAGTACAGAGAGAGGGGGAGAGAAAGAGAGCAAGATGATGTTAGTAGAGAGATATGGAAGAGGGAGAAGAGAGAGAGAGAGAGAGAGAAAGAGAGAGAGAGAGAGGAGAGAGAGAGAGAGAAGAGAGAGAGAGAGAGAGATGATGATGATGATGATGATGATGGAAGTACAGAGAGGGAGAGGAGAAAGAGAGATGATGTCAGTACAGTGAGAGGGGGAGAAAGAGAGATAGAGATGGCTGTTGCATAACATTTAAAAAATATATATCTCGTTTGTTGATATTTGAAAAAGAAGAAATATATGTATGTAATATGTTGCATATATTATAGTGCGCAAAAGAAAAGAGAAATATTGGAAAGCTGTTTTATTCTATTGGTATTATTGCTTTTGTTATATTAAAAAGTTGTAAATAATTTGCTAACGACGCAAAGCGTCAGCAAGACAAATTGTACTTTTGTCACCTTTGTCTCATTGCTAGGGATTTTGTCCTCGGCCAAGGACCTTTAATTAATTTTTCTTGTTTATCGGCACAGATTACTTGCGCGGGAAGTTAGGAAAAAGGAAAGCAAACCATTCAGCAGTCTGGAAAATGCTCAGAAGCGGTCAAATCGCAGATTGCGTTTTACTTGATTTTCCAAAGCGCCGTGAGGAGGGTCAAGGGTTAATTCAATAAAATATGCAAACTTTAAAAAATTTTTTTCCTTGGTTGATTGACTCTTTGCTAGTCCCTTTTGTTTTGTTTTTTTTTTTAATATATATTTTCTTAGCTTAAATTTGCTGTTGTTAGTGATTCGGGTTTATCGCTACAGTTGTCCCAGCCTCGGCCTCTGAGAAAGCGCGCGGAGTAACAGGGGGGACGAGGTTGGAAACGGGATCCGTACTCACGCCGAAAAAATCGTACATTTCATTAACTTCCATCGATTAAAGTCCGTCTTTTAAACCCGTAAAACGCACATTCTCGCGCGCGCAGTTTTGCATATTATGTTTTTCTTTGGAGGGGGTGTTGTTTGTTGTTTGTTGTTTTTTTTTTTCCTAATACCACATAAAAATGAAGAAAGAGAGAAAGAATCGGTTGGATTCCCAAGAATTCGGCTGGCGCCGACTCGCCTTCCCTATTAACGCCCTGTGACTTGAACAAATACATCACACCGTAACGGCATTGATTTTCATTTTAGCTTCCCAACCAACGTCTCTTAAAGAATTTTAACGGACTGCCATTGCTGTTCTAATCATAAGTGATGTCCGAACTTTATTAATCAAGAGAGGAAGATGGCTTCTCGCTGTGCACTACAGTCGTCAGCAAACATTGTCCGCACGACTCCGGCACCCGATCGTAAACGCTGAGCTCCATTTATTTCGACAACAACGGCAACAACAACAGCAACAGTCGAAATTAGTTTCGTTTCCGCTTTGAAGAATTAACAATACTTCGGTTTAACTACAAAAGAAAAAAAATTTAAATGCCGGGATTTCATCACTTAGCTTTGAAACTAAGATATGAAGTCCTTCCAAGAAACAATTTTGAAAATATTAAGGCATTAACCGAACCATTTGTTATGCAATAATGCACACAAGCAAGCAGCAAAAGGAAAACGAAAGTAATCCCAACTATTTTTTTTAAAAAAAATTTACTATGTTTTACAAAATTTTAATTAATTTCGACAATATTTAATATCTATAATAATTGAATTCATTAAAAAATCACAACCTGGCGCGTTGCCTGCAGGCTGACTTGCTTAGAGGTATCTCGCTGTTTCAGAGTCATAAAAGACGGCGATTCAACCTCAGAAACTGTATTGTTGGATTAATGGATTTGAAAAGTATCTCAGCAGGGTGGAGAACGGCTCTTCCCGAACAGATTCGTCTGTCTTGGATGTATTTTGTACATCCTACAATAAGACTAGGTCCGAGCGTCACCTGTTCGGAATAGCACATGGCATTGAGGAGTAAGGCGCCACCTATACCCCCCAGTTATAATCATCGAGCCTAGTCACAGCCAGCCGCCGGTGACGTATTTCTTGACCCCCCGGGGGTGAGTGGGGGGGGGGGAATGATATAATGGGAAATAACTCGTGCTCCGATTTCTGACATTATCACATTTTGCGCAAAAGCGCTGGTTGGGGTTTTGGCAGAAAACCTGAAGAGAGAGAGAGAGAGAGAGAGAGAGAGAGAGAGGGAGAGAGAAAGGTTATTTCGGCAAACAGAAAATAGTTAATTAATTGATTGATTTATCATTTGTTTTCCATCTCGGTCTTTTTAGATTATGGGACATTAGAATTTTATGATTTTATGACTGCTTAAAGACGAGAAACGATTTTTTTTTTTAAATGTAGTTTTTCTTTGCGTTTTTATATATTCCATAATTGTGTATATATCAAATTCTAAAAAAGTTTAGTGTGTACATGTAAAGAAATCATAACGCATGAATTCGTCAAGTACAACTTGATGTTATGTGCTAGCAGAAATAAATCGTGGAAGAGGCAACAGGCTTCCTATATTTAATAGCGTACCTGCTGTCTCTTTTAAGCAGTTTCCCATCTTTTGTTTTAATACTGTCACCTTGTAAGCAAGTTACTGTGGGCACAATAGACAACAAACAAAAGAAGTAAAAAAAAAAAAAAAATGTTGCCGTGGATAAAATCAATCACCAAATTTTGCAGAAATTCGTTTGTTGCCTAAAGATCCCGCTGCCATCGAATTATGAAGTGTACAGGTAAATATTTAATGACGTGTTTACATCGAACGACGTCAAAGCTCCGTGTGATGTGACACCTTCAAACGTGACAACGGAAAATTGTTTTCGATTTTATAAGAAACATTTCAGATTGGGTATCAATTCCATCACCCAAAGAAACCAAAGCACTGCAATGGCAATATTTCATTTTTGGGGGGGGTCTGTTTTGCCAAATGTTTTTCTTTATTGAAAGATAAGATAAAGTCTTGAATACTTCAAGGTCCTATTCCGCGCTTTACTTTAATCTTATGGTTGAAGTATTTGCAAAGCTAACGATTATTAATATATAAAATTCTTTTAACAATTTGGAAGATAGTTCGGTTCAGAATGCGCGACAAACACTCACGAAGAAATCTTAAAGATTTTATCAATTTTATCAAATAGTTTGTTTAAAAATTCAAAATTTACCGTAAACTCATATCATCGCTGTTTTTCACTTTCTGCTTTTTTGTCTGGTCTGCACACGGCTCAGAAATCTTCGGTATGAGACAACTGGACGCGTTGGGGAAAATCTAAACGCCAACCGCCCTTTTTAATGAATTGTAAATAAATTCGGAATATATTTTTTTTCTTAAAAATGCACTCTGAAATTTTAAGAGCGGCAGCTAGAATATTATTTAAAAAACCGAGATTTTAAATAAGAAAATCATTACAAAATCTTCCACTTAAATCTCTCAAAGACATTTATTAATGTTTTATTTATATTCAGTAGCTGAGCTTATATCTTAAGTTATAAAAGAGTATAATTTAAATTTCAATTCAAAACCGTTAAGAATTGATGTTAAAAGCCACTTGCCGACAGCTGACGGGCTTTGGCTTCTTTTTGTATTAATTTTCTTTCTGTCAGCCGTTCTGAAGTTTAATCATGCACTGTCAGAATCATGTTCTGGTGAGTTACTGGCTCTATTGAAAATGGTAATGCTTCTAGAAAAAATAGGTTTCAACTCTTAGATGCCAGGTAAAAAAAAAAAAAAAGAAAATCAAAATCAAAATGATAGCTTTACCCGCCTATCAAAACGTTTTTTTCTTCCTCTTTTTGTCCCTGATTTACATTTTTTCAAACATAAAGGGATTTTATTATTAAATATATTTGCCTATCAATGACTGAATTAAAAGCAATCTTATATAGTACTCTGGACAAAGAAAGTTAGCCAAAACAACATGGGAACCAATAACTTTCCAATGGTTCTGGTTCCTCTATTTCGGTAAAATCAGGTAAAAGAGCTAAGCTACAATTTAGGAATGTTCTAGTATATGCCATTCTACTTCCACACACACACACACACACACACACACACACACTGAGATGCGGAAACTACTGCTTGATTACGTAATTGGTGTTTGCACATCTCTTGGCAACTTTGTGTTGATCTTGTTGTCAGGGTTACCAACAGTTTCGTTATGTTCAGGCCGATGAAGCAAACAAAACAAACAAAGAAGAAACGCTTTCTGACAGCTTACCAAACTGGAAATAATATTAATTCATAGCCAGCAAAATCCGCGACTTAGGATTGTGTGCTTTCAAGTGTACATGCACAGGGAATACTGGTGCAGTTTTTCGATGGCCCGTATCCCAAAGGACTTTGGGAGGAAGAGAGAGCGGTGGGAAGGAGGTTATGCACACTTCTCAAACTTTAATATAAACATTCTGCTAAAGGTGTTTACACGATGAGAAGAGAGAGAGAGAGAGAGAGAGAGAGACCTGCTAAATTGAATGAGGAAAGAATGTTACAAATGAAAATAATGATAACACTAAAGAGGAGCAGAAGAGCACCATATGAAACAAGTTTTGTTCTCTTCAGACTTTGCTTCTGTTTTTCGCATTTTGTGATGAACATTTATGAAATCAAGATGTAGAGTTTAGGAAAATAAAGGAGAATGTAAATCATCCACTAAGCCTGATTGATGCTTTGGGCAGGAACAGAGAGCGGTGCAGAGATTAATGGTAAATAATCCAGGCTACGAGATAAAAATAAAATACCGATAACATAGAGCGTAAAACCTTCTGCTTTTATTAAGCCATGAGCCATTTCTCAAAACCTTTAAATGCTTCGCTAAAAAAAGGAAGAAGCTAAAACACTGGTAAGCTAACAGCATTGACAGACACCCAGAAGTGAAGTTAGGAAATGCACCATACAAAGGCCGTAGATGGCATGATTTTCTTTAATGAAGATACGTATCCTCTGCTCTTTTCTTCTTTTCAGTTTTATTGTGACTTTTGTGGAAACACCACGCTAAGAATATTTCCAGTTTACAGAATTATACCGGTGTACAAAACAATTCTCTCTCTCTCTCTCTCTCTCTCTCTCCTCTCTCTCTCTCTCTCTCTCTCTCTCTCTCTCTCTCTCTCTCTCTCTCTCTCTCTCTCTCTCTCTCTCTCTCTCTCTCTCTTCAGACAATAACAAACACCTTTACTATTTTAGAACATACAAATTGTCTGCCATGAGCAATATTAGGAAATCTAGTAGCATCCTGATCATTTACTAACATTTTTGCCAATACTCACTACTTGACGGCCCGACAGCATCCCTTCCTCGGTGTAGATATCGCATTCGAATTTACCGTCCTTCCGATTTGATTTTCATTGTTGATTAAATTCGGCGTAATCGTACAGTAATTGTTAATACGGCTTTCATAAGTGCGACCGACTCTAACTGCTTCCCCCACTATTTATGCAGGCAGTAGGTGCAACTGATTAATTAGTAAGTTGTACTATGAATGCGGTTGAGCTTGGTAGGTCGCCAACTAAGTTGCTTTGAGGTGGAACTGCGACAGTAGTTGACCGATCTGGACGGCTGCTGACCGGCTAAGAAGCTCGTCTCACTACCCTGGCCTTTGCGTTTGACTAGCTTTTTTATTTCAAGATAACTCTGGCTTAACACCGAAGAACGACAAGCGCTTATTTCATACATATTTCAAACCCTTCTGAGTTTGTTGCAACGCTTCCTTATTTAAGCGGTTTTGCGTGTGCAATTGGTGACGTGTGAAAATCTGTACCATAAGGTTCGGGGGCGTGGGGGGGGGGATCACCTTCTCCACACGTGGCTTCTGTAGGTTTCCTCTCGCATCAGAATTACGGAGTTCTGGTAGAGTGTCGGCGGGTAGCCTGGGTTCTGCTAACACCAGCGCAGCTCTCCCTCTTCCGCCTCACGTCCTTAGATCTCAAACGTTAGGGTTCGCCCAAAGGGATACAGGTGACAGTTTCGGCCGATTTTCCATAGCAAATGCGATTGACTGGTGGCTACTTCAAACTGTACGTACCCCCGCTAAGCTGGTTTTGAACAAATTTATCATCAGCTGATCTCTTTAAAAAACAACAACAACACATAAACCTTGTCGGTGCTGCCCTTTCTAGTCTTGATCGATTTTATAAATCTTTCTTGAAGGTTAAAACGCCGCATCAGGCAAGAATTTCTAATAAAGAGAGAGACGATTAGCATCAGGTCTCCCTCTGCTCTACACCGCGTGGTTCGTCAATCCGCCTTTGTTGTTGTTGTCGCTTTAAACTGATACGAATTCCAGAATACACGAGATGCGTATATTAAGACAATATTAACATCTTTGGAATTTCGTTATAAATCTGGAAAATGTATTTTGCGGACTTTTTTTTTGGAATTTGAATTCTGATTAAGAGAAATCGGACTGTGCAGGTTTCGCTATTGATACCGGCCTAATCGTTTTTGAAAGAAATCACTCGTGGCTCTGAGCAATGCCGTAAGCGAACACTATATACTTCTGCGTACTGATCGACAACCCTTCATCTTTTTTCTCAAATCAAAAGGACGCGTAAATAAAAAAAAAAGAAGAAGAAGAAGAAGAAGAGAGCAATCTTTTGATCTCGCTTTTCTGTGATACAAATTTTCAACAACAAAAAAGAAGTATAAGAGTATCGTGTCCCGCAGCTATCTTTAAAAAGGAAATCAATAGTCATCCACATGCACAATTATTTTGTCGTAATCAGCGATTCTTTGAAGATGCATTTGAGATTGTAAAACTGTTTGGGAATAACATTAAGTATCATTATTCTTTCTTTATCTTGTTCACCCCCCTCTCTTATCCACCTCTTGTTCTTTATCCTTTTCTCTCTCTCTCGTTATTTATCTCATTCCCTCTTCTTGTCTCATATTCCCCTCTCTCTCTCCATCCGTTTTTAAGAACCACCTAAGCATGTTTATTAGGCCAATAATATAAATCCCATACTCGGAAAGCGACATAATAAAATCGCCACGAAGCTAATTTTTTGTAATTTTTATTTTTCAAATTGAAACTTTTCGACTGTCATTGTTATCAGAATATTTCGTCCACCCACTTCAGTGGCTTACATTAAAAATTTGAAATCATGAGGAAGGCAAACTAGTCTCTTGTTGGGCACAAAGCAGCTTCTTTTTTTGGACAGATGAATGCAGATAGAAGGCAACAAAGAAGTGTACGGCGGGCGTGGTTCGATTTCTCCATCTTTGTTCGCGACTATTACGTTAACTTATATATATATTAAAAAAAAACACCGTCCGTTCAGAATCAGTGTTTAAAAATTAACGTGATGTCTGCTTTGAACTTTTAAAGATGTCTTATACAGACTGAAGCTGGAATTGAAAACGATCCTGGGGCTCTAGCATCGCAGCCAGTTGTTAGTCGAACGAAGGTTAAAGGAGAAAGCTCCGACATCAGATTCACTGCGGAGAAAGAGTCGAGCGGTTGGTACTAAGACTCGGCTCCGACCTCCGGTATCTTCTGCAGTTGTGCTGGCTTCCAAACGGTTTGGTCTTTCATGTCTTGCGGCGGCGGGTGTCTGGGAGGGGGGGGTTGCCCCGCCCCGCCCCGCCCCGCTCTATCGTCTAGTCCCGGCCCTCGCCCGAAGATTCGAACTCGGACTGCTCTCGTCACCGGCAGGCAGCCCGACACAACAACCCGAGCCGATTTTACGCTGTAAAACGATAATTCGCAAACAAAATGTCAAAACTGCTTCTTTTGGGATCTTATTGAGCGGTACACAGCTGCTCTCCGTCGAGTCAGTTTGTAAAAGAAATTGCTCTGCAAAAACATCCTTATCTCACGTCGGATCGCGCACCAGAAGTTATGACGTCATGCCCGCTGTATGAAATAAAATACGGTTTTGCATGACCCGATGAACGTGTTCCTTAGCGTTCGATCTCCAGGCGGAACTTTCATGATATTTAATAGCGATATTTGACATAAATAACTTTAAATTGTTGTTGTAATGCTCATCAATGTAGCCTTTAAAGAAAAGAATGGACTATGTATTCTGTTCAGTGTAAAACATTCAAGGCTACAAGTAAACTCGAATCCATTAGAGACTGTAAGAACCGGGCCGGACCTCGTTAGTATCTAAGCGTTTAATAGATGCTAATGTCGACTTTTTAAAGAACCTTAGAGTCTGTTAAATGACTGAAACAAAAGAAAGTAGTCGCTTATTGAACACCAGAAATTTTGTGTTGTAATGGACTCTTGGTAGGTGCAACCGCAACAATAACAAATACAAATAAACACGGCCTATTGTACTAACCTAAAGGATTTCCACTAATTCAAAATATCACAATTTTTAAAGTCTTGTAGCGAATGTTATTGAATCAGTGATACATCCGTAAGCAGCCTAACATATTTATATCGTAATCGGATAAATTCAACAACAACAACAACAAAAACGTTTCTCTCAGTTAAACAATTCTGTAACTGCGTAGAAATTTAATTTCCATATTACCATCTAATACTCAAATTGCTTTTAAAATTTGAGAACTGCTGATAATTCGCTTATTCCGTAATTTTATTTCTTTCAAAATTTAATTAATCAATTTTTCTAATCCATATAATCTTCATTCAGTGAGTAATGCTTCTGAGAAAAAGTTGTCTTTTAACAATCAGTTTACTATTATTCTGCATTTCTTTCGTTCGTTTTTTAAAAAAAAAAAAAATATTTGATTTATTTCCAGCGGTCAGTGGTTGTAAATTACAGACAAATCATTTTCAAAAATTCAGCATCTCGTTCCGCCTCAGGTATTGTGATAAATAAGTATAATCTGTTTCCTCTAAAATTTCCATCCGATTCACTTTGAAAATGTTTCCCCGAGTTTTTTTTTAAGGTTACTTTTTTTCCCTAGCTATTAATTCATCACAGAGGATGATGGTAAAGAAAATTAATAAATACGAGCGCGTAAGGGTGGGGGGAGAGAGAGAGAGAGGAAAATGCCACTGGCGATACTGCAAGGCGTTGCCTCCCGTGCTATTATTTCTTGTGCAGAAAGCTCGTAGTTTAACCAATTCAGATTACGAGTAAAGTACTGCATCTAAGTTGTTGGAAATTCGAGATGATTCCGATGACTTACGCGATATTCATTCGCTGCAGTTATTCTTTTCTTCATCTATTACCAAAAAGTGCACAAGTACAGCAACGTGAAATCGATTACCTATTCACCATCCGTTTGATATTCACAAAAATAAAACAGTGATCGATCGCTTCCCCAAACACAAAAAGTTGAAATAGTGGATTATAAAACATTTGCGCTGAAAAACACTTTTAGGATGTCATAGAGATGATACTGTTTGTCCTGGGAAAACTTGATATTCCAAAGCTGGATAAAAACGGCGATAAAAGAAATTATGAATCAAGCATTTTGAGTAAATACACTTTTTATTTAATACTTTTTTGTTCTTGTTGTTGACAGTTACTGAAGTGGAAACTCTAGCTGTTGATGGATTATATAAATTCGTGTCACCTCTTGGAAAATTAATTTGTAGTCTTAATGTTTTTAGCTGATTTATTATTTAGTGAGTTCTTTTTTGTCAAACTCCTGTTCTGACATTTGATGTCAAAGAAAATCTCTTAGCAGTGAGTTTGAAGGGGAAGGTGTTTGGTATCACTCTTGGTAACCAAGCAAATTACCTGGTCTCTTGAGCGAAGCTCCAGGTGTGAGCCATCATTGGATCACTGGCCACCAGGGGCTCATTTTAGATTTATTAGGTAAAGAACGGAAACAATTGGTGCAATATGATTTTCACATGTTTCACGCGAATAATGAAATGAAGTTTTATTATT
Source organism: Nautilus pompilius (assembly GCA_018389105.1). Lineage (NCBI taxonomy): Eukaryota > Metazoa > Mollusca > Cephalopoda > Nautilida > Nautilidae > Nautilus > Nautilus pompilius. The sequence goes on along the minus strand of JACATO010000924.1, from coordinate 762,537 downwards.
ATTATTATTATTATTATTATTATTATTATTATTATTATTATTATTATTATTATTATTATTATTATTATTTGTTGCTACTACTGTTATTATTATTGTTCTTGAAGGCATTCTAGTCTAATACATTATTTTATATTTCTATTATTTAAGCAAATTCAATTTTAAAAAAAATTAAAGGAATTAACCTTTTCATTTGTGTATGTTGTAGATATTAGTTACATTAACGTTTTCCTCACACGTTATATTTTAGTATAGTTTTTAAATGTATCTTACATTCCGATATGTCTTTAAAATGTATACATAAATATGTATATAAGTATATATATATATATATCTATATATATATATATATATATATATATATATATGGACACATATACACAAATATCAAAATTAGCGATATAGTTTTAATTTTATTATGACAATAAAGTTAACTGAAAACCAAAATACTGCATGTATTGTTGTTTTTATTTTACATCGTTTTTACCTATAATTTAAAAAATCGAAATTCTGTTTTTAGAAAATTTTTCAAACTTTGTTTCAAAGTTAATGTTTTGTTGCGCTGTTCAGCTTTTAACCGGATGTTGTCACAATTTCCTGGATTCTCTGATTAGTATACGTATGCTAACTACTGACGAATTTTTCTCCTCTTTGCGAATAGCTGGAACGATTTATGAATCTATAAAGTTAAAGAATGTTTATTAAGTGGCCAACTTTACATTGCTCACAGATACCAGGATCGTGCGTGAAGAAAAGGCAAAAGCAGTATTAGGTTGTTACAAACGTTTTGTCGGTTTGTTTACCGCAACAATGAGACTCCATATCGTTGCTGGACGTGAAGTTTATCCACCGAAGTAAGTTCCATTACAATCAATACACTTCTGCCAACGAGTTACAAGCGCGTTTACACCATTTTGAAAAAAATCTGGGTTTCTGGATTCGATAAACTGTTGGAAGGCAGATTCAATTGCTGCTTGGTTGGAGGAGGATTTCATAAGGAGGAAGATGTCGAGGTGTTTGAAAAGATGGAAACAAATATCCATTTTATGATTTTTAAAAAGGTAGGTTTCGCATAATGTCTGCCAAAGCACACGCTACAAAACGGTATATAACTTACCTAATACACCTTCACAAGCAGGAAAAAAAGGAACCCCGAATTAACAATATATAAATCGACAAAACCTTTGTATCGATCTAATATTTTAATCCTGTCAAAGGGATTTTTAGTCTTTATTTTCTAAAAGAACACGAAATGTTTGTGAGCCATCGTGAATTCATATTGCTAGTAATGTGGGAAAAGTTAAAAAAAGTATTACGGAAAAGTATTGCCAGGGGAAAACCAATAATATACCCTGGTGGCCATCACTATCGACCAAGCAACGATATATTCCAGGTGGATATTTTAATGAAAAATGTTTTTTTTTTTTGCCATAAAAGCTCCAGCCGATAGTATTGTAACACGTTTTGTCTTGTATATATAGGGGTCGGCCGCTATACGTTCCCCAGCACTTAAGTCATTCCGTCGTTTTAGACTTTGCGAAAATAGCGCTGATATTCGTGTTTGGCGGCCGTGCGCCATCTTAGCGTCTCTACCCAGCATCTTCATCTGCTTCTAGCCGGTCCTCTGTTGTTACCTCGTGTTGCGCAGTTATTGTGAGGCGTAAGCATCATCGATTTGGTCGGTTTTCACTGTCAAACATCTTTCCAACCCATGAACAATGAGTGCCAAGAGAATTGCGAGTGATAGTGCAGCGGCATTAATCTGGACGCTAAATCAGAAGTGATAGACAAGGTGCGATGTTGATATCGGACGCGCTCTTGGACGTGCTCCGACAAGTGCGGGTGCGATCCTGAAAACTGCTGCAAACGCTGAAAGTCAAGCAAGGCATTCATCCTTTAGAGCATCATCCTGAGGTGAAAATTACACGGCAAATAAGTTACCTAATGGATAAGATGTAACGGTTGATAGCTTCATGGATAGAGTATTTGCATAAAGAGAATACTCCTGTCAGCTTGTCCCTTATTCAAGAGAAGGCACTCAGCTTGTATGAGGATTTGAAGAAGGAATTACCAGAGGATGAGGCAGCGAAAGAGAAAACATTCCGGGCTGCTCGTGGACATTTTCACCGATTCCAGGTAAGTTGTGGGATTTTAAAAAGTGAAAGTGCAAGGAAAGGCAGCTGACACCTTTTCAGGATACACTGAAGGAAGTCATAGAAGAAGGCGGGTACCATCTTAAACAAGTTTTTAATGTAGATGAAACCGGGCCTTATTGGAAACGGATGCCATCTATGACTTACATTTCTAAGAAGCTAAAGCCACTGCTCCTGTACAGAAGCGAACATTCTCGGGCAATGAAGAGCGATGTGAAATCTCGGCTTCCTATCACATAAATCTCATCGCAAAGTTTGGATGGCGAGGCAAATTTTCCATGATTGGTATGTTGACCATTATGTGCCGGAAATGAGAAAGTACTGTGAGAAGCAAAATCATACATTTAAGATCATCCTTCCACTAGACAATGCTAGTGCCCACGGCCTGGATTTCGAGCAGTTGTGTCCAAACATAAAAGCGATGTTTTTACCACCAAGGATAGCATCAATTATGCAGCCGATTGACCAGGGCGCCATTGCCAGCCTAAAGGCGTGTTATTTCAGCGAACATTCCGCAAGCTCATCGCTGTAACTGGTGATAAGAGTGATGAGAACAGACGCTTAGTGTAGGATTTCTGGAAATTATTTAACATTTTATAACGCACATTGATGATTGGTTCTGCCCGGGACGAAATCTCTCCTCACCTGACGAAAAGAACTTGGAAGAACACACGTCCGGATGCAGTGCATAGGTTTTAGGGATTCGACAGCACAGACCTACCTACACAGTGAAATTGACGGACTAGCAAAGGAGGCTGGTTCGGATAATGTAGAAGATAAAGTGATGTGGAAGAGCTGTTGGAATTACACGGCATGCCTCTAATCAAAGGAAAACTTGCAGAATTAGAGACAAAGTTTTGAAGAAGAAAACATGGATGATGATGATGATGATGATGATGATGATGATGATGATTCATCCCAACTGAGGGGGTTCACAGTTCCGGTGCTGCGACGAATTTTTGAATATACAGATACAATGGTGGATCTTATCCAGACGCACGGCAATCTGTTGGATCGCTCTTCAAAGGTGTCATAGACTGTAAAAAGATGTTTTGGCATACTACTGTGAAATTTTAAATGCCAAACGCCAGGTAGGCAAGGAGAAAACCACGGACTCTTTCATAAAAGGAAACCCAATGAACCCAAACCACTGACGGATGAGCCTCAACCAGGACCTTCTGACTTCAGCAACTGCTGCATCAACCATTGCAGAGCCAATTTTAATTGATGAGAGATTATCGAATATTGAATTGAGTAATGTTGAGTCGATAGTTGGCTCTCCAGCTGTATCTCCATTCTCATCCTCATCCTCATCATAATCCTCTCCCAACTCCTTTACCTATCAGGCCAATCAAGCACAACTCATCAACTTCTCAAGGTGGGATTTTTAAAATTATTGTTAATATATGTAACAAAAACTTACTGTCCCTATCCCTACCATATTCTACTGTTTATTACAAGAAAAATAAAGTCGAATAGGCTGTGTCAACAGTCATACGATCGCTAACCCCCCCTTTTTTCATTATTCTTACTGGGAAAAATTCTCCGCTATAAGTTTTTTCGCTATAAGGAACTCTATCCCGGTCCCTAACCCCGACGTAAAGCGGGTCTTCTCTGTATTTCCTTACAGTTATGTGTTAATATGTACAGAACTCAATGCAGTAATAAATTGAGTTATGCATAAAATATGTGATATTGTATGAGTAAACCAACAATTTTTTCGGCCAGTTTGTGTATATCATTTTGATAGGTGGTAAATATTCTACACACGCTTGCTTTTTTTACATTCTGACGGAATGTCATGGCAGCAAAAGTTTAAGACCATCAACTGCTTATATTTGTGTTTCTTTCGGGGCCAACCTAAAAGAATATAGTAAACTAATGCACAACTTCTTTTTTAGCATTCTAAAGGTCAATTTAAATTCAACGATGCTCGCTCGGATTGTGCATTTGCGCAATAAGAAATTCTCATATTCCGAGGTTGGCTAAACCGGAAGAGTGAAGTAAAACGGCTCACTGTCCGTCCTGGAAGCTGTACGAACAAACAGGCGACTACATCAAACGCCATCGAAGTGGTGGATCCCGAAAATCAAGTGTTTGTCAGAAAGAGAACCGCCACAAAAGGGTCCGTTGATATTTCAAGAGATTCGAAGGACCTACCAATCTCCGCGATAACTGTCCAGAAACGGCTTTGTGATTTAGAATTGATGGATCGTGTTTCCAGGAAGAAATTCTTTGTTTCCTTGAAGAGTCGGTGTGTCCACCTTAAGTTTGCTAAAAACTATCCTCGTTGGACCCGGAAATATGAACCTGGAGGCTCCTGTTTCATGAATCACGATTCCAAGGGCTTAGATCAGATGGTCGGACTCATGTGCGGCAAAGATTCGATGAAGCATTTAATTCAAAGTGTACCAAACTGACGATAAAATATGGAGCGGGTCCATTACCGCATGGGGATGTGTCTGACGGAAAGGTACTGTTCATCCTCATCGATACCCAGGGAGAAATGGATCGGTTTGTTTACCCGAACATCTTGACCAACAAACTAGAAACCATATTCTGAAGAATGCTTTCTTCTCAATTGAATTTTCCAACATGCTAACGATCCGAAACATTCAGCCATCAACAAGCAGCATCCTAAAAATCAGAAATCTCCAGTTCTATGTGGCCGGCTCAAAACACTGATTCAAATCCAATAAAGAATTTATGGAACCATGTAGACAAAAGCTATTCTGATGAAAAAATTCACAAATATGGATCAATTGTTCCAATTCAGTCAACTTTGGCCGATATGTGCAAATTTCATTTCCAGTAGATATCTCTTTTTGTGTGTATGATGATATAAATCTAGTTATTAATTCTATTTCACTGCATTTTTCGAGGCGATATCTTTGCAGGTGTTTTCTTTTTTCATAATATTGAATTTTTTTGCATGAAAATGGACTGTATTTTATTAAAATGTTCACTATATCTCTATTGTGCGGTTGTTTATTACTGATTTACTTTAAAAGAAAAACAACTACTGTGTAATATATTTCTCGTTTTAATACAAACTTAAACGATAGACAACTTCAAAGATAAATTTTCTCTAAGTGCGGTCATCAGCTATAATTAACTTTTAAAAACAGAAGTTTGCACGGTTAACTTCTGCGATGCTTTGTTTCTTCTTTGCGAATCAGCTTCTGGAAAGGGCGGTTTGCAAACTATTTTTTAAATTTATTGAAAAAGCACACATTTTTTTTTACAGTTTTACAACAAAGAAATAGTAACATTAATAATAAATACTCATGTAAAATAAATAGATATATTGATGTAATACGTAGTTAAAATACGTTTTAATCTTCGACACGAGTATTCCTTTCAAGATGTTTCGCTTGTCCTATTTGAAAAAAAATATGACAAAAATGCTGGAAGGTAAACAGTTCATAATTACACAGAATACTTTGCTAAACTAAACAGTATTGGAACATTTTCTAGAAATTAAAGCTATGAGAAAATGATGCTTTCCTTGTCAGAAATCACGAAGTTCGTTTGCTAGCGCCAAACGATGCTTTATAATTTATTACGATAAGGACAGGGTTCCGACTGCAGATTATAAATTCCCACCTATTGATGATATTAGCTTCTCCAGGAAAAATAGCATTTAAAAAAAATAAATAAATAAATAATGCGTGTAAAAGAAAAAAAAATTTAATTAAAACAATTACGAGTAGATTCCAGGAAGGGCGGAAATTCCAGGTTGTAAATATTCAGAGAGCGCAGTGAACAACAACTCTTACCTTTCTGACGAGTTATTGATCTCCTTTTGAGAGGAGCGTGGCACAACATTAGCATAAATGATGCTCAGAAAGTGAATCCACTGCAACCTCTTTTGCTGCACATGTATACACGCAGAAGCCGATTCTCGTAACCGAAGAAGGCTGTTCACAGTTTATACACAAACAGTTTGTTTATAGTGCGGGTGAGAGCTGCTGCCCTCGCAGCAGTCAGACTTGCGGGTGAGAGCTGGTGTCAAAGAATATCCGAGAAACCCAGAAATATTTGTATTCATTCAAGAACGAATTATAAATTGAAGAAGTAAAACCAACGGAAAATAACAAAGTGATGAAGAGAAAATGTTGCGACTAGACGTTTTCAAACCAAAGCAAAATTGAAATTAAAAATAACAACAAATTTTTAGAATGGATCTGAGTAGCAGCCAAAACTAATACATGTCTCGAAACAGTTCTATTTCTAAAAGTTTAATTAGACCTTTGTGAATGCAATGTTTAATCATTTATTTTGTTCTTTTATCAGATATCTATTCTGTTAGATTAACACTCCCAGCAAAAAGGTACTGGAAAGTATTTATTTGTTGATGCTAACCGTTTCCTTACTCTATAGTTGCATCTCTACGCATAAATACAAACTCTATAATTATAAAACAACGCTTATCTGTCTTTATTATGTTAAAACTACATTTTACATTGTAACTGTCATAATAAAGACTCAACATTCTAACGACAAGTTTCCGTGTTCCTTTGTTGTAAACACTATGTATTTCATGCCTTTGCTAACCACTTATTGAGTAGTTTTCTTTTTGTCTCGCGCTCTGTGTGTTCAACTAAAACCCGGCTGAATATATTAGAAAAATATGTCGCCAAATTTGGAAAAAAAAACATTTCAGGGGTTTATACTGTTGGTAAATGTATTACTGCAAACATACATATGTTGGCCTAATTTATTTTAATTTACCCAAAAGCAACTTTTTTTTTCAATTATGGCAAAATTTTTTTTAAAAAAATCACCAACTTTTTATTCTTCAAAAAAGTTACAATTTTAGAAGTAAACAAAATATCTGATATATCCTATTGCCAATAAGAAAACCGGATGGTAAGAAATTGTACAGCCATCTATCCTTTGAGATTAATGTTTTTAAAAGCCAGCAATTGCAATTTTTTTTTAAATGCCCTTAATGGTGCCTTCATAAAACTTCTGAAACAACATAAGTTGCTAAAATAGATGATGACATGATTCAGAAAGTCTTTCAAAAGGGATATATTTTCGATACTGCATATACGGGATTGCGCACTGTTACCCAAAATTACAGTAAGACGTCCATAGATTGATTTTATGGTCAATATTCAAGATTAATTTTGTACTAAACAAAACTATAAAATAGCAAACGTTCTTTTTTTTTTTTTAGTGTGACCCACCGACTTAAATATCTTTTAATCATTACATCATCAGATTATTTTCAGTCATTTTCTGTAACATTAAAGTTCCATGCCTTAATGATAATTTCACCTAAGCAACTACGCAACGAGATGATTGATGTGAGTTTTAAATTATCTATCGCAATTGGAAGTATTACACTTTTCCTGCCAAATTTTTCCGCTGTTTTTATTTTTATTATTTTACTATCATTTAATTATATATATATTTATTTTTTATTATCATTCGGTACACTTTTTGTTGTATATTTTGCAAAATTTTATAAAATATATTTTATTCATGCTCCTTGACTCTCCATTATCCGCAAGCGTCAACTACCAGCAGAAAATCGGCGTGTGCATTGGCATCCATTTTGTATGTTTACGAAGAACACAGAACTTCCGTTCGCATCTCAAAGAAGTTTTCTTATTCAGCCAATAGCGCGCGAGTATGAGCTGAGGGAAGGAAGTCGACCAATCGGCGCTGATTCTGACGACTGCGCATCAAAACAAAGACTTGAGAATCGAAACAAAGTGAGACAGCGCAAGTTGAAAGTAGCTTTCGCACCGTCGCAGCTCTCCTTATTTTAGCCATTTATATTTGTGCAGCAAGTTATTGAGTCCGAAACGCTCCTTAGACACCCCCATCGTCTTCGGCTTCGAAGGGGAAAGGACTGTACCGACAATCGAAGATAAGCTAAAGCTGACCGAGCCTAACTTAGCCTACTTGAACGTCAACTATCCGCAAGCTCCTAGGAACGGTTGTGTCACTAAACTGTATATCGAAATTATTATTTGCTATCGTTTCTGTTGCATTTTTTAAAACAAAGTATTCTGTTATTTTTTCTATCTACTTGTTTGTTTGGAAGCAAAAGTTATGTGAATTCAAAATGTTAGAAGCGGATTGTAGTTTACACAAATTCTGACAACCATTTAAAATCCAGTCTTTTTTCATACAGGTCAATGCCAGAATAATTTGAACAACTCACCGAAAAATAAGTTTCTTCATTATGCGCACGTCTAGCTGTCGTCTTTATTAGAACATAAAACTCCAAAGATAAATTGATTTATTCTCCTAAAAGCTATGATGCCGAAATCACGTGGATGATGAAATATTTATCATGTTGTGCGGGCTTTGGTAACTGGCCAATTCTGTATTACAGCCAGTCTTTCGTCTATTCGTAAGTGTTATGCGTCAAATAACACGTCTTTTCTTTTGGAAAAGGTGCAAAAATTATTGCATGCCATTATCTCGGAAGTCCAGCTACTATTACTGCACGCAGAGAACGAGGTGCTTACCATTAGATCTGCAATAACCAGTAACAATTCCTTTTAGCTTTCGCGGCACTAACATCGCTAAGTCGACGCGATGTATAACAGCTTCTCCACACGGTGGTTATGAACGGAGTTCTCGATGGATGCAAAGGTTGACGAGTTTTAATAAAGGCCTTCATGTTACCTGGTTCCCCGCGCGTAATGCCAGGTTGGTTGGGTTTTTTTTTTTTGTCTTTCTTACTTATGACAGCCCGTATATTTTGTAGACAAACTCTCACCGATTTGAATCCGTTCGGCGCAAATTAAACCCGTGGAAAGGATGTCGAAAGTTTGTGAACCAGATGCTAAAAGCTCCGCGGATCTGGAGCAACGGCGTGAGCTGGCATTAATTCGTCTAGCGCCGGTCATGTAACAGCCCCCCCCTCCCATTGGAATACTTCTCCTGCCGGTGTCTCGTCGAGGGATTCGCCATTATCCAGAGGAAGAGCAGGGACATGTCACACACCCAGAACCAAAGGATGATACAGAATAGACTGCTGTCGCCTGACTGGGCCCCCACAGAATCCAAATATAAACGCCGTTGAGTATTTATAAAGCATTTCCATATGCAGTACTACAACTAATGGCCAAAAAATCTTTCCAATCTCATAGCAGATTCAAAATTAATTTATATTTGAAAAAAGAAAGAAAAGTGGTCTGTAAATGGCTGTGAAAATTTTAGATACAATTTTTGTTTTTGTTCTTTTTTTAAAAAAAAAACAATTCTAACGATTTGCCTATCTTTCAGACAGATAATGGTATTTTTCCTTTAATATTTAGTATATATGTTGAGCTAACCACAGATCTCAAAGCTGCCTTCTTGTATACGTGAAGTAGGCTAGAATTACACGGGATCAGAAAAGGATATTTAGGGTTATCTTTCGAAACATAGACAACAGGCTCGCCATGCACTATTAGTTTCTTCACGCACCATTATCACTCAACATCCGACGTCTGGTCGAGTTTGGTAGGCTATGCGGCGTTTATCATATTATCCGGTGCGGAAACAGCAGAACCATCTCACTAATTGAGAGATTAACTCTGTCTGCTGTCTCAACACAGGGTCTACAGCCACCCGATGTCTATGCTCACTCAAACCACGGCAAGATCATTAAAGGCAGCGTTTTGACATCGTACGGAGAGATAGTTCAATTGTGTTTACTCTCATTCAAACATCAAAGAAATAGCGTGGATAAACGATCATTTCAGTTCGTTATACTAGTCAGCTGACTGTTCATTTCTCTAAACATGCACACTAGTAATTTTGTAATTGGTGCATTTACTATTAAAAGTTTAAGGAGAGTTAATTCTGAACTATTACCGTTGTTTTCTTTAATGTACTGTGAACGAGCGATGTACTTTTAGAGTAAAAAGTACCATTAACCGTAACGCGCACCGTAATTACAGGGGTGTGGCAGCGATTTTGAAGTAAATATCCCTTTCACTGTCCTTAATAGAAAGTTTTCGTGAATTCTTTGAAATATAATCAGCACTTTGCAAGTTGTCAGAACGGGAACGGAAACGGTCTTTTGTCGAAATGTCCAAGAAGTCGTTTATAGTCGTTCATTTACCAAACCTTCCAGCTACGATATCGTTCGGTGTCGCGACGGATGCCAGGTAAGACATCTGTAAAGGGACCCACCGGCTAATGCGCGTCTTTCTTTCTCTCTCACGAACACTCGAAATAAACTCCGACGTCTTCCCTTACCAATGACGCGAGCAGAAATCTCAACTAGGGGCTGGGTTGAACTGACCCACGGCGCATGCGCTGCAACCTTCTGGGAATTAGACGACTTATTCGCGTCGAAACGATGGTCACGTGAACGGAGTTTGCTTGCTTCTTAACATTTTATTGAAAAGAAAGTCCGAGAAAGCTATAAATCTGTAAGAGGCCATTATTGGCTGCCAACAGTGATTGTATTCCTAGTTTTCATTTCATTCCTGTAAACCACCAGGACTGCGAGCCTGCCCGTCCAACTCCCCATAATCAATACAACGTTTCAGTAGTCTTCATTTTGCTTAATAACTGAAGTTCTTCCCAGAACGCGTACGTACCTCCAAATCTGCAGCTGGTCAGCGATAGTGTGACCGGTTCTATCAATGAACGGTATTATTGACCATCTGCGTGTGCATTCCAATTCCAGATCTGTCAGGACGAGCCAGGCCATTCACTTTCCTTCCATTTCCTTAGCATTTTGCAAAACAACGAAATTAAGGCCACACACGGAATTATCGAGATCCCAAGCAATTCTAAAATAAAAAAAAAAAAATAATAGATACCTCTTCTGTTTCTTATGTGGAATGAATTCGTCCAGGGAGGGATGTAAGGAGAAAAGAAACTGTCGTTAACGACATTCGGCTGCCTACGAAGCGAGATGTCACAGAGTTTAGACATTTATACAAGTTTCTAATGTCTAATATTTAGAAATTTTGCCAATATCTTTGCCGCAAAGCGTTAGATCATAAAAAGTCCGATAAAAGAAGGATGCACAAAAGTGAAAGTAGGGGGGTGATGACTCTTGCCATATCGTCAGCTGTTGGAAAAAACTTGCGTGCGGCAAAAAGACAACCCAGAGGAAAGCTGTTTGCGGTTTGGAAAGAGAGTTAACTATGAAAAAAAACAAACAACACACTCATCTGCCAATAAGTTGAAGAACGCACGCAAATCCTTTCCCATTAAACATAAATGCGGACGGTCCAAGAAATCAAAATGGACATAGTCGCAAAAGGGTCGCGTTATTCGATCCGAATTTCCAGTCTCGGAAGCAGTGGCCTGCTGCGAGTTATGCACGATTCGACAACGCGCTTTAATCCAACACAGCGGACGCAGAGATTCCAAATTTAATTTCTGGTCTTGGCTGTCCAGAAAACACCTTTGTTACGTCTTGAGACAGAAGGGAAGGAAGAAAGATGATATATCTTTGGCTAAAACACTGTAACCGGAATCTTGGAGCAGAAGCGATCTTAACAGATGAATGGAAATTGGATTAGCGAATCTCGGGTATATGTCTGCTATCGATCCTCCTTCGAGACTTTATTTGTCGTATCTGTTACCAAAAAGGACAGCATTTGTCCACCGCTATAAAACTTCTTTCTTTTTTTTTTTGGCAGTCTTGGAGCCTAATTCTTACATTAGATTGATAGTTAAGGCAAGAGAACCAACTAAAGATCTACAAGCGCTCGGTGCTGTTTGGTAAATATACTGGTGGCATTCCAGTGTAGCCAGGCTGAATGAAGTAGCATCGCCGTAACGGTATCCAGCCTCCAAGATTTATTTGAACGCCTCCCCGGTATACATGCATACATATTTTGTGGTGGGCAAGCAATGATTCAAAACACCGATGCATGACATCCATCCGACCCGTGTAAATTTACCATTAGCTGTCTCTTGACAACGTGCAAGGCATTTAAAAAAAAAAAAAATAATAGATACCTCTTCTGTTTCTTATGTGGAATGAATTCGTCCAGGGAGGGATGTAAGGAGAAAAGAAACTGTCGTTAACGACATTCGGCTGCCTACGAAGCGAGATGTCACAGAGTTTAGACATTTATACAAGTTTCTAATGTCTAATATTTAGAAATTTTGCCAATATCTTTGCCGCAAAGCGTTAGATCATAAAAAGTCCGATAAAAGAAGGATGCACAAAAGTGAAAGTAGGGAGGTGATGACTCTTGCCATATCGTCAGCTGTTGGAAAAAACTTGCGTGCGGCAAAAAGACAACCCAGAGGAAAGCTGTTTGCGGTTTGGAAAGAGAGTTAACTATGAAAAAAAACAAACAACACACTCATCTGCCAATAAGTTGAAGAACGCACGCAAATCCTTTTCCATTAAACATAAATGCGGACGGTCCAAGAAATCAAAATGGACATAGTCGCAAAAGGGTCGCGTTATTCGATCCGAATTTCCAGTCTCGGAAGCAGTGGCCTGCTGCGAGTTATGCACGATTCGACAACGCGCTTTAATCCAACACAGCGGACGCAGAGATTCCAAATTTAATTTCTGGTCTTGGCTGTCCAGAAAACACCTTTGTTACGTCTTGAGACAGAAGGGAAGGAAGAAAGATGATATATCTTTGGCTAAAACACTGTAACCGGAATCTTGGAGCAGAAGCGATCTTAACAGATGAATGGAAATTGGATTAGCGAATCTCGGGTATATGTCTGCTATCGATCCTCCTTCGAGACTTTATTTGTCGTATCTGTTACCAAAAAGGACAGCATTTGTCCACCGCTATAAAACTTCTTTCTTTTTTTTTTTTGGCAGTCTTGGAGCCTAATTCTTACATTAGATTGATAGTTAAGGCAAGAGAACCAACTAAAGATCTACAAGCGCTCGGTGCTGTTTGGTAAATATACTGGTGGCATTCCAGTGTAGCCAGGCTGAATGAAGTAGCATCGCCGTAACGGTATCCAGCCTCCAAGATTTATTTGAACGCCTCCCCGGTATACATGCATACATATTTTGTGGTGGGCAAGCAATGATTCAAAACACCGATGCATGACATCCATCCGACCCGTGTAAATTTACCATTAGCTGTCTCTTGACAACGTGCAAGGCATTTAAAAAAAAAAAAATTTTTTATTTTATCTTTTCTGTTCCTCCCCTCCCCCTTCACGCCTGTTTTTTTTTTTTTTTTTAGTTATTATCCAATCGGCGTAAGAAGAGAAAAATTGGAATGTCCAATAAGAACACGGGGAAAACCAGCAATCGAGCCGACGGTCCGCTCGCATCTGATACGGACGCAGGCCGAGCGAGATAATATCATCAGGGCGATATCAGCGGTGCCCGACCGATGTTAAGAATGTCCACGCAGGCCAAAAAAAACAAAAAAAAAACGGTCGCTATATCAACAAAGTCGTATTTATTTATTTTTTTCAGTATTAAAATCCAAAGTCAAGAGTTGTCGAAAGCGCGTGACACAGCTGAACACCACCCGCTGCTCATATGCATCCCGAATACATTATAATGGCGCAGTTTAATTATTAATCGTCATTTTTAGGTGCTAATCTACGCTTCGTTCACTGGCTGCTTTCGTATATATATATATATTTTTTTTGATTGCGATACATCAACGAACAATTTCTAATAACACAACCAAAAACAATACGCATAAAAATAAGAAAATTTAAGGACTCATGCTAATAAGGAGGCTTTTCTCGGTCCGAATAAATGCACTAAGTAACTCAAAACGAGAGAGAAACGTATGGGATTAAACAAATCGGAACCTGCCAACACAGGACGGAAGTAACGAATAGTTCTGGGAGATAGCTGGCACAAATGCGTTTATAAACACTAATTAAAAACAGGCTTCTAATGTTACAGCTTTATTTCACATTGAGTATTGAAAAATGAAGAATATTTTGAACACTATTCTTCTTCTTCTTCTTCTTCTTCTTCTTCTTCTTCTTCTTATTATTATTATTATTATTATTATTATTATTATTATTATATTATTATTATTATTATTATTATCATCATCATCATCATCTTCTAATTTTTAAATGCGGTGTGAATGCCGTTTTTATAGAAGTCATATTCTTAGACTTTTAAGATTAAGGTATATCCTTAATATACAATAAAACGCCGGAGTTATGCTAATTAAATGACCGATTTTGTATTGGGCTTTCAGGGATCTCTATTCCGTTCTAGAATTAAGTAAGATATTTTGAGAAATGTCTTGTATATGTTGGGAACAAATGGAATTAACCGTTTGGCGTTATGCGGGTATGTCGCGGTCAGTAAACAGAAGTAAAATCTTGGCGGCGAAGTCGGAGTGGGGGACAAACCTTGACATTTGATTGAATTTGAATTTCCTTTTTTTTTTTTTTTTTTTTGTAATCTGACCTTAGTTTTTCACTTTTCCGCCAGAGCAAACATCAAAACCAATAAAGAGAAACGAGCGATGCCTATTTGCCGGAATTTCCGAATCTGTTTGTGTGGATTATTTCCGAGTGGAAGCGCTTCGCAGCCGCCGTGGAGAGAAAGCGGCTCGCAGGAGAAATTAAGGACCGCTTTTGAAAAAGTGTCGCAGAATCCTCTCGGGGGGGAAGAGGCAGGGGTTGAATCAATCGCGGCTATTGCGGCGCGGAGGAGCGTGGGGGTCCTGCCGTAAGACTCATTCCCCCAGCCATGCAACACAAACGGCATCTCCCTTTGATGTCTGTCTGCTTTGTTAGGCCGCTGCGGTACACGGGACCACTCACGGAATGAATGAGTCATTAAGACCCGAACCTGAAGTGAAAAGCGAAGGGGAAAGGGAGGGGGGGGCAGGGAGAAATCTTCTGACGTTCTACGGTTAAGCGTTCGTTTTTCTCCCGAGGAAAAAGAAGCAACTGTTCGTCGGTTTTCCTGTCCTGCCAAACCAGCCTCCCCCCCCCTCGAGTACTTATTAAACGCGGTTCCTTCTTGCGTTTCGTGCCCTCTCGAGTCGCCGAATTATCCGGTCATTCTTCTTTTCCCTTCGAGGTTTAAGCAGGAAATACTCGAAAAGCATTTTTTTTTTTTTTTTAAGTTTTACGAACGTACGTCGTGCTAAAACCAACCAACCAGCGGTGGATAAAATCCCTGTCTTTTTTTAAAAAATTTGTTCTATAATGACTGCTTTAGGGAAAGTGAAAGTGATAATAAACGCTCCCCTGTGACTCTCCGCTACCTCGAGTTGTCCGCTTAGTAAACACTGTTCTTGCTATTTCATTAAATTTTTTTTTTTCTCTTTTATGGGGGAGGGGATGGGGGCTGAAATTGCAACTATTATTTACAATCGGTATCGGCATCTGTGCATGGAAATCTGTCAGCTAGCCGCAAGTCACTGCGGAGCGACTCTGACCTGCTGATGGCTCTTTTCGCAGAAGACGGAAGCCGCCGCACGTCCCCGCTAAGCGCAGTGAGGTACGTTCTCTAAACTTTTCGAGCGATTACGACTGCCCGGTGTTTGCTGCGACGCAAACGCAAGAAGAATACGGCGACACGCGAGTGTCCCCCCCCTCTTTAAATAACGTTACGAGTGGCCAGACAGTGCGAGTTAATCAAACGTTTAGATTTGATATTTAAAGAGATTACGAAGTAAGCGCAGTTTTATCAAAACTCTAGCAGCCGGAATCAGTGCACCATCCGAAAAATAATTCTGAACTTTAAGGTGCAATTATTCTATATCGTGGCTCATTAAATGTTTATTTACTTTTTTTTTTTTTTACACACCCTTTATACACGTCTTTTAGTCATTTGTAAACTCTGAGTTTATTAGAATTTACCGTTGTATTACTCCGCAACTGCAGCTCCGCGAGAAATTAGTACATGGAGGACGTTCAGTTCGGAAGTCTTATGAATATCCAAACAAGGACTAACGGGTTTTCGTAGCGCACAATAAAAGCTTAATATTTCTTTGGTGACGTAATGTTCTTTTCTCACTACTGCATGCTATTAATATTAATAATTCTGTTTTAATACTAAAATTATTAATTAAAAATCGGATTCATTATAATTAATGACTAATTATTTTTATATCAATACCCCGAAAGCCGCCATCTTGTTTTTTTTAGCTTTCTTGTTAAAGACACTAATGGCGTCAAAATGCATGCAGCACAACACACTGCTGTGACGCACGCGAAGTTCGTGGTTTCCTTCACAGAAGAGCCCAGATGCATTTCACAAAAGTTCGCTGTTCCTTTAAAACAGAAATGAAGAACATTTTCATGATTTTTTTTAAACGATTACCATTCTTTTTTTTCTTCTCATAAGATGTTTTTCTTTCCCTTTCTTTTCGTTTTAATCCCGTGATATATTTAATGGTGCCCTCAGTTCCTTTACCTTTGCTGTTCCGGGATGCGATGATTAACATTGAAATCTTTAATGCTGGCATTAAGTTGATGAAAAAAAGTTTAAAATCATCAAAATCCTTTCGGCGCCTGTTTTTCTAGAATTGCGAACTCTCCCCCAGTGACCAAGCAACGAATCCAACGCATCCGTGGACATTGGTTAAACCAAAAGAAGCAGACTATTGTCTGTTTTGAGACAGAGACGAAAACTAGAGATTACCTTAATTTAAAGATTATTCAGAAAATATTTCAAAATACCCATTAAGGAAAATTAAATCAACAATAAAATATATAATTTTTAAAAAAAGTTCCCTTTACAAACCGCCTAAAATAAATTACTAGAACATTCTTACCAGTGAATATTATTAATTCATTTATTTTTCGGTTATGCAAAAGATCTTCGTGTTCTGATGCTACTCGATGATGTGACTGAAAGGTATCAGCAGAACCTTTTTAAAAACTGTTTTATAGTTGTGTGTGTATGTGTTTTTTTTTTGGTCTGTCTGTTTTTAACAATCTATAAACTTGACGTATTTCAAAGCATCGACGAGAGCCCATCGTTTTTGTATTCTCAGTTAACGGTGCCCGTATGTCAACAAGGCGATCTCTGTCTCGGTCCCGTCATAGCGTGTTCTCGCGGAAAATTACTGTTAGCATCACTTTGGGTAATTTCTGACGCTGCGCGATAGGTTTAGCGCGAGCAGATCTATCTCATTAATCCGGCTACTGAATTGATGCCGGAACACATTCGGGATCAATAAGCCTTACCTTGCGCAGGAGTCTGCGAGCCACATACAGTTAATCTACTGAGCGAAGGTTTTATAAGGCAGGCTCAAAGAAGAACTCGGTTAGCTTAGCGACGACGCACGGTAAGCAAACACCAGCACTGAGGGTCATATATAATATTTAGCGGGTACATTAAAAATGCGGTGCTACTTCCCGGTGATTGCCAGGCCAATTCAGCCTCCTTGTTTTTCCAAACGCCTGAAAAAAAATATTCCACTTCGTGACAGCGCGATGCGCACCGCCATGTTCTCCAACGGAGCGGAGAAGGTCGGTCACCCGGACTCGCTCATTAAGGGAAGTCTCATTAATTTATTGAGCATCTGAACAGAGTACTCCGTCCTGGATCGTGGATCATGGATCAGTACAACTATAGTGAAAAAAAGTGAGGGTGGGGGAGACAATCCGCATGGACCGAGAAACCGGAGCTCCAAGTACACACACAGTGTTGACGTCAGCAGTGTTCGGGTGCTCTTGTTAGAAAGTGACACACGAATTGGGGAAACGCCCCGGTGATGTAATCCGGAACCAAAGCGTCAGTTACATTACTACAGTGAAAACTGGAAACACCAAAAGCAAAAATAGCAACATTAAAAGTCTTCCCAGAACTACAACTGTGATTCTCGATTTTTGGCGACAGAAAACGATTTCCGGAACATAAGCTTATTAATTAGATCACTTCATTGATTTACTATCTTTTCGTTCCGAGCCATCATGCTATTGTTTCTTTTATGAAACAAACAAAAAAAAAAAAAACCATATATTCACATACAGCCATATCTGTGATCTCACCTATGAAATATTGCACATTTTACATACAATCAATTTATTGGTTCTTATAGTTACGTGTATATTGGAATACGTCTGTTGAAATATATTTAGACGATAAAATGTGCCAACATAAGTTTATGTGGGAAGTTCGATCGCAGAAAACTATTCTCATCAGAAGATTCTCCTGAAATATTTCGTTGCTTAGACCACACGTTCATTGTATATGCAATTGTAAATTTAAGGGGATACATAATATGTATTTGGTTTCTTCTTATGTTGTAACCTTTAATACATTTATCTCCAATTATGATGAAACACCATCGAATAAAAGCATGTATTTAAATGTGTCAGTTAAATGTATGTAAAATTTAGGATTATTAGAAAAGGGCTAAGCAAAGATGTACTTTATTCATTTAAAATGTATCAGTAATTTTTAAAGAGATTTCTTCCGTGTTCATAAAAATAACTACGTATATAGAGCAAAATTTATTATTATTAATAATAATTGCAAGCACCCGTATCTCTCACAACTAATTTAAAATGTATGCTAAGACTCTAAAGGAGACTGTCACAAGATAAGGGAATATAATTCGCTGTTTAACCAAATAATATACAGTGTAACTTTTTTTGCAACGTGCTGTCTTTTATTTTGTTTTTGTTTTATAATATTCCTTTTCTCTTACATCACCTCTAATGTATTACGCGAGTTTAATGTGTGACCCCAGGGACAACGGCCAGAGCGGAAGTGGTGCGCTCCGACTTCTGTCGACCTGTGCAAACTACCGAAGATACCCGGCTAGAAGCCGTCTTCTTCTTCTTCTTTTTTTGTTTTGTTTGGATATGAGTGTAAACCGGAGTACCCCGGAAAAAAGTCCCGAACGGTCGGCTGAGAAAGAAGAGCGAGAAGAAGTTGTGTTGTAGAAGGATGCCAGGTCGAGCTGTTCGTTCGCAACCCCCTGATTCAAATTTGGGTCCACGACCGTTGTGAGTCTTACCCTGTCCGTGAATTCTTCCATGACGGTAGCAATTCCCTACTTATCCATACCGAGGACATTGTTTTTTTTTAGAAAGACGTCCCTCAATTTATTAAGAATCCACCTTTAAAAGGCTTTCGGATCAAAGCGTATGGTACGTATAGTATTTTACAATATGCTTAGTCCGCATCCAGCTGTGTTCAGAAATGCTTACAAGGAATTTAGCGTCCGTCATCTGTTTGATGATTCAAATGTTTTTCAAAATTTCAAAACTTTCTGTCTTAAATTTAGTGTACGCTACGTCAAAAGTAATGCAACACTACCTTTGATTAAATGCCCACTCTGATGTGGGAACAGGGCTAGTTTTTTTCTCTCTTTGTTAATCAGTAATGGCATATAATAAGGCAGTCACTCATAAATTATTTTATCAAAAGCAAACATCTTATTAAAAGGAAATAAGATCCACTTTAGTTAAATATCCAGCTTTCCGATAAATACTGCGTCTATCCCAGCTCTCTTATCAGTAGCCTATCGAGGCCTCCGACACAAATGCCCTACAAACGGCTACAACTTCAACATCCCAATGACCGATCAAAGACTAAGATAAAAAATCATATATATGTTAATGGTTTGTGTGTAGTCTTGTTTTTTTTACTGTTTTTTTTATTATTATTCCACGTCCAAAATATTGGTCTCACTTATTAATAAGATCGAATGGCTTTGCAACGAGAAAACTCGAGACCTGCTACAGCACCTGAAAGATATCGGCTTCATCCAAAATAACGCCTCGTGGAACTGGCTAAATCCGATACAGCGGCTCGAGCGACGATGAGCCCACTTCGATCGATCGATCGATAGGCGTAGTATTTATACTGAAAAAGTGATGGTATTAAAAGCACTTTTAGCGACAAACTATACGAGTGTCACTATGTGGCAACCACCGCGCGCGCGCGCGCGAGGAGAGAGAGAGAGAGAGAGAGAGAGAGAGAGAAGAGAGAGAGAGACTAACTAACTGATGTTTCAGGCTCCTTATCACCTGAAGCTAACTTGGCAGAATTCTTCTCTTCTTTTCAGTCGGTATACAGATAGCCTTTATTAACGATCTAAAGACCTACAAACACCGCGCAGGAATAAAAACAATGTACTCTTATAGCAGAGAGCCCTGTCAAATGCCACCTTAGTAACGTTAACTCTAAAGTTACACTAGCAATGCAATTCTAAGGCGACATCCTTCCTATTCATAAAGCCTTTATAAACGTTTGGTGCGCAGCTTTCACCTTGTCAACTGTTAAAACATGCTTCGTACCAACTTTAAATAATTCCTAGTTGCTTCTCTTTTATATATTTAACTACAGCATTACGAGGTGATACTGATGGAGGTCGGTAGGCGGACTACATTACAGTAGACAACACTGCCATTTATCGCTGTAATAACGTACATTCTTTCCCACTAATATTTTTTTCCTAGTGAATAGTATAAAATCTAGGAAATTATTCATTGAAATGGACGTCTGATCTTGGTTTCTAACTGATGATTTCATGTTGACCAGAACATGAAAATTCAGTACTTTTAAAAAATACAGATGGTCGGTTCCTTTAATTGGTAATTTGTGTTGGGTAGATGCCGAATTTATGACATTATATTTTACCAAGACTTCGACAACACCACAAGTGAATTTCATCAGGATGTCCTCATCTTTTCTCTCAAAGACTATCAATGATGCTTTTGGAAGCGCAAAAACGAGCTGTTTTCTATCACAGAATATGCATACTTTGATTGTAAAAAAAAAAGAAAGAAGAATATTTCTTATACAAACAAAAGGCTATACGCAACAGAAACATTTTCAACCATATATTTATCTTCTGTAATTGTCTGATTTTGTTTCCTAACAATAAATAAAGATAAGCGAGTCTAAGAACGGTATCATGTAAATACTATTTAGTGATGGTCTTATCGCTGCCATCAAAGATGAAGTATAAATGAACGGCTTTCAGGCCGTATTTAAAACAAATAAATAACTAAAACGAAATAGCGATTTTCGTCGCTGTCCTGTCTGCTTGTTTTTGGACGCCCAATAATATTAATTTTATTATTTAAAAAATATAATAAAACAACACGTGCTCTACTTTCTCTCCACCGTATTGCAATAAACTTTTGACCTTTCGTGACCTACAGCACGTTTCAAATATCGGTGCTCGATATAAATACCCTCTTTCCTTGAAAAAGGTTTAGAATTACTCGCGTATTCATGCAAAACTAGGTAAACAGAACCTGGAAAGGTTTTTCTTTAAGTTAAGCTAACTATTAATTACCTTAATAGGGCTCTTCTGAACTTGCGCTCACATTCATAACACCGCCGTTCTGCCTACCTCAAAAAGTGCTCCCATCCTGCTCCCCGTCTTCCGTTTGCTTGATCCAAGCACTTCCGGTTGGAGGCAGCAAAGCAAGCAAAAGACAATCGCTATGCCACCACGCCTGGGCACAAAAAATGGGGGGGAGCAGGCGAAAGGAAACGGCAATTAGCTTAGCTTGTTAACCTTTTAAGGTGTATCGAATATTGTTATTATTAATCAATAAGCGGGTTTTGTATCTGGTGTATAATGTAAAGTTTTGTCGCTGCTATAGAAATTAGTGTCTTCTACTACCACCTTCCATCAGTGATACGAACATGAAATATGCACAATGGGCCAGATAGATTAAACAAACAGAAGTTAAATAATAATAACTAACGATTCTAGTGTCAGTGTATGCACGTAAGCAGCAGAGCAGTGGTGTCGCGTGGCTGCAGCCGAGTGGAAGAACTAATTTCCGACGTGAATTATAATTCTGTAACAATCCGATAGGAATGATTTCTACTCTCAACCAACGTATACAAAAACAGTTCAGGCCAGTTTAGTCAGCAAAACCAATCGAACACGGTCTCGTGCATTAAAAGGTCGTCACCAACACAAACGCCAATTAGGTAATATTCTATTGCATTATCTTATGGCAAAATTGGAATTTCGAATCTATTCTCTGAAAAACGTGCAATATTCGAGGTACGTCATCGTCTAACCTGAGCTTTTAAAGGCGCTACACTTTATTGTCTTTACATCTGATTATTTTGTCTGGTTCTGCTTTGTAGTCCCGTCCAGATATAGAATGGATTATCGTATATTATTATTTACTTAATTAAAGATGAAATTCCAAATACATGTTGTAATAATTTTCTGTTAATCCAAATTTTTGGCGAATCTCGCGCACAAGTCGTTTCTTTTAATATACAGAACAAATTTAACAGTTAGGCAAATTTTAAATGTTAACCAAATAATAATAATATAATAATAATAATATAATAATAATAATAATAATAATAATAATAATAATAATAATAATAATATAAAATGGGAATCTTTTAAAATGATACTTGAAAGCAAGCATTAAGCAAGAGATTGAAACGAATGTTTTGCGGTATCTTTAAAGGAAGTTGTTATCAGTATTTTAATTGTCGGAGAAGTTCTGCCTAGCTGGAGGTGCAGGAACTTCCAGCTAACATGATATCGATCAAGGGCAAGGACGGACGCACTACGGAACTGATTCTCTCTCCCTCGCTCTCTCTTTCTCTCTTCTGCTGCTGCTGCTGCTGCTGCTGTGGTTGATCCAAATCTTTGGCTTGCAATAACGAAAAAAAAAAAAAAAAAGAGTTTTTTGTTGTTGTTTGAACGAATCTGTAAAAGATATGAGAAAGTAGACGGCGTTCACTATCAGTTAATGGAATTCATGTTTTGAAGATCGAACGATAGCAAACATGAAGACGAGCTGAACACCGCAAGTATCGCCATTAAAATGTTAAGATCCCTGGGAACGTTTGTGGAAGCAGGGAGGAAGATAGAGAGATTTTAGCAGATACGCTGGGTCTATCTAGTTAAGTTATCATACAAAAACAATCTTTGTTTTTTTTTAACTAAGCAAATTATTACTAGTAAAATACACTACATAAAATTAAATCATTGCGTTTTTTTTAAGATACATTTTCAAATTTGTTTAGTTCTGTTTCATTTGTTGCAGGAAAAGCGAAAAGCTCGCATTACTGTCGCTGAATACTTCGCGCATCTTTAGCTTTGTAACAAATCTCGGTGCGTCTGGGCACTGGACGAGGGTTTCAGTTATAAATGTAGTACATGTTTCTGCTTGCATTAAGTACAGTATTCATTTAAGCTCTTTGGTCGATCCTCTTGCTTCTCCGCATCGCCGTCTCCTATAGCCTCGGGTCTCTGTCTGGCTGGTTCTCCGGTCCATTGATGCTGAAGATCTATCTCCAACCTTTCGCTGCCGTCAACGTTTTACCACGCTGACAGTATGTTTCGTATTATTACCGCCTTGCATAATGAAACCACGGGCAACAAATAAGCCCGCATCCAGATGGTACGGTATAATGACTAATATGCATTTACGTTTGTCACCTCAGATTTAATTAAGTCTCCAGACTCTCGCTTTGAGGCGCATTCTCAAACTCGGATGGACCCACGACGGCGATGAACCGCGAAGCCTTTCTCCGTTTCTCGTCCCACTGTTGTCCTCCTTCCTTTCTTCTAACGAACCGCTGCTGACGCTTTCCAAATAACTCGAATTCTGATTTAATCTTTGTTTTCCAATCTTCTTTTTTAAAATTTCTTATCAACACCCTAGTTTAAATAATTTTCTCTACGTAAAGATAGTCCTCAAAGATATTTTCCGTCATTTTGTCTTCTGTATATATTCTGGTGTAGTAGGAACCAGATCCTCCTCTCTCTCTCTCTCTCTTACATCTCTCCTCTCTCGCATCTCTCTCTCTCTCTCTTACATCTCTCCTCTCTCGCATCTCTCTCTCTCTCTCTTACATCTCTCCTCTCTCGCATATCTCTCTCTCTCTCTCTCTCCATCCATCTCGCTCTCTCTTACATCTCTCCTCTCTCGCATCTCTCTCTCTCTCTCTCTCTCTCTCCATCTCGCATCTCTCTCTCTCTCTCTCTTACATCTATCCTCTCTCGCATTCTCTCTCTCTCTCTTACATCTCTCCTCTCTCGCATCTCTCTCTCTCTCTCTCTCTCTCCATCTCTCTCCATCTCGCTCTCTCTTACATCTCTCCTCTCTCTCTCTCTCCTGCAGAAGACCGCTGAGGTTTTTAAAAAATGATCGAATATAAACATTTTTTCTGTACCTTTTAACCATTCTAATTAATGTATATTATTTTAGGCGTTCTAGGATTGCAGATGGCCGAATTTAATTAATTCCATTTAGATATAACAATCACTAAATGCTAAATATTTGATATAAATGTGATAACTAGTCAGCTTGGGAGAATTAATGACTCAAAATTACTGTCAAAACAGTACAGAGACACTTATCTCCCTTTCCTTTCTAAGAAATATGATTGTTTATCTACCAGTTGATGGTTATTCTTGAAAGATATAATAAAAAAAAAATCAATTATCAAGAAGTAAATTTCTATATAATTATTTAAGGGAAGGATACAGTAGTTTACTTACCTCTCTTGCCATTACTTCTTGCGTGGAAAATACGCAAGTTTCTTCACTTCCCACCCACAGATGAACTTTAATAAAAAATATGATCGTGTAAAAGTTCACTAAGCATTCCACAAGTAAAAAAAAAAAAACAGAAAGAAAGAATTTTAGACATTCCGAAGAGCTTCGAGATAAAAATGTTTTCCGGCACCGCGACTGAAGAATTTATTTTACCTTCTAGAGTTTGTAAAACAAACAACAACAACAAAATATCTGATTGATATATTTCGACGTAGTTGCGAAGTAACAAAGCACCCAGAACTCGTGTATAGATAGGAAAAACAACAACAACAACAGACAAATAAAGCTGAAGGTACGGAAATATCTTTTTAATATTGCACTAAATGCAGTAGAGACCGACCATTTGTATTTTATTGCAAAAAGCAGTTTTGGGGTAGCCAGCTGATTATTGATAAAGCGTAATTTAGGTATATAGAAACAAACATACGGAAGCTTTCGTTCAATTACCAGATTATCGTCAACCGACATCCGAGATTAGAAAGAAGCTTTCATATTACGCTTGACTGATTTAAACGATAACTCGTGCACTGTATCCTTCGTATCGTGTCTAGCATCAGCCAGCTCTTATAAGTAGGTAAAACAAAAAAAAAACACCAAGCATAACTTTATTTGCAATATTACAAGAAAGCCCTATAATTGTCAGTGTGTCGATCCCTTCGTTTAACGTATTCTACCATATTTGTTATTTGAAATCAGTTTTTATAATTTATTTAACCAAGCTGAATGTGTGCATCACAGTGCGTTCTTGGGCCGTGTAGGCTGGGGTAACTTTCTCCGCCAATCTCTGACGCGGTACTAGCGCGATCAATCCGTTAAAGCCACGTGACCGATGCCAAGGCGATCCATCAGCAGCCAGTTGGAGCTTGATTGATTCTGAGCGGGCATCGACTCTGGTATTGCCATTCTGGTAATGTTCTCAAATTAGCATTAACTGCACAGCTGAATCGAAATCCTCAGGCGGAGAGGTTGGGAAGTATGCGTAACAAAGAAAGGATACAGTCTTTATTATTTTAAATATTTTTCTATTAAACTAATGCAATAATTGAATTGCCGTCAATCATTATCGTGTTGCCCAAACCAAAAGCAAACTGATTAGCTTTTGTAAAGCAAACCAAACACCAAACTTTTGACAAAAGGGGAGGAGAGATGATGTCCGTACAGAGAGGGAGTTTTTGTATACGTCTCACTTATTGTTTGTTCTCTGCCGCGAGCTACCGCCCTTGGTCGGAAACTCTGTCCTGTTAACCCTAGGCCGCCATATATTTTTCTTATGTCGAGCCTTACACTCGCCACGATATTTCTTCGTATCTCACACGCTATGCCAAAGCCTGGCCGATGTCCACTCTCTGGCAGACTCTGTCACAGAACTCGTCACAAGTGATAACGCGAGCGACAGCGGTATTCGGCTCTTAAGTAAAAGATCCGCATCACGTGATCGCGAACGAAATATTTCACAGTCGCGACGTCTCTCATGATCTGGTTTAAATCTGAACTTAATTCTTGATAAGTTTTGCTCAACTATTTATACTTTGGGACGAGTAGGAAATGTTTTGTGTAATTTTAAAGTGGTTGAGCAACGGAAAAAATCTTTATTGCGTATTCAGTACTAATAGCCGATGTACTTAGAGCCGAAACAACATTTTTACCTAGCAACATTTACAACACAAAAACTACGGGCACTGGTGTATGTCGTGTAAATAAATCATGTTTTTGGTTCTTTATGGATCACTAGAGATTAAATAACAACGTATTTTCGTCTTGGCGGTCACTTTTAAGAATTCTATCGATGGCCCCGTTTGTACGACAAACAGGCGATCTGTGCAGATACTGAGCTATCGGGTGATCAACCATCCAGTGTAGTAACGTAATTTTTGCTAACATCTCTAATTCCGTTGTTCTCCACTTCAGCGTCATTTGTTAACTTATCAAACCAATCCCCGCTTCCGTAAATTAAATAATGGTTAATTTTAATAATTGCTCGTGCTTTTGGATATTTCGTTTCATTTATTTACCATTCGCGTTATTCCGTTTATTACTTACACTGAGCTGTGGGCACCAAGAGCTTATTTCCAATGATTATGAAAACCTCCGAGACCGCGTTTGGCTGGATTATTAGTTTAATTGTCAGGGCATTCACAATTTCTCGGTAAACAACCAGTCTATTCACATCTTTTAAAAAATGTTTAAGAAATTAAATTGTGTAAGTAAGTCTGAGGGCGTTTTCATGTATAATCTAAATGGTAGTGTGATACGTCGAGTGCAGATTTTATTGGAAATATTTCAAGTGTACAAAAAAAGAAAAAAAAATAGCTAAAGAGGTTTTGAAATTGCATTTTTTTAATGCAAGAAAGAGGGCGAAGCTCATTTAATTTAGGTTTTATTTACGGCACAAAAGCAACAACATTGATATGATTACGTTAGTGATAATAGCGCTACAGTCGACTATTTCGACTATTGCTGGCGCGCTATATCTCTGGGAAACCAGCTGCTGTTAACCAGCCGCTGATAACCATCAGATAAGAGAGAGAGAGAGAGAGAGAGAGAGAGAGAGAGAGAGAGAGAGAGAGAGAGAGAGAGAGAGATATGACGTACAGTATTGAGAGAGAGAGGTGGGGGAGAGAGAGATAGAGATGGAGAGAGAACAGAGAGAGAGAGAGAGAGAGAGAGAGAGAGAGAGAGAGAGAGAGAGAGGAGAGGGAAACAGAGAGAGATATGACGTCAGTATAGAGAGAGAGGGTGGGTGGAGAGAAAGAGACGGAGAGAGAGAGAGAGAGAGAGAGAGAGAGAGAGAGAGATGACGTCAGTATTGAGAGAGAGAGGGTGGGTGGACAGAGAGAGAGAGAGAGCTTCATAGCGAAAGTAAGAAGAAAGTAAAACGAGCGTGGTCAGTTGCTGATTTGCATATTGCCCCCCTCCGTTGGAGCCCGGTTGTGGGAATGAGTGTGGTGCCCGGTCGTAATCGCAGACGTTTTTTTGTACACGCGTTTGGCGGCCATTTACGGATGGTCGAGAAATGTGGCATGAATAATAGTCGATAGCGGCTGGGCCTGTATCCGTATCATAACTACCGCGGCAAAATCAGCGTCAGCCGAGTGACTGGCGATCAATTCGGATGCGATCCGTTGTTTCTTAGCACCCTGACCGAAACGTCGTCAGTCGAGGGGTTGTGGTCGGAACGTCACCATTTAGAGCGGGGAACCGTAGTCGGTCTGACGTGAAGGTTCTGACAAGTTGGGTCCGGTTTTTGCCCATGACTGGTGTTCTCTGTTGTTTATCAAAGAGCCGCGGTACAGCATCTCAGTTACCTCCCCCGACCATGATTGAGCGCAGAGTTAATTCAAACTACCATCCTCAGGCGACACTTCCCATTCTGATGTGGACAGCAACAGAGGATTCGTGGCTACTAAACCAGTCACTGATGGCCTTGTAACGTGCATCCGGTACAAGTTTGGCGAGCGACTGCTGTGAAACTAATCACACTGTCCTACAAACAAGAAAAGTGTCTGAATCTTCGAACCATCTACCTGCATACTGTGGCTCTTCCTGCATGGTGTGAAATGAATACAAATTGTTGAAGTATTACTTAATTAGTGAGAAGTGATTTGGTGGCAAAGATGACATACAGAATTAAGACGTATACGTAGCTATGGGTTGATAGGAGTTGATGTAGGAAAAAGCAGCTCGAATAATGCTGAATTTTAAAAACCAAAATTAAATAAGATTATTCTCAATTCAGCCAAACATCTATTTTTGTTAGAACAACTTCTGTAGGCGTCAGCATAACAAAGATACTTATGATTGTCTGTCAGTACAAAACTTAATGCATGAAGATTTCCCAATAGTGGACATTTCCAATAATCTTAATAAAAGTGTGCGCATACTGTATATGAATTTTTTAAAGACTATAGGTTATTACACTTAAATTCACACAATGAATACTATAATGGCAAGTGGCGTCTGAAATATAACCATTCCATGTAACGATCCGGCATGATACTCTTTCCAAGGGAACCTGAGTACTGAAACTTATTTATCTAATGCTGATGTGGGGCAACATATTAAATTAAAAAAGGGATGGTGTTCATGGCAGAATGTCCGCGAACGAGACGGGCTGACTGGCCAGCTATTGGAAGAAACAGGGAGAAAATTAACGCAATTACTCAGTAGAATAGCAGAGCGTGGATATCTTTGCGATGTAAATCAATAAGCACAAATGCTTTTCATTGTTCTGTAGGAAACAAGATAACCTAAATTGTGTACGGCTAAAAACTGGAGACTGACTTTGTCGTTTGCGAAAATCTATAAACAGGAACACACTTTAATACTCTAGCACACACAACTCATAAAAGACAAAATTGTTTTAGGAAAAACATAGTTCTCCATTCGTCAAGAAACTCCTCAATTAATAAAACAAAACTAGTTTCCCAACACATATCTTTTGTGTTACCGTTATGCGTTTTCCTATTTCTATTTTAAAATACACGCTCAGATATGGTAGCGAACATTTACGTTCCATATGAAAGTGAGCGAATAGCAAAAAATCCGCAATCTATTTCACTTTAAAATAAAATGTTATTCGTTCTTTTTCAAAATAATAAATCAGGTAAATTCATTTCTAAAACGGTTTCCCCGGACGGAGACAGACAGCACACAGCATTATAATTGCCATCAACATCCGAGATGTGGATCTTCGTTCGTTCAGCCTTAAGTCGGTTGGCAATTTTTCTGAATCACTGTATCGTTTCCACAGTAACGCATGAGGTTTGGTATTCACATGATTTGGGAATTTTTTCGTGTGTGACTGGACTTGGATGCATTTACAAAATTGAAATGGCAATTTGTAAAAGAACATGATCACAATATTGTCCAAAGAAAAAGGATACTTCACACTATGCGACTTTCTTTCCAAGGACAATAACTCTGTACAGTCTTCAGCTGCTCTGAAAGCAAAAAAAAAAAAAAAAAAAAAACAATCGAAAAGTGTTTTTACAAAACAAAGTGCTGGCAAGAATTTGTTGTAGGATAAAATAGACACATCCTTAGGAAAAAAAAACACAACCACGACACTGCCATCTATGCTAATGTTCGCGTTTATTCGATAATCAATGATAATCAATTAACAAATGCCGCGAACGTGCAGAGCATTTATATAATTACTATTAAGAACCTGAAATAGTTCGTGGATTTCATTTGCAATGGTAGTTTTTTATATATATATATAACTCTCAGATAATCTTCTTTAAAACTATATAATCTATTTTCAGCGCGAGTAAGATTTATATATTTTCCTTAAAGCAATTAATCACAGAAGTAACTTCCGGTAAGCGCAGATTCGCTGTAATCTCATCTCGGAAGTTCGGCGCTACACGCGCTCTAGAAAGACGGCCCCCCCCTAAAGAAGTTCTCCTTCTGTCCGGACTATTTACCCCACACAGTCCCTCACTATAGAAAGACAACAAAACGCAATGGTGACATTTTGGGGTAAAAGCACTGGCGTTGCTCCTAGGTAACTGTATGAAAACCAGGACATAACTATGGACTTGTAAATTGTTAAAATAACGTCCTTACGTCTCGCTTTCACGTCGTCGTGGATAGTCGTTTTGTAAATCGATCTTTAATTATCGAAAACTAATTTAACCCTAAGCGCTACTGTAACATTACAAATGGACTCCACAGTGCAGATTATCCATTCATCTCAAACAACTTGATAACTGACTAAACCAAACCGGGTATTTCGATGGCGTTGGGGCGAGTGAAATCCTGTTGTTCACTTCAGTCTGTTGGAAGTTTAGGGGTTTGTTTCTCCTCACAGAAATCCCCCCTTTTTAAATAAAAAGCTTTCCGCTTTCTCTTTTGATAAAACCCTGTCGCAGAGATGGAAGGAAAACACCTTCTACCGATTATCGGCTGAATTTGGGCGATGCACAGATAATTTTTGTCTGTTATTATTGTTATTTTTTTGTAATCCTGGTTTGTCTTTGATGAGGCGATGGAATTTTTCAGAAGCGAAAACAAACACGTGGGTCAGGGCTACACTATTTGTTGTTTCTTGGTTTGGGACTTTTCCCGAATTTTTTTCCGGAAAAAAAAAAAGAAAAGAATTCACGCGTTAACTTTAGCGGGCGGACGGACGGACCCAGGGAGACAGACGAGGACTTTGGCAACAATCAGAGTTCTTCTTCTCCAACGGCAAGCGATAGTTACCGGCCCAGCTGAGCAGCGAAACAAAATAACCCACTTGATGCGAAGTCGGTTGTCGCTAAATCGATCTCATTCCTTATTGAAAATAGGGGGCAATCAATTTATTTTTCGAACTGTGGTGACTGCAGACCAACAGGTATACATTTTTTTTAGAGGAAATCGATGAATGGATTTCTATTTCCCCTCGATTTTTCAGGCATCTGATAATGGATTCTTCAGTCCCATTAGCTGCGGAACGTTCGGAACAAGGTCAAGCGTCCAATTCTATTTTCCATACCCTGTGGCGCACTCCTGCCCACCAGTTCTGGCCATTCTCCAAGCGAAATGAAAAGCCGAAAAGGTCCAACTAAGCACCATCGTTCCAGCCCAGCTTCTTATTCGGGAATAATTCGCGCTTTACGCAGCAAGACCGTATTGAATTTCCAAGTTAATTACACTACTGATAACATTGCTATTTTCTTGAAGAAAAATTGTTATGAGTTCGTATTCATTTTTTAAAGTAGGTAAGATAGATAAACAGAGAGAGAGAGAGGAGAGAGAGAGAGATGGAGAGAGAGAGAGATAGAGGAGAGATGGAGAGAGAGAGAGATGACGTCAGTAGAGAGAGATGGAGAGAGGGAGAGAGATGACGTCAGGAGGGAGAGAGAGAGAGAGAGAGAGAGATGATGGCAGTAGAGAGAGATGGAGAGAGAGAGATGGAGAGAGAGATGACGTCAGTAGAGAGAGAGAGAGAGAGAGAGAGAGAGAGAGAGAGAGAGAGGAGAGAGAGAGAGAGAGAGACGA
This sequence comes from Nautilus pompilius, assembly GCA_018389105.1. Taxonomy (NCBI): domain Eukaryota; kingdom Metazoa; phylum Mollusca; class Cephalopoda; order Nautilida; family Nautilidae; genus Nautilus; species Nautilus pompilius. The sequence goes on along the minus strand of JACATO010000924.1, from coordinate 730,988 downwards.
TGGCAGTACAGAGAGGGAGGGGGAGAAAGAGAGATGATGTCAGTATAAAGAGAGGGAGGGGGAGAAAGAGAGATGATGTCAGTATATATATATAGAGAGAGAGACAGAGAGGATCACTATCAGAATGTCCCCAGTTACTGCCTTTGGTACATTAACAAAAAAAGAAAACCGTTCATTAAAGTTCTTTGGGAATAAGATAATAACGTTTCGTTGATCTCAAACAAAATTGTACTGGCTCGCAAAAATTCGAGTATATTACATTAGAATATCTCCAATTCCTCGACAGGAAATCTAATTTTGAGTTAAGTTTGTGTCCAAATAAAATAAGTGCATCAACATCAGTATGTACGTTATACTTGAAAATTATGAGTGCTATTTTTATATTTCGCAATATTCTGCTGCCATACTGTGGAATATAAAACTAGATTCTTGATCAGAAAATCTTTCGTTGTTCTTTATTTATAAAAATTTTAACGATATAATCACTTAAATTACCGTTATTAGTTTGTAGATTAGTTAATTGACACTTTATCCAATATTTTAGAAAAGGTTTTCACTGATTAATTTTAAAAGAAGGTAGGTAAATAAAAAGTTCACAATTAAATGGTCTAGCCATTTCTAAAAAAAAATAATTTTAAAAAAGTTTAAAAACTAAGTTTTGTTTGTTTGTTCGCTTTTCAGTTTATAACATTAAATTCTTTTTTACGACTATTAGGAAAATGTTTAGCCATTAAAAATTATAAACCTTCGGCATTCTGCTTACCCAATAACAAGGCTAGGAATGCCCGAAATTGAGACCAGTCAGTAGGCACACTAGAAGTATTTCACGTTTTTTCCATCTCTTCAGTATATAGCAAGCACCTGTAAAGCTAGCAGCACCCGGCTCAAGCGCCATCTTACTTTCAGTAAGTTTGTGCAAACGTACAGATTCACACGTGCGTAAACACATTATTGACCACTTTCCTTTTATCTTTACACGTCTTTAAATTATATATAAGCATAAATTTGCCAAAGGCGTTTGAAACATATTTTCATTAGACTTCTGATTTTTACTGTTAGTATTAAAAAAAAAAAATATTTACAATTTAGTTTCTCCTTAAACGGAAGCAGAACGTGTATTTTTCTAGAAACAATCTCACCTAATTTCAAACAGTCGGTTCAATCAAGCATAACTGTACTGATAAAATTCCATTATATTTAATACCTGTTTTTTTTTTGTTTTTACTTGTAGACGCAAAATTTAACATATTATTTTAAAAACAAACTTAAAACATCGAGGCTGCGTCTCGCCCTGACGTAAGTGAACCAAACCTTGCCAGAGCCCCTTGTTAATCTCAACGATCCGTGGAAAACGAATATGCATCCAAGAGGGAGCCTTAGCAGTTATTTCGCAAGATAATTCTGCGCAAAAATTAGATAAAATATTCGATATTTCAAGTTATATTTAAAATCGAGCTCGATCGATGAAAGACAAAAAAAAAAAAATATCTTTTTGTTACAGGAAAGTCTCCAAATGTTGAAATAAAAATTAAAACGGGGAAAGGGGGACATGCTAATTTAGACGTGTTAGTCGTTTCCTCGCCTTTTAAAGTGAAGCTTCGATTATTTTTTTTTAAGTTAAACTTTTTGTATTTATGTAATTTTGTCTATTTTCATTTCATTACAATTTCCTCTTGCAAAACTGGAGTTACGATTCCTAGATTTAAGAATTTCGTTTCTAAAGAATCTGGAAACCTGTTAGGAGTTAGCTTCGAAATAATCTGCTTCCGTTAAAGTTGCTTGTTTTTTTCTTTTTTAAGGTAATTTTTAAATAGTTCCCTGCAAAAGCCGATAAACGGTATCTCATTTCATTGTCTTCTCTTTATTCGATGAAAAGCTCATGCAGAACTTGTTCTTTTTTTTCCTACTGGGCGACAAAATTTAATTTGTACCCGTAAGGGACGGACAGCCGAACCTGGTAGAAAACCAACTCCGTGTCACTCTCGGGGCACCTGCTTAAAACCGAAATTGATCTAAGAGTTTCCGTAACGAGCGCCATTATTGGAGACCGGAGGATGTCATGTAAAGATAAACTTTACTCGTTGTCTTCACCGGGTCAGTAAATACGTTTTGTACTCTACGATTATATCCCTTCCGAAGACACCCGGAAGTCAGCCTTCTTCGACACATTGCCAGTACAGCCACGAATCGATTGTGTGGTCACGCCTCTGGTGACGTCAGGAAAAATCCTAAAACTCTGCCATTATTTGCTGCTGAATTAGCTGCAGCTTGAAGATTTTATGGGTCTCCTAGCGTCTGCAGATAAATCAAACCGGTGGGACACGTTTTTCCACGCTGCATACTTTCTTTTAGTTTCTGAGCGGACAGGGAGCATTCACGGAGCTAAATAATTTAACATTTTAAAATAGTTACTGTCGAACAACGGGGTTTGTGTGTGTGTGTGTGTGTGTGTGGTACTTTACCACAAAATTCTCTCTAACACGAATCATTAGCCATAAAATGGACCAAGAAAGAGGGGCTTGGAGGAACGCGTAAGCATGTGCGTCTTGAAGGCCGAGGTTGTCAAAAAAAAAGCAACTTAACTAGCTGGAAGAGGAGTTGGGGGGAGTAAAGAAAGGATACGATTTCATCGAGCATTACTTGGAATAAAGTTAATACGAGGCAAAAATGTTAGAACTAATACAAATCTAGTTTTAAACATTCTTTAAAATTGACAGAATGCACGCAAGATTTTTATAAATATGAACACTGATAATGTTCATATATTACTATTTAAGCAGTAAAATATGTTAAGTACTCAATCTCTTCGTTACCATTTATTTAGAAATCGTACCGTGGAAGTTAAAGAAAAAAAACTATAAAAGGAAGAAAAAAAATATTTCAGAATTGTTTTTTTTTCTAATATTTGTACCATACACGTTGTACTATATCGTCAACTATTTTTTTGCATACTACAGATCCCTTTCACAATAATTAGGACGCCATGAGCTCCACACACCCACCATTCTTTGATGTGTGTACAATAGCTTTACTAGCTTTATTCCACGTAGGAACACCTCTTTTATCGTGTAGTGCTTGCGGATATACAGGCACGAAATTTATCAGATTATCCTTGTGGACCTGCTCCAGGTATAATGTAAAATTTTCAGATTTTCCTTCTAATTGCTGCTGTCACGAATGGTCTTGGTCATTTGGCCTTTAGTTGTCCATCAAGATCGTCCAGTTGGTGGGAAACGAGGTTTACTTCTAAGCTCTAAGGTGCGCAGGGAATCGGTTGCTGGTCATCCCGTGTCCTCCGAGCTGTAATGGTTCTAAATATATGGCAGTTTCTCTTTTTCCTGCAAAGATGATAATAACGATCGAGCATCGCTTGATTAATTCAAACAAAAAGATGTTCCGGATATTAAAAACCGTAACCCACGTATAGAAAGCCTCCCCACGTATTTGGTTTAAATGCGATCTGCTTGAGAGTTGGTTGACGTATTGGTTGAAGAATCCTACCGGTCTTTTCAATGCTGATGTACGTCCAGAAGAGTTTCTGACTCTCATGAACGTCAGTCGACAGTATGCAGGGCATCAGCCAATACGCACTCTGCCCCCCTGGACCAGATGTACAGTGTGTCGACTTGCTGATGTTGACCCATGCAGCATTTGAAATGGATTCTTGTTAGTTACTGTAAATTTGGTAGATTCTATGTGTCCAGGAAATTACCGAGCAGTGTTTACATCTTAGCTCTTAAACAGACAAATTACCGTTTGCAAACACCTATGGACGGGAGATAATCTCTGACAATATGGCTTATCGACTCCTTGCCTTCGTATCGTATAATCACTCAGGCAACTGAATGAAACACTTCAGCTTCCACGTTCTTTCGGGTTTGCACTCTCTGGCTCTGCCTTCGTGCAAGCGACGGACAAACAAACTTTGAGGAAGGGGAAGTTTTCAAAAAGGATCCACAATTTTTTGTTCAAGGGAAATTTGGGTACTCAGTGAAAGACAGAAAATCTATAGCTTTTGAGAAAAAAATTTTGTGTAAATTTATAATTAAGATATTTGTATAAACGGTTGACTATAACAATATTTTATCTCTAATATCTGTAATACGATGCAGGTATTCGTTCAGAGAATAGGGCAAACATTAGAAAGGCGATGTATCTCCTGGCAGTGAGATTTGCCCCACCCCCCCCAACAGAGAGATTAAATTTTTAAATCGTTCGTGAACAGGGTAAATTTTTTTCTTTTGGGGGGGGGTCACCATCTTCGGGGTTCAGCCCTTAGTAGGTTCAAGGCCAGTTTCAGCTACCTGCACGGTCCAAAGGATGGAAGCGCCCACTGGAAAATTAGCCACATTTATTGGACTAAAAAGAAAGCTTTTCCAAGGACCAGGCTGTGATGATGGGGACAGAAAACCTTTGATGAGATGTCTGCTCTTAGCTCCGCTGCTACTACTAACTTGACGGGAAATGCTATAAGCAACTCTCAACCTTTTATAGAGCGTACGCCATCAGTAGCTTTCCGTTCTTAAACATTCCACTGTCTAAAATGTCTACGGATGTATGTCAATGTCCTTCCGTCTCATGAAATTTCAAAATAAAAAAAGAATGAGCTCGGCTCCAAACATTAGGAAGCTGCTCAGCGGAACAGCTGCATCTTTCAATGACGTTTAGGCAGCGTGGCGAACCGTGAGAACAGGCAAGTCGTTCAGATTTCCCTTAGTGGTACCGCTGATAGTGCCACAGTCTTCCTTTACTTCAACCACTATGGTAAATAGGAACAGCGCCAATTTGAGACAGGTAAAAAAAAAACGCCCGATACGTGTTATTCTGGTCACGAGATTCTCTGAATCTTCTGCCCCTTTAACGCAATACCGTCAATTCCCCGTATCAAGCGATTACAAGCCTGATCACAGAAACCCGATAACACAACGTGTATTTCGAAACAGCGCTAATGTAATGGGTAACCTTACTTTTTTGTGACTACAGTAAATGCATCGGGTCATTTATCATAAAATATTTCCTAATATCCAATGACCAGTAATGCAAGATTTCAGTCTACGGTTGCGTTTTTGTATATATATATATTTTTTGGACGCATTTAAAATATTATACAAATGTAACTCGATTGAAATAATTTAATTAATTTTTCTTTCGCACGTTGTCGGTTATGGCGATGTCAATCGATACAGCCCGTATCTCGGCGAACCACCACCCACAGCGCTCGGAGAAGTTTCGGAGGAGCGAGCAGCAGCGATATCTTATCAAACACTGCAGCGCCTCCAGTTCGGCTACCCCGCGGAGATACCGTTAGACGAGGAAAGTTGCTAGACTGCCGATATCCGGGGGGGGGGAGGGGGTCGAGGCTGGCGCTGCAAGGCTGCTCGGTTATCCCCGTCAGCCCGGTGTTCATCAACACATCTGCTCTAGATTTTCTCGCCGATCTTGACCGACCGATGTATTTTTGCAAGCAGATGGGAAGCTATCCGAATAAAACGAGCGTGTGGAAAAGATATTGATGCGGGGTTATTTACAGATATCTTGTCCAGTATTCTCGTCCTCGTATCAGTAGTGGTATAAATAACTAACGAACCTACATTTCGGGTATTCCCCCCCGTCCCCTGTTGCTATATTCGGGATTGAGTCTTGAGCAGGACTGCTTTCTGTGTGCGTTGGCAATTACAGAATCTCAGTCGAACCCACGAGGTCTTGCAAGTTTTATTTTCAAAATAATTCTACATCAAGCAGTGAAAATTATTATTGTATTAAGCACCCATGAAAATAATGGGACGTTCTGCGTTACTCACAAGACTGAGCTCAGGCTATAAATAAGCACGTGTCGATAAAGCTGGCAGGGTTTTAAAGGTAGCTCGTACTGCTGGTGTTCATGATGTATCGCCATTTACACGAGGTCGCGTGAATGGACAATCGGTCAAAGTGAGAGAGGCGCCGAATGTTTGGTTCGCAAATGAGACAGTGCGTGATTGTCGTTAAAAAGGCGGGTATTCAATCGGTTATGACAGTTATCTGTGCTTACAGAGCAAATCAAGAGAACCCTTATTTGCCAGGTGAGGTCCAGTTCTCGTGTAAGGTTTTATGACATCGTCAGTAAAGCTAAGCGTTATTTGCTTAACCCAGACCAAAATGGATGGGTGTCTTGATAAAATACCCCATCTACTTACAGAAGCCAGTGTAAAGCGTAGGTTTTCTTGGGCCCAGGAAATGATACACAGGCCTATGGCATTTTGGACCTTTGCTCCGTTCTCTGACAATTCTCAGTGCCGTCAATTTGCACGGAATAGACAAACATGAGTGGGAAGAAAGACCAGTCAGGCAACGGCGTCGCTTGAAAAACCGACCCGGTGTTTATTGAGGTACGACCGAATTCTGTTGCATAATTATCCGCTCTCGCTCATTATCTTACGTCATTTTTCCAAAAAAAAAAAAAAAAAGGGTTTTGTCGCTCGAGACTCGCCCAGTGCAAGAAGATTGTGTCGCTTAGCATCTTCTTCAGATCACCACCGTATGGAAAAAACAAAGGTGGGGGGCTTCAGGTTTTTCACCGGACACCTGAGATCCTTGACTTGAATCCACCAACTACGAAAAGGAGACTTTCCGTTCCAGGCGCGGCAGGTCTGAAGGAAAAATTGGCAAAACTCTGGAAGGACTATGCTATCGCTCAAACGTTTCTGGTATCGTCCCACAATTTGTCTTAACTTTTCAAGAGGCAGATGGAAAACCTACTAGATATTAAGTTAATGTTTTTATTTTTATTTTTTGCTCTTTTTTATGATTCTTAAGTGTACATCCGTGCCATCATAAGAATCATTCACGCTTGCTTCACAAGTTCTACATTATCCTTTGTAGGAGCTCTCTCCTCGACTGTGAAATACTAGAAGACAAGAAATGATTATCGATACACTATATCCATATGCTTTTAAATGTTTTAGCTTAGCTTAGCTTTTTGCACATAGAAAATATAACTTCAAATAATCTCCCGTATTACTCGTTATTGGTACAGGTGACAGTACAGATATATCGTGCCATTATTCGCGTCATCCATTATTAAATCTGTACATTATCCCATAGATGTACACCGGCGACAAAGTTAGGCGTGATGGCGGTGTGCTGGAGGAACAAGACAAATATGTAAATTTTTTTAAAAAAAAATAATTCATTTAACTTTTCACTTTCTTTTTTTTTTGCGTTGTTGAGCGAAATTCACGGCAACTTATAAAAAAAAAAATTAGCGAGTTATTCATAGACCTGGCTTACACCTACCTACTGATGATTAGCCGGCGTTTACGTCGAAAACCTTTGGCCCGCGAAAGTACTTTAAGAAGCAAAACTCCCAGATCTTTGGCGCCATAGTTCGCGCATAGGGCGGAAAATCGGTCGGATTTAATAACCATTTGTCGTTTGAAGATTGTTAGGTAACTAGCCTGGCCCTTACCCTTCGCTCGATAAAAGCGTAAGGAATCAGCTACTATATGGAGGTGCACCAGACGGCCGAGAAGAAAGTCCATGCTAGAGCACCTTGTTTTCGGATAAGAGACAGAACCGCCGCACCAGAAAACTAATCTAGGGGAGGAGAGCAAGAACTAGCATGTCGGGGGCCGAGCCGGTCTTCGCAGGAATCGAACCCGGGCCCTTCCACCTAAGCAACCCATTTTTAAACTTTTTTCAAAAGACTTCAGTATCTTTATTCCTGGTTCTCTGTACGTATGAGGTTAAGATTCCTTGGCGATGTTTTGGTCGGTCGTTAACACGAGGCGCCTCTTTCGCGCACCGCCGCGACCTATCTACGGTTTGGTGATGGCGGCAGCATAGCGGAACGCAGATCGGGGACCAAGGCTGCTGACATCTACGTTGACCATCTTCACAAGACTAAAGGGGAAGCGCATGGATCACGCAAGTCTTTCAGAGAGAGAGAACGACTGCCTGTCAGCCCGTCTGACTGACTTTGTCTTCTAATCTCGACTTCATCCAGCATAACCGATGCCCCGATACCGATGTGAATTCACATGCTGAACATCAGCAAAAGCATCCCTGCCTTCAGCACGACAGTAGTAACGTAGGAGGCGGCCCCTGGTTAGCATTCCGAATGTTATCAAGGTTTCTTTAAAAATTAGTTCTGCATATTGGTCGGTAGAATAGGCCCGCCGTGTTTTTACATGTAAAAATAAATAAATAATAATTTGCTTTACTTAACATTGTCACTCTCTGAATGGAAAGTTATGTGATTCCTAATAAAAACTGTTTTTAAAGAATTCCTTTTAAGCACCGGAAATCAAATACGCACACCTACAGTTGAGGGACTTTCTTATCAATGATCAATTACGTGCAAATTAGAAGAGAAAATAGACGAATATTTCGTGTAAATAATATCGTTTGAGTCGTCTCCCTTTGATAGCTACGCAAAACGGCAAACATCAATGGCGCTATAAAATATGAGTTCTTTTAAACTCTGAGCGGTGGATAAAAATGAAAGACTTGGAAAACTGGTAAAATCTAAAATCACAGAAAATGAACCATTCTAATACATCTCTGGAAAAAGAGAACTCGTTGTTTATAAAGTTTTTTTTTTTAAAAAAATATAGAAAATAAAAAACGGATTTTAAATGCTTTACATTTTTAAAAAAAAAAATTGTGCCGTGTTAAAGGGTTAAAAAGCTATTACTATTTTTTACTCGAATTTGAAATTCCCAAGCACTTGTTGGCCTCTTGGTTTTCCTAACTGACAGCAGCCTCTCTCTTTAAATAATCCCGAACAATAATGCAGTAACGTTTTTTTCTTCTTCCAAACAACCACAACAGAAACAAGAAAAAAGAAAAGTTGATTGTTGAAGAAGAACAATAACACTTTTTCTTAGGTTTCCGTAGAACGCAATTCGAAAATATCCGAGACGCTAAAATTCCCTAACCCTTTCTGCTTAGTTGGCGGCGCAACTTTTCTCAGTACATCTGGAAATCGGACGACAACGGATTGCCAGTGATGGACGGATTGTAGGAAGTGACGTCCGGAAATGAAATATGGCTCGGTCAAGCAGCTAAATGTTGCTGATGCTGAAATTGCCGCAAAGCATCTGGCGAAAGACAAAATTATTTGTGTGATGTATATAGACATTTGAACGGAAAGCGTGTGTTGTTGTTGTTGTTGTTGTTGGAGACTGGGGACAAGGTAAGACATTTTCCCTTTATTTCCGCTGCCTTGTACAACATCCGCTTTACAGCGCCCTTTATTTTGAAACGTTAATTTCCTCTGTGCCTCTTTAGGGGTAGGGAAGGAGAAAATTCGGCCCCAGTTGTGCTTTATTCCACTTCCAAGCAGGAATCTTTCCCATAAAGCAAACATACAATTCCCAGAGAGAGAGAGAGAAAGAAAGGTAACCTCCTACGGACGATGTGCTTCGTGAACATGTCTCAATGAGCCCGTTTGTGTTGCTTCTCTGTCCACAGTAAAAAGAAAAATCACTTTAACAAATCAATTAATTTCTTAAAACGTTCGTCCCTGACCAATCTAAAACACGGAACAGAATACCCGCATTATTCTCGCTGACTTTGTACAATCGATTTCCTAAAAAATGAAGAATGTTCGAGGCTGCATTGTTTCGGAAATCGAGAAAAACTCGTTTAAAAATTGATGAAATAGAAACTCGAAATATTAAAATGACCAAAATAATTACAGTTTGACCATTAAGTACAGAAATTAACCATAGTATTCACTCAGCTCTATTCTGTCAGTTGACGATATCTTCCCAAAACCATTCATTATTAAAAAGTTTGATCTCCCCCTAAATCAGCATTACTTTACTGTGGATTCTACCTTAAATTACCCACTGTCGTAATAGCTTTGAGCAAATTCTTCTGTAACACCTCGCACTGCTTCTTTTCGACTGCGTATTGCAAAACAACCGTCTACGTTGGAGATCTGAAGCACCTGTGGCTGTTGTCATTGTCTAGAAAGTGGCCTCTATAATTAACCCCCTTGTATATAAAAAGAGAACAGCTCTGGGTGTTTTTATCGATGCTTACAACGAATTTGGCCCTAAACCACTGACTTCACTTTTCTCAAAGTTTCAACCCCTAAAAACAAAAAAAAGCAAAGCACAAGTTGTGCCTATGCGATTTAACTAACAGCTTCAGCTGCAATTGTTTGCTTTTGAGTATCACCAACTAACTGACGAGTAGAAATGTTGGAGCTTTTATTATTCCATTAGAATTTTGTATTTTCAGTCACAGAACGAAAACTTATCCCTCAACTTAACTTTGTTTTTTTTTTTTTTGAGTGTGTTTAAAAGTAATTCAATTATAAAACTGCTTTCTAGAGAAGCGGAATCTCCAATTTCTGTTGGCCTCACCCACATCACGACAGATCCCCCATAAACCACCTGCAAGGTTTTACCAGAACTTAACCGGCCTCTTTGTACCTTTGCCGAAGTTTGCTAATAGCAGAAACATAGAACCGCGTACAGCACCTAAAGCAATAAGATTACCACATATGTTAGGTTCACAAACAATTTGTGAATCACGCCACAGCCTCTACATTGGCCAAAGCGACTCTAAATAGTCGTAAAAGAGGTTTCAAGCAGAATGCATCCTTATATTTTTTGTTCTGTGTAGAACAGACCAACCATGAAAGTTATTGGTGGGTGCTAATTACTCACTAATTAGATTTTTCATCCCGTAAGAGCTTTATGCATACTTGTCTATCATGCTGCATTTTATTGTAACTACATATGAAGTTCATTTACATTTATCATTTATCAACAGCTATATATACACAAACCCAGGTATATGTATATAAAGATAAATTGTAAATGAAAGTACTAAAGAAAGATAAATGATTTAAATTTAAGCAATTATACAATTAGGTAATTACACAAACCAGAAGAAAACGTCTTCCATATATTAAAATAACTATAACTAATCTGCTAGAAAATAATGTGATTTTTGTTAATTTTGTAGAAGACAATAAATCTCCTAAATGCAGAAGCCATAAATATACAAAAAAAAACAACTGATAAAACGATCTTGATTGATATTTATTGTGCCAATCAATATCTTTAGTAACTTTATGGTTAATGTTCAACAGGCATAACGTTGCTTGCTTACATAGTATTCGTGTAGCCACATACAAACAATTACTTACACAATTAATTCATTCCTGGAGGTGCTTTAACGATATTTTCTCTACTGTATGTAGTATGTATATATCATTAGCTGGTTTCATATGAAAAACGAAAACAGTAAATGCTTTCTCTTTGAGAGGAAAAATCTCTCACTCTGAAAACCATTGTCTTTTTTCCATATAAAAGTGAAAATCTAAGCAAATCGGAGCCTATCGGCATTGCTAGGATAGTTGACTATTCGGTGATTCTTCACCTTGTCAGTTCCACTCGTCTTCCATTGCTACTGGAACGTGAAGAATTCTTCTCGGATCAGCCAGGCCATCACATTAGAGATCGCCAGTAATCTACGCTACAAAGGACATTTCTAGCCGTCCAGTCTTGGAGCTCTCTACGCCAATTTATAAGTGATCGAGACTGCTTTGCGGCCACCGACGACATTTTCAAAAAAGAAAAAGAGAACAACCTGCTCTTATACGTTACATTCCTTTCGATGCTATCGCCCTTGGCGTATCTTTTCTTGCTTCTCTCGAGCCAGATATAGATGAAGTATCAAAGAGATCAGTGTTACAGAAGAACCTAAGCTAGAGTCAAGTGATAACTGCCGTCAGATAATCAGAGTCCATCTCTATTTACAACGCTAAAATTTTAAAAATACATATACTTTCACATTAAGAAACTTTACACTTCTTTGTAACTGATATTTGGTTTCGTTATAAAATCGAAATGTGCGATATAAATTGGCACCCAGCTAAACACCATTACACAAAAACAGAATAATGATTTTGATTTAAAGCATTCTAAAATTATTTACAAATAAACTGGAACAAACGGTATTTCTGCAAAGTATTAGTTTTTTTCATAATTATAGAAGAGTAGCCCCCAAAAACCAGAAATCATTAAATGATATTTAACACTGAACAATTAATTAAGCGTTTTAGAATATCTTTTTTTTAAAAAAATCAAAGTAAAAAGCATTGCAAAGGTCAAACGTAAAACGATCGGAGTAACATTTAGCTGATTCTGAGATATTGGATTTTGAAGAATTCTAAGTTTCCAATTCAGAGACAGAGAGACAGATGGTCGGGTCTCACTGAAGCTTCTCGCGATAATAATTGATGGCATAAGTTGTGACAATACGATTATCTGTTATCAACGAGCTGATTTACCTGTTTTAAAGAAATTAAAAAAAAAAACAAACAAAAATACGAATGTTCGGACTCTGATAATTTTTAGACTAAATATGCGAACTATTATTGCTAGAATTATATATGTGCAGACAGCTGATATTTAAAATTTTTAATTTAATTTTTGTTTAATTTCACTTATTCTAGTCTTAGGGCCAAAGTGAATCCTCCCTATACTGTGCCATAAAGACGAAAACTGAGCTGACACACATAAATCTCGAATGACTTTAAAACAAAACACTAAAAAAGTTTTTATAAGCGATATATTTTTTTACCTCTAATTTCTTTTAAAATTAAATAAAATTAGACGTCGTCGACTAGCTGGAATAATTTAATTTACTTTAGTCAATGAAATCATTTGTAGTTTTAATCAAACTTTAAAAAATGTCTGCCACCTTCTGATATAATAACAGTATCTTTGGCTTTATAATGCTTAATTTGTTGAATGTTCGTTTTTTAGCATCGGCATCATTTTTTCTGATCAAACGTTATATAATATGCATGTGTGAGTGGCCTTAAAAGTCATGTACCTTTTATGATTCGTAATTAACTTTTAATATTTTCATATATGGCGACACTTTCAGAGCTTTGCATATACTCCTTAAGCAAACTACTTTTAATGTTGATTGCATTGTTGACGATGACTTGGGAGGCAGGGGGAGATAATCCAATTATCATAAGTAGCGACAGCCAGAAAGAATTAGGTATCTCGTCTTTTATATTTAATTGTCTGGGCAGATTTTCGATTCGTTTAGATTAGTTAATTAATTTTCCATAATACATTTAATGCAAAGAGAGCAAGTTTAACAATAATTCAAACAACTTAAACAGAATAAGTTCCACCAAAACCATTTATTTTGGCGTCTGGGGTTTTACTACATGCCTAATAGGTTAGGAACCATACATTCGTTACACTTGCTGGAATAGGGCCTGTCGAGGAATGCAAAAGTGACGATTAAATTAGTTCAATTGCCGATACAGGAATATCCAAACTCTATTCGACTTATTTGTTACAATGTGTACTGGGAATTATTGACAAAATTTCCAGAATACCAAATTAGTATGGAATTTCTGTCGTTCATAACCCTAAACAATTTACTAGATCTCCACCTGTGCAAGGCAAAGGACCCATATATGAAGCATGTATCGTAGGATTACCTTTTTATGCTGTCAGGAATAAGTCTACATCAGTCAAATAACCTTGTAAAAATTAGGAATTTTGTCCGTGAAGGTGGTCATCTCCAACCCGCATGTATAGCGAAAGTGTCAACTTCGAGTCCCAACCTACCCTTTATATTGGTCTGAAAGCCAATTCACGATTCTAACAGAAGACCTGGAGAAACTATAAAATCTTTTCTTTATTTTTCTTCATGATCATGTAATAGACGGGGAAGAATAATAAATCTTGTTAGTTTTTAATAATAAGAAAACGAAATTTACCCACTTTATAAAGAGCAATTTTGTTTTATTCTATATCAAGTGGAACCATTATAACAGGTGCGCGTAACCGTCGTAAATTCCAGCTACTTCATGGAACGTAACAAGTCTGCGAAGGCTCAACTTTCTTAAACCTGACTGTGTTCTATTCGATGGTACGAGTTAAAATATTAAAACGCGACGTATCTTTGTTCATCTCTGAAGGGAGGCGACACACAACATACATGAGCGAAATCCACCTAGAATAGCCGGTATGGAAGAGAAAGGAAAACCCAACTTTACTTGTGGGGGTGGGTGGGTGGTACTTGTTTGGTAAAAGCCATCAGCTTCGAATACAGTTTCCACTTGAAATTCCGACAGTACAAGGATATCTGTTTTTATCTCGCGAGGCGTACACGCAAGACGTTCGGCTACAATAGAGTGGTTACCTTGTTAGGGAAATGCATGAGATTTTTGTTCATTGACGGGTGCAAGATGCTTAAGATGACATACGGTTGGGACGGCTGTCAGACGATTGAAATTCTACTTGGACCTTTTCCTTTATTATTTTTTTTTTAACGCATATCCTGTACTAACGGCGGTGTACAAAGAGCAATTTGTACACCCTGCGATCGACACAAAAACATGCAAGGGCAGGGCTAGGGAGGCGTGAAATTGTCCCAAACAAGTTAGAGTTACAGCCACAAAGGAATACACTCTAAATTAAGCATAAAATAAAAGAATGCTTTATGTAGTGTATTATACAAACCTTAAAATATCGCTTTTGAATCTAGGCTTTGAAGCCGAGATGGCAGGATACCTCTCTATCTTGGTTTTGTTCCCATGTTTTCTGTTGGCGATCCTACCCCGCCCTACCTAGATCCACCCCGGTTTGTGCTTATTACAGGTGGGCGGGCAGCTCACCGTTTTTCGTCGACTTCAAAGGGAACGAGAGTCGGTCTTAAAAAGAAGCCTCCTCAGCATCACTTTAGCGAAAGGTAACCTTTAATCGGGCTTTATCGGCAAATAATTCGACCACCCCCCCTCCGGTTGCTCGGTAGCAGCACCGGTTCTAGATTGCTTTGGGGTTGGACGCGCAGGCGTGTAGAGAAGAAAAACAACAACAATAATATCAATTACATAAAGAGAAAATGAGAAGATTTCACGGTTGAGAAATTAAAGGGACATACGTTACTTAGTCGTGCGGAAAGATTTTTGAATGAATCGCCAAACTATCAATTTACTTGGTCGTTTCTTGACCGGGGGGAGGGGAGAAAGAGAGACAGGGTGAGTGGAAAAGAAAGATAATAAAAGTAACAAATCCGTTTTTACCTCCCCACCTTTTTACATCTGTATATAATTTCATTTTTTCTATTCAGTATGTTAAAAAACTAAATCTTTTTGGTTGAGTTAAAACCCAATAAAATTAACTTTTTAAAAAAAAAATTATAATATCCTAGCTTATTAATCTTAACTTTTTTGTTTTATGTAAAAGCTCTGATATGATTAATTTTTCCATAGAATTTAAAATAAATATGTGGTTTATAGACAAAGAAAGATAACTCTGTTTAGAGGAATGAATGCTATACTCGTATGTTATTCATAGCAGGAGTTGAAATTACTTTTGTCTGTACTTTCTTTTTATACATTATTAAAGAGTTGCTGCTGATTCATGATAAATCTCTGAATGATGCAATTTATTATCAGTTACATTATTACAATTATTATTATTGCGTTAATAGATAATATAATTTCTGCAATACATATACGGAATATAAAGTTTTAAATCCTAACAATTTATTTTATTTTTTTTAAATTTAAAGGCATATTTTTGCCACGTGCTTTTGGAGTCACACAATAAAGAAAGATGGTATCTGGTTAATCCACCCCCTCACATTATAAACACTGAAAGGACATATATAAAACAGTTCGGCAACATCTGCAAGGTTGTACGGTCACGTGCCGTGTTACGGAAGCCACTCAACCTCTATGAACCAGAAACTGTCGATGATAACTTGGCCAGTAGCACCGATCTGGGTGGTGGGTGAGGTGGCGAAGGTATTCGGGCGTCTAACATACTTCCACCCCACCATCTTCCAAAGTGGCCGCCGCTAGATCGACCAACCTCGGGTGGTCCTAAAGTAACTTTACAGAAAATCCCCACCGGAAAGCACAACTCCGGTTGCAGGTGTATTTTTAAAGCTCAGTTGGCAGCATATTGCGACAAGCGATGGATAGATTACTGCGGATCAACTTTCAAAAAAAAAAAGAGAAAAAGATACCACACCTGTTTCCACTCGAACAGCGCATCGGTAACTGCTACTAGGCCCGCTTTAATGACTTCCACCTTCTACTGTTGCTACCAATCTATGCTAGCTAGAGATATGAAAATTTTAAATAGGTTTTATTCGTGAACCGCTTTGCGAATAATATCCATCTTTTATAACTGATGCTAAAGGCTCATGCTACAGGCAATCGTTGGAATGAGGAAGAGGATAAAAGCCATCAGAAAGACAATATAGCATCTAAAGCAAAGAACAAAACAAACCAGCATTTTCTTAGTGAAATATCTGTTATACCAGTAAAACTTGTTCTTCTATAAAAAAGTTCCGATGAACAATAATCACTTTCCAGTTTAATCAACCATGTTTTTGTTAATTATATGCTTTGATGGAGATTATTTATTCTTACTTATGCAATGTAAAAACAAGTCACCCGTCATTTATTGAAGCAGATGTAGCTGAAAGGCAAGTAACGCCGTAATTCGTTAAGCCATATGCTTAATCCCCAGCTAGTTATAGATATTAATTCTTACATCTTCCTTAATGCAGGAATATAAGTAAAAAAAAAAGCAAAAAGTTGGCTGCTTCTTTCAAGGTAGCTTAATCATTTATGTAACTGCAGCTGGGTTGTATCTTCTTGGCAAATATTTACCAATTTTTTCTGGCTTCCAATTCAACGAGAGAACAACCTCAGCATCTGCGTGCACAAAGTTTTGTCGTGTAGGCTTCCACCTTAAAAGCTACGAGATTAATCTGCCGCATCCGTTACAGGTTAAGTTTGGTGACTGGATGTGCTTAATCGGATGCCTTTCTATCACCGTGTTTATGCTGAAATGCAGATTAAATCCTCAAGTATCTTTTAAATCTACAGTTTTTTTTTGTTGTTTTTTTTTTCCTGATTTTTTTTTCAATGATAAAACCACGGACGGCAAATTATCAAATGCATCCAAGAAATAATTAATAAGAATATTCTCGTTGTTTGATGCTTTTCTGAGTTTATTTTTAAAGCTAGAACAGAAAAAAAAAAAAGTAGCGACGTCAGAACTCCTACAAACAAACGCCATCTTGCACGACTGTCCAACAGAAAGCGCCATCTTGCACGACTGTCCAACAGAAAGCGCCATCTTGCACGACCACGGGGAACCAGGTTACGACAATGCGCATATGTATGACTGTAGAAAAGAAAAGATGAAGGAGAATGTTCTCTTTAGAACGTTTTGTTTCTCTAGACGAGCAACTTGCTATGCAACTATTTAGAAGATCCTCACCCCCTTTTCCTCACGGTAAATATTATTCCGATAATAGAGAAAGACATACATACAACTAACAAATAATGAAAGCGTTTCCTTACGAGTTTATTTAGGTTTCTGATACATTTCACTGTATGTACGATATGTAGACTTGTTTAGCGCTAAGCTGAGGTGCGAAACAGGCCGCAGTGTGGATGGTTCAGAAGCTATTGAACCTACGAAAACGCTGCTTTTGGGTGTGAAGCCCAGATTGTTGGACTCGTGATGGTCTTCCGTGATAGACGCAGAAGGCCTTAGCAGGTAATTTGTCGAATGTGACAAGACTTAATACATAAAAAGAGACCTAAATACACAGAGAAGGAAGCTCTTAAAGGCACAAAGATCAAAAGAACGACCTGTCAGCTTAATCGTATACTTGTATTGGTATGCATAGCAATGCTATGTACATTAACAGCATTAAGTTAAATAAATGCATTCATTTTTTTCTTCTTATATCTAGACATGTCGGGATAAAAGAAGCAGCGGTTGTTTACACAGGCGCTTTATTTATAAAGTTTGTACCTAAATCGTAATTGTAGGACAATGAGTTATCAGCTTGGCCCCGCTATTTCTACTGCATTCGTACAAGTCTGTTGTGCTGATGTCCAGGTGCGGAAGAGTTGCCATGGTAACGTGATTAAGGATGCTTCGCTTTTCGCGCAACTTGAGTCAACCAAACTCACCCTAAACTTGGTGGGAGAAAAGTGAAATGGGTGTAGCCAGAGCAGTTTTTTTTATTATTATTCTGCAGGTAGGATACTGATGTTAAGTCGAAATCGTAATTACCGAACATATTAGCAGCGGACTTAAATTCCTCCTTATTTTAAGTTCGAGATCTGACGGCTTCGTGGTCGTATCAGGGTTGTACGGTTTTCTAAATACCATTTTTTGTACCGAACAATAAATGGGGAAATTCTTCGAAATTCCATCCTTGCTAATCCTTTGGAGAAACACCCTTACCTTCGTTCTCGTCGTCCGCTTCAGGCGGCCGAAATTGGTACAGTGTTTTAAAAAGAATGTGGCGGCTATAAAAATACCGAAGAAAATAGAAAGTAGAATGACCCGAAAAAAGCGGAAAGTCGGTTTAAGGCGAATACTTTTTACCTTTACCAAAACCCCCCTTTTTTTCTCCCGCCGGGGTTTCGTCGCGAACATGGTCACGCGAATTCTCGTGACGGCGCGAAGGCCGCTCACGGAAGCCAGGGTAGTGGATGGAAAGGGGAAGATCTTTCCGCTTCTAGCTTTCGCTTTGAGACAACTCGATGAAAACCGTCAGTGAACACGAGATGCTAAAGAAAAGATTCGCTGGCACAGGAACCGCTCGGGCAACACTTCTAACCGAGCCGAGAAATTGGTTGGAATCATTGCTCCCCCCCCAACTTGTGTTCAAGCTCATTACCGGATACAAAAGAACGATTATCAATTTCCTTATGCAAATCTTCATTTATTCTAAATGTTGGATTCATTAACCGAAAATATCCATTGTGTTTATTGTAAAATTTCGGTTTCTTTTTTGTGTCTGTTTGTGTTTTCTTGCCTTTCTTTACAGTTTCTTGGCTAACCAGCATCCAGCCGATGGGTTATTGTTTCTACACTGTGTAGAATAGTCGATGAATTTCGTTATTCACATGGAAAGTCAACGTGCGTGGGGGTACCAATGGACCGGGATCGAAGTGCGGGGGTGGTATTTCTATCTGGTAACGCGCAGAGTAATTTTCTTTCCCATTATGAGTAGATGCTAAATAAGTGTAAAAGTAGTCGATTTGGTTCATAACCGGATAAGATTTGGTGAGAGAAGCGCGAGGCAGATACCAGGACAGAGACGAGATTTGGCGTTGTGGCACGGTAAAGGCTACTTCGTAAAGAACTCGCCGGATCCGCATCCTTCACCTCCCACAAAAGCAAAAAAAGTCTTCTTCTGATTTTTAAACTTTGCAGAGGTAAAACTGGACGCAACCGGTGACGGGCTCGTCCGCGTGAGATACTCCGTTATGTGTGTAGATCTGGGTGTCCTACCGTCACTGTTTCCATTGTAGCCACTTTCCAGTGAGTGGAAAGGTTGTCCAAGAACTTCATGGGGTAACGCTTCCGGGCGTGAATGATAAGGTGCCAGCAATGTGGGTGTATGATGTAGGTGGCCGCTCTGTCTCCGAGTCATCGTTATCATCATTATGATAATCACTAAAATAATCTGTTTTCAACATCCTAGCTATCGACCCGGTTCCTATAGGCGGCACCCACACCGAGTTTCTCTACGGATGACTGGCTGCTGATGGTGAGGTAATCTAAGTATTAAAAAAATAGTGAAACTTTCAAATATCCAGGTGTAAATATATTGACCACATCACAAAACTACATTATCTTTGGGGGATTATCATCTTTGTTTCGGATAGATATCCAGGATTCCTTAGCCTTTCCTTTGCTTGTTCCATCTCTCTTTCGCTTGTCATTTTTTTTTTTTTTTCCTACGTGTATGTATCCACTCAGATTCTTCCATCTCTTTTTCATGGCGTTAGTTAGCTGCGACATTCGAGAGAACAAAGATAAAGACGCCGGGGTGTCAGATATCGCAGTTGTTGACAGCGTGGTGTCAGTCGGCCAAGCTTCTTGTCGCCGAGTATATTTCACCGACCCCAATCACGCGCGATGCACTCTTCCCTTATTTGGTAGGGAGATAACCACGTGCTTTCGATTTAGAAACTGCCAAATTACCTAGCACCGACCGCTTCTTTTGAGGTCTTTTGGAATGCGCCGCCAAATGTGATTCTTCAATCTGCCGTCTTCTTAATTAGTTTGACCATTATCTAAAAAACTTTTGGTGTTGGAAACTTCTTTTCTGATTTGCAGGTATTTTTTTTTTTTAATAAGGAGACATTGGAACGCAAGCAACGTGCATAAAATAGACCCCCGATCCAAATTTAATTCTTGTCTGCCTGAGATAGTAGTGGAGCCACTCAGCTCATCCGCGTCCGCTGTTAGCGCGTCATAGAAAATCGAGTAGACAGACCTGTTTATTAATCCGTGTTGCGTTTGTGTAAAATTCGTGCCGTCTTTACATTGAATTTACGTAACATTTATTTCTTTTACTATTTTAAGGACATGTAGTGACCCGTAAACAAACGAGCGAAGTGGTTAAGATGCTTGGTTAGCAAAGATACCTATCCGATCGCTCAGGTCATCTCACTAGAAAACTTAAAGTGAAGATTGCTTTGGATCAGAATTTTTCGAAGAGCGAACAAAGTAATCGTGAAATATCGGGAAATGACGGTCTTGGGTACTGCTGGCAAGAGTAGATAACTGTGCGTTCGAAATAGGAACCCTCTTTCCTAACGCAGCGCCACAATCAAACAACCAACCGGTGCTTTAAAATGGAGGGGCATCTAAATCACTGGAGACCAGTTAGCCCGCTAAATTACGATCACGAAATCATAATTAGTCATATCGAATAGAGTTGCGAAGGTAATGGATAGGACCAGGCCTGCTCAGTTCGAGAACGGTCCTTACAGAACTCCCTCCAACTGATCATAGAAATGTTGCACGAAGTAGACGTTGATAACTTCCCCGCGGCTTTCCTGGAACTAGACCAGAGAAAAGCATTGGAAAGGGTATACTGAAGTTATATGCTTGAAGCACTTGAAGCATTTATCTTTGGGGAAGACTTTATTAATTGGAAAAGCCATATTATGCCAACATCCAGACGAATATTAGTCAGAACGGCTATGAGTCAGCGTATTCGAAACCATCTGGAAATAAGACAGGGTTAGTCCTAAGCACCTTTGCTTTATCTATTACTACGCTGACCTATACGATTTGGAAGGGGAAAAATTAGGGTTACATAGACGACTACTACGGTAACGATCCGGGGAATCCTGACAGTAATGACACGGTTTTCAGTTTAAAGGCTGTATTTGGCGCCTGTGTTCACGCATCCAAGACCAAAAGGGGCGTGGTTGGGGCCCCATGGGGGACGACGACAAAATCCCGATAGTTACGGAATTAGATAGAATAAAACAAAAACAAAAAAAATTCTGGGTATTTATTTTCTCTCCACCTACGAACGTAAACGTGGGTAAAAACAACTGGCAGAAACCAGTTTAAGCCAGACGACTTAAAGTAGAAGTTAAAGGGCTGACGAGCCCATAAACTCAGTTCTGTAGGCAAGGAAACGGTGATGAACGGCCCATAGTCGGTTAGCCTCGCCTTGTTGTTACAAAAGTAAAATCCCCAGTGATGGCGGAACGAGTCGTCGGGTCATCAAAAAACCTGAAACGATCGGTTTCGCGAGGCGGGCCGGGGAAGGCGAAAACACCCCGTAAATGGAATCGTGTGTCCGCTGGGACGTAGCGTGCACAGATAGCAAAACCGTGCGCGGTAGATCGCGACAACAAAAACAAACAAACAAAAAAAAATTGTCCAGTACTAAAACGCGGCCATAATACCGACAATGGAATAGCGACCGGGCCGACAGTCAGCCGGCTCTGTTTCCAGAAGTTTAGGAACAAGGTAAGTTAACGTTTGGAGGATGGCGCACAAGCGTGGAGGAAAGGGAAACCATCCCCTCGCCCACCCCGGGTCGGAATTCACTTTTAAGTTTACTGACTAATCATTAATGAAGGTTTCGCAGGGAGATCAT
Source organism: Nautilus pompilius (assembly GCA_018389105.1). Lineage (NCBI taxonomy): Eukaryota > Metazoa > Mollusca > Cephalopoda > Nautilida > Nautilidae > Nautilus > Nautilus pompilius. Next base: position 709,058 of record JACATO010000924.1, on the reverse strand, counting down.
TATTATAAGTTCTTAATTGAACAACAACAACAACAACAACAATAAAAATGAACCCCCGCTACAAATTAGCCTGGCAAGGATGCCTAAATCCGTGACCCCTAATTTCGTGTAACTTATGGGGAAATACTTTCAACTATCGAATCGACAACCATACCTCCAGAGAGCCACTGGGACTAAAAAGTTTAAAAGAAGAAAAACCAACCAACATCAACAACGTTCGATATGGACTGGAGTAAATTTTCCCCGACATGCCGCGCCGCCTGGAGGATAATGGGTGCGTATGTCGTTTCTCCCTGCTAGCAGCAACAGGTGGGCCCCGGCACCTGCTTAGAACAATAGATTGAACGCCATCCGGACTGGTCTTCGGCTTCTCGGCTCGGAATAATCGCGATAGCTTCCTAAACTTCCGGATCTTCTCGGAGTAGTCGCGGGGATTTTGCGGGGAAAATTACGCACTTCAGAACTTCAGCGTCACTGTCAGGGACAACTTTTTCTAAACCCGATCGCTGGCTAACCAACGACCTGTTGAGTCGCTTCTACTCCCACAGTAAACTGGAACTGCGCCTCTAAGCGCAGACTTTCTCGGGCTTCTAATCGAGCTGAACGTCCGATTTCGTCTTGTTGGACCCTAAAGATTTTCCGCTCTCCTCTTCGGAACGGAAGAGACCAGAACACCAAAATCTACTGCGCCAGAACTGTCAGGGAGTTTCTCAAACGCCCGAGCAGTTCGGAGATGCTTTCCCCGCACGGAACGCGCAGAGAGCAGGGTTAACAACACCTTCTCCTGGTTGAAGGAGAAGTTGAGATGGCCGACTACCTGGTAGTGCACCAGATTTTCTTAAAGGGTAGAATAATCCTCACTTATAAACAGCCTACGACGGCCAAGCACCGTTCTAATCCGCACATCACAGTTATGAATTTCATAGAAAAATGAAATTGCTTTTCAGTACTTAAAATGCTTTTGTTTGTTGTTTTCTTCTTACTTGCCGGTAAGTGATGCTTTTTTTTTTATATACAAATATTCCCGTCAGATCGGTAGTTAGTACAAAGTAGGAATTACAGGCTGTGACGGAAAGATACGGTTGAGTCATCCCCACGTTTTATAGCCTGAAATTATTATTCTCTTCTCTCAATCACTTGGTTTATTTTCAATAAGATCCACGGTCCGGTTTATGTCTGCGTCCGTGCCTCCTAAGGCGCCTAGCGGATGGATCCCCTTTTCATTAACCGTTGCGGGGTCCCGTCTTCTGTTTGCGCGGTTTTCTTCGGTTGTGGAACCGCGTACGGATGCTGATAGAATCGCAGTAACGACGAGGCTTTATTAGTAAATGCAAACGATTTGGTTTCACCAGTTTTAACATTCCGAGTTTTGATGAAACCGAAATGTGCACGTGATCACAAAAAAGTCTCGCGCGGACAAACAAAAACAACAACAACAACAATAAAAAAAAAAAAAATATTCCGGAAATGAGTAAAGCTGCGAAGTAGTTACGTGTGCAGCTACAGACAAACTTGTGCGGCAGAATAGAATGGTAACTTTAATTAAAGTCAGTTTAATACTTTTGAGCCACTCGCTGCTGCCTATCGAATTCCGAGGTGATTAATGAAGAGTTATTTCAGACTCCAATAGCACTGGTGCGCTGAAAGATGGGTCTGTTGGTTATCAATGATATCTTAACGTTGCCAAACCTTATCACGATGCAACAATAAATAAGGATTCTATAACCACATCTTGATGTTGCGTGTCTAAATTGCTTCAGAATAGAACTGCTGATACTGATTTTGAAAACTGTCTATGTACTATTCATATTTTTTTCTTTCTTTCCTTATTTATCTGGGAAGAGAAAACAACAACAAACGACGAGTACATTAGCAATCTTTGACTTACTTGCCTTTGAAGCTCGTGTTACTCGAGTATTTTTCTGTTTCCGTCTTGTATTTTTAACGCCGAGCTTTTGCAATAACACGCATAGAAGTGGTTACAAATAAATTCATGGCAGCCAAACTTTGCACATAAATTTTTAGGTGCTACTCTATCGTAATTTTCTGTAGATACAAATACATACGATTAATGTATTGAATTAATAAATAAAAGCAGGCGCATTTCCAAACACTTCTGTGCTCCTGGCGCAAAAAAAGAGTGAGGCAGTGTTTCGTATGAGAAGGAACTATTTTGGTAGGTGGTTCATACAGCATCATTCATGTGAAATTAGAGGAAGTCCAGACTCGTGTCTTCTCATCCCTCCAGGGTCAGTAAAAAAAAAAAAAAATCAGCGTCGTGATTTAACCATCCGATAACAAAGCTGCTCTTGGACCAGACGTTATGCAGGAAATCTAATGTATCGTAGAACCTAGAATGGTTGTTTTTGCAGCGCCTAATGAACTGTCGCTCTTGTCGTTTCTTACCGGAAGTAGATCTGTCACAAGACTGCACCAACAATCAACGTCGGGATGAAAATGAAGAAGCGAATTTCGCAGTTGGAGAGGGAAAAAAATCGTGTATAGTCTTGCGATGGTAAAATCTGCTGTGAAACCGTTGGATATACAAACTCTTGGACAAAAAGGATGCCCCCCCCTATATTTCAGAAGGCAGCGCCTTCTCGGCACAGCCAATCAAATTACCGGACCCGTGAAAAGGAAATGAAAACTTACTGATGCAGGAACGAGGTTGTTTTTCGAAAGAGCCCCCCCTTTTTTTGTTACCCGAAGAAAGAGTGAACAGCGAAATTTTTATTTTTTCTAAATATTCCGATGGATGCGTTTTGCAAACCGCGGAATGGCCAAGGGTGAAACTACCGTGTATAAGCGTCATTCAAGCGTGACGCTGATTTAAAAAAAAAGAAAAAAAAAGACGTCCTGAGGTGGGTTAATGAAAGACGTCCTGAGGTGGGTTAATGGAAGTCCCTGTATCGGGCGGTTGATGAAACAACAGCAATCCCATCAAGGAAAGAGAAAAAAAAAGAGAGAAAGACGACGCACGAGCATCAGTCGAACAATCCGAGTTTTCTAGGGAATTTTATTTTGAAAGGGAGATCTGAGATGTTCATAGAAATCACGCACTAGCCCCACCAGGAGCGGCTGTGTTCACAAATGGTGGGCATACTCCAGGTGCTCCACGACACAAGAGACTGCTTCAGATGACCGGAGTTTTCCATGACCATCTCGCTGAAGGAATCACGAAACGAGCGCTGGCCCTACTTTACCGAGGCTGACCCGTGCGTAGACTCAGAACAGACAGTTCTGTTGCTGCAGTTGGAGGAAGTCGCTCCATCAAAAATGCGGTTGTCCTTCATTCTCCTTGTCATGCGCGGATTAAACAAATCTTTTAGAAAAGCCGACGTCAATCTCTCCATCACCGCGTTTTTCTTTCTTTTTTAAATATTTTTTCGACGATTAAATCAGTATTCGTGGAGAGGAGGAGGCCACATCGATTCAAGAGTACCATGCTCACCACTGACACGGCCCACCGTGGATAAGCTTCTAAGCTTCGAACAAGCCCGGGTGAGAGGGGTGGTGGAATTTCCATCAACGACTCAGGCGATAACCGGAAAGGGGGGGGGGAATTTCTAACAAACGGCACCGATTTAATGCCCAGAAATTCTTTACCAACGCCAGACCGAAGGATCATAAGGCAGCTTAATTTCTAGTATTGACTGCAAAATTTGCGGGCTGTCGACTAATGTTTGTTGACGGGGTCAAAGCACTGACAAAGCGACTATGAAGGTATCCCCCCCCCCCGAATTCGAAATCTGACAACAATCGCTTTTATTCTTTGTCTCAGCTCTTGAGCGCGAAGGAGGACGGTGCTCGTTGATCTTCACTTTCGGAGAAAAACATGCATACGATCTTTTGATAATCAGAAATGAGTGGCGGGACAGGGATCCAGCGTACCATCAACCTCTGAAGATAAAAGATTGCAAACTGTTTTCTGACTTTACCATTACCGATGCAGTGCTCCCGCTATGGTTTGATCGGTAACGCGTCAGGGTAAGAACACATCCATACCGTTTTATTTTGTGCTGAATATAAGTTTCATCGTATTCGCAGACATTTCTTTAAGCTTTTGTTGTGGTTTCTGTCGCTGGTCTTGGCTTTGTGCCTTTCTATCTGTTTTATTTTACCTTGGGACGCAGGTGACAGATATTGGGACACAAAAGGTAAGTATTACAACCTATGTCTGAAACATTAGAAACATAGCGCAACATCTGTTCTGTAGTAATAATAATAATAATAATAATAATAAAAGGAGGATGAGGAGAGAAAAGTTACCTTTGTCATATAATACATTGACTGAGTACATACAGAAAGACTACCTTCGTATCGTATTTAGAGAGACAATATGAATGATAGTAGGCACCATGTAAAAATGTTCTTTGATTTTTTTCTTATGTCGCCCATTAAAGATGGTGTTAAAATGATTTCACGTTTTGTGATTACTTGTAAAAGAATCCCCAAGTTAGAAAACTTGGAATGGACTTGAGTAGGTGTAATGGGTGAAAAGGGGGCGGTCTTTCTGCGGTGTGTTCTGTGGGGACTGCTGAGCTATAAATCACTCCACGACTGCCGCGCAGAAAGCTGCCATTGACAGCGGCCAGTGTGGCGTCTAATCACTTTAGACTGTCTTCGGGTAATGTAACGTTAACTGGCCGCGCTACCTGCGGGTGAATGTACCAAACAGATCAAAGGGGTTCTCGTCACCCCTCGTTACACACACACAAACCCGCCTCTGCCATTGTTAGCGCACTGCAGATGCCATTACCCGAAGAAGATTAAAGATGGCTCCCTCCCTCCCTCCTCCTCCCCCCACAGATAGATTATTCTTTTTCTTTCTTTAAGTACATGAATCATAACCATTTTAAGTCATTGATTAGCATGCCATAAAAAGATTAAACCAAATCACGCGCTCCGTGTTGTTGTGGCGTGTTTTTTTTTATATTTTCTGATCTACTTGTAGGCTCATTTTGGGTGACAGAGCCCTTATATAAACGTTATTCGTTCACCACAACAACAGCAAAAGAACGGTGATGCAATACCTTTAACGGACGTCGGTTCAGGTAGTTACCCAGATTAGTAGGACGAAAGAAACACACTTAATCATCGTGAGATCTTTCATGGTTCAACCTCGTTGTTTCTTTATTGTAAGCTTAGTATATTTTTTTTTTAAAAAAAAAAAAACTTTTTTCCGAGGCTACACAAGGAAGATCGGTCACTCTTTATAAAACATCTGATAATAAAATTATGGTAAACACGACAGATTCAGGGTTAACTCTCCAATATTTGACCACCGCCGACTGCCCGACGATTTAATTTCCCTATTGTAACGTTCAGAAATATATTGGTCTGGCTTGATTATGAATAGGTTTTAACGTGCCGATGAATTTGTATTTGTTTGATTGCTTTTCCTTCCTAATCAATGAATGTTATTTTAATCACTTCATGTTTGGTTAATTATACCTTTTAACTGCTTATTATTAACCTGACCAACAAGAAAGTAGCTTTCTCAGTGGCAATGATTATTAAAATGCACATCTTGTTACGTCACGTCGTTTTACTTAAGTCTTCCTTCGTAAATTGCCAATACATTTTAATATCTTTAAATATTTTGTGGCGACAATAACTTTAAACTTTAAAAACGCTACTGTACTAACACTTCTTACTACTGATAGAAATATCCTGCGCCTTAGGTAGTTTATCATCGAGCGTGGGAAGTCACTCACTGTAACCGGATGTCCCCTGATGCTTTCTCTATTGTTAGTGGCGGTCTCTCCATCTCTCCATCTCTCCATCTCTCTCCATCTCCATCTCTCTCTCTGAAGCACAAGCACGAAACCACTCGATCTGTCTCTGAAAACTCTAATTCACTGCCTCTCGCAGTATGACGCTTCTACAAACAAATCTGGTTTGTAGGATCTCACGACCGTTCATACATATATTTAGAAGAAAAAAAAATTTGTCCAGCTTAGCATGAAAATTTTAAAATATATATACAAATTCATGTATGCCTAGTGAAATATTTTGTACACCGAGAAGTCTACTTAAATGAAATCGACAACAATCGATCGTGAGCTTAGCACTTATAGGTGTTCAACTTATTACGGTTGGACTGTTTGTACTTGTGTTTCTGACTGTTTTGTTATGCATTTTCATACAAATGAGTTTCTTTCTGCATAAAGAAGAACGTTTGCCGTTTGGAATGACTTGTTTGCCTTTTTAACACCTTGAAGCTTGTACTTCTGTAAACAGCAAGTGTGATGTGATAGGGCAGGCAAATAGTGGACAAGGTGAATGGAACAGTAAATACAGGTAGCCTTGTTTTAGCAAAATTCTGATTATCTGAAGGTATGTAAACAGGCAGGAAAACATATGGAATTGAGTTTAAATATAAATGAAAGCTATTAGATCACCGGCCTATATATTATTTTAAATAATTATGGTAATAGAGAGAAATCCGAGTATTAAATGAAAATAACACACGACAGAATCGCATCTCACATGTAAAAAAAAGAAATGTTGTATAGTACAACCATTTGCTAATATACTACACCGTGACTACTTGTGGTGCAAGCAATCAGCAGGCGTCACATCTGCAGAAAGACTATAAAAGTGCAGGCAGTGATATCATTGCAGAGTGGCCAATGTGTGGTGAATACTGTGTCTTCCAGGAAGGAAATATTACATGACAAACGTATAGGAATTAGAATCTTAGCCAGTGAAGCCGATTTCACGAGACCGATTGCAATTCGACGTCATGTTGTTTCTGAAGTAGACGTGTACAAGACTCCTGAAGATACGCAAAACTGGTACTGCTGACAATAGACGCGGTCGAAGAAAAAATACCCAGCCTCTGTTCAGTACTTCGGGGTATTAGATCTTTACGTAACAGACGACGAGCCAGTAACAATCTTGCGAATAATTTGACCACCAGCGCGGACGTTTCTCCAAGAAGAGTAATCGACGCACATTAGCGCGAAATGGTCTCATTGTTGGAACGTGAAGCTGCCAGATGGCCTTTGCTGAAAAGAGGTAGCCGAAGGCTGAAACATCGGGATGACCGAACCTGGAACGAGGCACTCTGTACACATGAGTCCAACTTTGGACTGTTGTTTGACAATAATCAGCAGCAGCTTGTTCGAAAATAAACCGAAAGGCGATATAACGGTCAGCGTATAAAAGCTACAGTGAAGCATAAGAGTGAGTCAGTGCAAGTGTGAGATCACATAACAGCCGAGAGTGTCGGCACTTTGCATACAATCGAAAGCATACTGACTGCCGACAGGTGAAAGCAAGTTCTCATCTATCATGCCATTTTCTCAGAATGACATCTTATTGAGCAGGAACTCATTTTCCAGCATGACAATGACCCTAAGCATAGTGAAAGTGAATTGCAACGCTGCCTGGAACGTTTCTCTAACCTGCATAAAGTCCTGATATAAACATCTTTTGAAGCTATATGAGGTTGCATGAATACCGAGAAAGTCAGATGGCAACCAAACTGGATGGATCGCGGGAAGTGCTACAAGATATTTTGAACAATATTCCACAGTCATACATCGATAACCTGTGTGGGAGCATTAAAATAGGGGTTCATGGTTCACACAAAGTTAAGGGACTCGCATATCAAATGTTGATGCAGTGTACAACGTATTCATTTTGTTTATGTATATTTTCTGTAATAATGCTTTGTCCACGTATCATAAACCTCATTTGCAATTTTCCCATTATTTGTGCGTATCCAGTTTTTATAATTATTTCCAATATTTATTTATACAAAAATAAAAACCACTAGGAAGTAATCAAAATGAAATGCAAGCCAGATGGCAGCAGCGTGGAGAACTCTAACGAACTGAAGCATAACGCTCATAGAATTAGGTAAAGCACAATTAAATTGTAGAAATAAATGGTACCAGATAAAATATAGAGAAAGCATGAGAAAAGTAAGTAAACTGAAATATCTATAATGTAACTGGAGAATTTCACGAAGACGATAAACTGTTTTCTAAGTCAGCTAAATCGAAATTAAAGCGAGTTTTGGAATTTGGTCGTGTTTTAGTGAGTGAATTTTCAAACTGAAACCATAGTAGCTTTAAATCAGGTTCCCAGCTCGATATCGCATCGATAATGTTTTAGGCGGACCGCATTCCTAATTTCTCTCAAAACCAGTGTCATATTTTGGTTTGAATGTGAGACGACCTCAGCTTTCACTAATCGACAAGCGACCTTCATTATTTTTTTTTTCTTTCGAAAAATGAATTAAAAAAAATTAAGGCAAAGTCTTTACCCGGAACTGAGATCACATTTAATCTTTTATATTTAATATGATACAAAATATGACAAGGTTAATTTGGATCTCTGTGGCAATCCTTAAAGAACAGCTAGCATTTATCTTTTTTGGCCAGTTTATTGCGTGGTAAATATAAATGTGTGTATGGATGCTGATGAAAGTAGCAATAAAGTTTATTGTTAAAAACAGATTTCGACTCTTACGTTTACAATGATTAATAATATTTGTTTGCTATAGGTGTCTTTTGTATCTGTTTTCTGCTTACGTATTTCTTGATAAAGTGCGTATTATCAATATGATAAATTAATTCCATTTATAAAAGATGTGGAAATTATCTTAATGTCAAAACAAGGCGGAATAGCAGCGTATATGTTTAGAAGCTTGTATAACACGCTCTTTACTGAGTACCTTAAAGATTCAGAGGTTTGTCTCCACATGACATCAATTATCAGTGGATACTGAAGGTTATATCTTGATGACCTTTTGGCTTCTTTAAAGCATCCAGCAAGCGAATATGTAAAGTAGTAGATTTGCATAGCGAGACCCTGTTTGGGTTAAAGATGTACACTCGGGAAAAATTCTTTTCAGCATTCAGGTGTTTATGCAAAGGGAGGGAAAGACCGGGACTCCAGTTTGACCCGTACTTCACATTTTTGACGAGATGTGCTTTCGTTTAGAAACGATGTCAATAACATCGCTGGAGATAAATCCTCTGTTTTTTATTACCACGTATAAGGAATAAATTATCTCCCCTTTATCGATGTTTCATTCCATCCGCACACCTTTTTAACATTTATGATACCTTGCTATGTTCTGCGCAAACTATAATCGTTAGATGCAACCTAAAGAGTAATGTACTGCGCGAGATGCGATTAAGAAACCGGAGAGTCTTTGAGAAATGTTTTATTACATCGATGGACCTTGGAGAAATCTTTCGCCAGATGCCATATTTAGACCGGGGGAAAAAAAACCGTGCTGCAATAGGGGCACGTGGGACCTATAAAAATACATGAGATAGGAGTTTACTTCCAAGAAAATATACAGTACTGTAAAACAGAGCGAGCATACACGTTATTCTAGTGCATTTACTTTGTGGATATGAATATATATATATTATCGGCTTTAGTTACAGCCGGATAAGAATCATAGTTGAAGGTAGTCGATCTAAGCCAAGAAAAATTTATAACATAGATCTGCTTCTAGTACAGCAGAGTTACTACGCAAAAACTAATCGAATTAATAAAGTGGAGGATTAAGCAGTGCCCGCGGATAGATAGATGTATCCAGGGTGCCAAAATCTTTTAATGCGAACCATTATTTAGATCTACTTGGAACGTTAGTTATATCGTAGTCTCACTCTGATAGGCAGCAGAGCCTCAAATATGTTTAGTGTCTTTGTGTTAATTACCTCGATCTAGCGCTAACCATTATCCACATTAATTAATATCGATTACCGTGTAGGACTATAAAAATGAGCTATTTATATGATGTATAATTTTGCTGTTTTGCCTTCAGTGAGGATTAGTTGATATCTTTTCTTTCATTATGAATAATGCATTCCAGTTTTCTTAATCATATTTAAAATGTGCGAAAAAGAGAATGCTTTTTTTACATTGCAGTAAATTTTGCTTTATACACACCTGCGCGCCGCATCAGATAAAGAATTATAACAAAGATACCAACATTAACGCGAACTACCATTTTCTCGGCAGTACCTATTAGATTCTAGCGTCCATCAAAGCCGGTTGTTCAACCATTATCAGCGTATTGTCAAAGAACTCGCTGCTGATGTTGTTTTTCATTACTATTTGACTTTTAGCTCCCCAAAAAAAGAATATGTACTTACGGGGTAAATTAATTATAGGCATATTAACGTTTTCTCTCATGTAGACCAATAATGATGTCTTCTTTTGTAATGTCCGGCTACAGTACGGAGACACGGTACTGGACGCAGCGCCAGGCCTAACTAACGAGCGGTACCAAGTTCGTGTTGAAACGGGCTGGCGCAGATCCTTCGTCATTTACATTAATACATATTTCTCTAGGTGCCAAATAAAACTGAACATGAAAATTATAGACAAATTTTATTTTAACGAATTAATATTTTATGGCATCGGCTGGTCGTCAATGTCTTGAATGACCAAATTAAGTTAGCTTCGGGAAGATCTGCAACAAAAGTGTATTGGGATTTGTGGGCGCCAACGACAAAAACGTAAACCGTTGTTGTTGTTGTTTTTTTTTTCCTCCAAGAAATTAATATTTAATATCTCCGGTTGTTTGCAATGAGTCAAAATCAATTTGGCTGGAAAGTTCTGTTGCTGGAGCTTCTGTGCGGGTGTTTGTGTATTTCTTTTATTATCGGACTTCTTTCGTTTAGGGGGTGGTGGGGAGGAAATGACGTTTTTGCATTATAAGTTCGATTCGAAAAGGAGGACGGGGAATCGGGGGAGAAAAGAAACCATCTGATCCGAGTTCCATCTGTCTTCGAACGTCCGTTCAGATTAGCATTTAACAAGGGAAGTTCTTAAGTGGACGTCATCGACCAGCGAAGACTTTGATTGAGCGCCTCTCTCCCGCTCCGCGGTCTCCCACGATAACTTCTATCTCGGCTAAATACGTCTAACTGGTCGCCTCCACGTTACCTGTCGCGTCATCTCGAGCTGGTGGCGTTAGCTGCATTGGAAATCCGGATTGGGCGATAATGGAAAAAAAAAAAAACAAGTTGCTCGGATGTGGCGGAAGTTTCTTTTCAATCTCTGATTGATCGCACACGTGTGTGTTTGCACGGGGCTGATGCTCAGTTTCAATCGGCACTGGAAAACTTCTGTTTGCTCCGTTTGAGTTATTTCCATTCTAATTGTTCTGCTTTCATGCCGACGAGAAATAAAGCGACGCTATTGTCATTTAGGTAGACTGCCTCTAATCATGCACAACAATACATTTTAATATTTAAAAAAAGCCTTTAAAAAGAAGACAAAGGATGCAGTGGAAAAGGATTTCTACTTTAGAATTTACTTCCAGAAATATTCAGCAATGTTTTTGTAGATAGAAAAATCAACTGTCATATAAAACAATACCGTTTGCATTTAGAATCTAGACCACGCTTAATCGGGCACAGCATTATACACGCGCACACTATGGACGTACAAATTAAATCTGTCTGTAATAGTATTTCCGTAATTGTATTCAGCCTCCCTCACTGGGTTTTTTCTGAACGTCCGTCATTAGTATATGCGCTGAAAAGTGTAATAAAAATGTAAATGATTCCGATTTCATTTACAGGGATACTCAGTGTTTAAAATTAATTCAAATTTGGGGTAAATCCATTTACGATAAATAAAAGATTAGCCGATTATTTAGTAAACATGATAATGCAAGTCGGACAATACTCGGTTTGTAAAGTTTGAACTTCTATACTTCTGTGATGTAATTTGTTCAAAATTCTGTAGGTATTTAGCGCTTTGTCCAAACTGGAAACTCCTTAATTTATCTATAAAATGAATTAAAGTTCGTATTTCATGAGAGTAAATGTTATTTGCATTTTAATGGCGGCTTTAATAAGTTGAAAGCGCATTTTTGCATGACAACTGCTACCCTTTTGTATTTAACGCCATTAAATGATTTCTTTTTTAATTGATGGCAATCTATGAAAGAAACATCTTGTCCGGTTGAATGACGTACAAAGTAGGAGTTTATGGTGCCAGTGTTATGACACAGCGAATTATTATATACCAAGAGATGAAATCCAAAATGTTTTTATCCTTAAATAGCCATTTTCGGTTATGTCTGTTAGATAGACAAATCATCTTCATCTTTAGCGACTATCATGAAAAGTCAGTAGTCTGGTCTAGTGTTCAGACTACCGAGTCGGGTCACCACAATGTGTTGTAGTTTCTTCTAGTTTTCTTTTAATCAGCCTCCCGCGTGGGATTCCGCCCACAATTTAAAGAAAATGAAGATTTCTCTCCCGAAGTTGGAACTGTCAGGTCTTTGTGGACCAGGATAAGGGAGCGAGCGCTCTCTAGCGGATAACCGTGACACTACACTCTATCCCTAGAGACGTCTCTAATGTAGAAAGCTTATCTCTCATGTTGAGACTACATTGTGTACAGTACAACAACAACAGCATTAACGTCATATACGAATAGTGTAAAAATGGCTTCGATCTCTTTTGATTCTCAGAGTTGTAACGTTTTTCCAAACATTATCTTAGCATTATTTAAAAAAAAAACAACAATAGAAAACACTAGAATTAACGGACATGTATAAAAATAAACTTTGTGATCGTTGGCAATATTAAATCCACTTATTAATTAGCAGTAATAAACCTTTAGATTAAGCAAAGGTGCTATGTTTTGCCTTTTTTAAAGTCTCATCTTAAATCTCTTGCGTAAAGTTCATAAATAATTTCAGATAGTGCCACATAAAAATGAACTTTATTAAGAAAGTAAATATGATCTTATTGACTTCAAGCATATTTAATGTGGATGCTCGGTGTCATGGTCAATGACAAGAAGCGTTGCGATTCTTGCAACCTATTATGCCCCGGAACTTCTATGTTCAGCAGGAAATAGAAAGACCTTATTAGAAATCAACCGCAGAAGGAAGCCCACTTTGGTTGACTCTTCAGAGAAGCGAGGGGAAACCATGATATGACAGGTTTGCCATCAACTGCAGAAGGAAACCCACTTTGTTGGACTCTTCAGAGAAGCGAGGGGAAACCATGATATGACAGGTTTGACAAACCCAAGCTGGTACTCGAGAAGGAGCAAATCCAGGCCGTCTGCCACAGCTGGTCGGTATCCTACACAGCCAACCATTCACTAAGCATCCATTTTCCTTACTATATTTTATTCTTTACAGTTAATTTTAAAAGTTAAAATTATATTTTGTTTACTTTTCATGTTTACCGAACAAATAGAAAACGTTTCCGTTCAGCGATTTTCACTGCGAGTTACGAGACAAAATCAATTGGAAGCCAATTGCCGGAACACTTCTCGATAAAGCTGATTGGAAGTGGGTTCAGCACGAAGAAGATGCGTCCGTGCTACTGTACTAACTCCTTTTTCGTACTTTCACAAAGAAGCAAGCAACTTCTGAATCCTTATGATTGTCTATCGAAGGCAGATGTATATTGGCGACATCGGTTTTCATGAAAATTATAATTCTGAGCTCCATGTACACGCGAGAGTTGTTGATTGGCACAATTCTGCGCTCTGACATCAACGTATTTTACTATACAACGCAAACCACGCAGTAGCATGGAAAATAAAAGGGAGAATAGCCATTTTATAAACTTTATTGGTTTATTTTAGTTAAGGGATCCGAAATAAGTAATCAATTAGTGCTTGAGGTGGGATAAGAAGGCTGTACACAAAAATTACTGTCTTTCTGCACTCTCATTTTTTATGCATGGGGGATTTGTAACTACGAGTAAACACGTGACGCGCCCGGGTCTTTTGTCAGACGCTTGTTGACAGGACCGAGGCCGAGTTTTTCGCGCGCACCCGCCAGACTGGCGATACAGTGTGAGTGAGGCCCGCCAAGAGGTGGGAAATTCCGACGACAGACGGTATTTGCCAGCCGGGCCGCCCAAACCACACGGCTCGGCCAGGGAGGAGAAGCCCTAACCTTTGATGGTCAGAAAAAATGTCGACCCGCAAGGTAATTGGAAAACAAAACAACAAAAAAAACCAACAACCCCCCCCGCCCACCTTTAACCGGTAGAGATCTCAGCTAATTCACTTCCTGTTCTGTTCAATGCCGGCTTTCTTCTTGTTATTCACGTTGTTTTACCATTACGACGAAGGTCCGACAAAATCGGTTACCGTTCATCCCGGTGCCCGCCGCTCCGAGTCGGGAGGCTTCTAATAGGTCCGTATCGCCCGTCGGCGCTATTCCACGGGCTCATCAGACACGGGGCCGTACGGAGAAGGGAGGGGATATCGGTCGCCCCCAATCTTCGCCAGAAATGGTCAAGGCCGTAAAACTCGTGACTTAGAGAGCGACGAAGAAGTAAATAAATAAATTTTAAAAAAAATTTTTAAATGATTAATTGCCGTTAAAATCGCTTTTTGAAACAACTTGCAAGGTAAAACCGCGAGTTCGGGTCTGGAAGGTGGGCGGGAACGCAAACGAGTTCTCAGCGCGGTTTTAAGTGTATTATTAGTCTGCTGCCTGTACCGGCATTAACAAATTAAACCGGACTTCGGCTTATTTATAGCAATGCGGGGAAAAGAACAACAACTGTAGTTCTGAAAAGGTGAGCTCTTAGACCGTATGCGGCTACGAGTAGAGAAAACTACTTGACAGGAACACAGCTCAGTGGTAGTCAGTTGGAAGATTATCAAAATACGGTTATAGAGAAGCTGTCAGGGCTAGCACTCGGAGTTCCTTTTAAACGGCAGATGGTTCCGATCCAAGCTTATCAAACGTGAGAGAAATAATACACTTTGCCATTTATATTTATTTATTTAGCAGATCTATTTGGATGTATGAATCCCTTAGGCTAAAAACTACAGTCAGATGAAGTGGAATAAGAAAGAAATAAGGATTTAGAACGATGAATTAATTTAGCACTTAAAAGAAGAAGAAGGTGGGGAAAAGGGATAGCCGCAGGTGACATTGAAGGCAGTTGAAACTGTTTGGTATCAAAATCAATTCCAATCATCACTTATCAAAATACTTCGAATGGGCAGTTTTGGGAATTTTGAGTATGTTGTTTAAGGAACCAGCAGTATAAATCTTCATTAAAATTTATTAATAGTCTACTTCATCTTTTCTCAATATATCTTTAGAAATGAAAGTGTTACGCCTTTCACTCTTCTTTGTCACTGGTGACGAATCTGGTTGATAAACTGAGATATATGTTACTTTTCTTTTTCGTTAACACTGCTGTTGGTTTTAATTATATTTTTAACTAACTGGACCAAAGAGTTGGTGGTGCGAATATCAAGAAATTGTGACAACCGCATTACCAATATTTATAAAGCAAGAATGGTTATTCTCAGCACTAACCCTGACTATTGCACCAGTGGATAATCTCTGAAACGTGTTTACCGGCTGGTTCTATTATTAATAACAAGTCTGTTAGAAAAGCCAGAAAGAAATCTTACCTGAGGAAAGTTCATCTTTTACCTCATCCACTGTTGTATTTTTATAAATAAAGCATAACCAAAAATGTATGGTTCTTACCTTAATTTAAACTTCCTCAAATCCATGTCGCTGACTTATTTTCAAACCGGACAGACTGATATCTTAAAATTTCACTTCGGATTATTTTGATACATAATATTCATTGTCCTTTTAATTGGGTTAAGCTTGCGATTGCGATTTTGTCGGTGATTGAAAAAAATTTATACTTTTTTCCAGCTTTGTAATTTTTCTTACCATTTGAGCCTTGGTGGGACTCATTAGACTGAGGATAGATTAGCCCTGACACTAGACCATATCGGCCGAGCGAGAAATAGCCTAGGCCCTGTCAGTGATTGTCGAAGAGCAGCCTGTGGGTGACGACGTCTTGATTCTTGGTGATTGAAGGGAAAGCCGTCTGGAAGAAACCGTCGTCGACGTGATTTACATTATGAAAACTTTAAAGTCAAATCCAGCCTATCGCCGGAGAATTAGCGAAGCCCAGTAAAGATTAACTGTACTGAAATAACATAAAGGCAATTTTATTATTTCTTCTTTTTTTTTTTGATAAAGGAAAGCCATAGTGCTCAGGTAGCCCATTCTTTCTTCAATAGCTAATACAAAACGACAGATCATCTTTACATGGCATCTACATTGCAATAAATATGGAAACCAGTAAATTTCGTGTAAATACCACGTAAAGATGATATTTTTATTGTTTTCTAAGTCCGGCCATTAAAGATAAAGTGAAGATGACTTTTCGCCTATTGGTAATAGAAACATTAAATTCTTCGCAGTCTTGAACCTACAGTGAATTTACTATCTGATGTTAAGGTTAAAGTTTATAAACGAAAATTATTAAGAGTATACATAAATGATAAATTACATACTCTTATAAGAGTATTTCGAGGTCTGCCGCCTTGTGTTTTTGAGCTCATATGATGAAAGTAAAGAAAGTAATAATGAAGATCCGTACCATCTTACTGTCATTAACTACTTATTAGTATTACTTATTAATTATTATTCACTGCCATCATACCATAACTACGACGCACAAAAAGCATTATACACTACTGCGGTTTTTGAGATTTATCTTTAACCCTCACGCCGCCTACACGTGTCTGAAGAGTTCTGAAGGTTTAATTTTATGAAATTGCCCTAAAATTAGCAGCCGAAGTTATTTTTTTTTAATGTTGCTAACTATGGAGTGAAATAACTGATGTTTGCTTCAGTGATCCTCAACATACCCCCAAGCGGATGCTTTCTCCAGTGGCTAACAAACTAACGTAGAATGGCCGAATCTTAAAGCTGTTTCCAATAAATTGCTAGCTTTTGTTCTTCTTCTACAAAATCTTTTGTTCGTTCGATTCGTTTTATAGCTGATTCATTCCCCCCCTCACTTTAGCATGTCTTATTGTGGTCTGCTCTAATTATGACACGTATCAGTCTAAGCAGCTACATGCCAGGGTTAAAGATAATCCATCCCCTGTCGTCGTCAGACTTCGACGTTCCAACTTTCACTGCATTACATCCGAAGTGATTGTCTCAAAAATTTATAAATACTAGCGCAGGCCGAATTTGGCGAAACGAAACGCGTTCAGAAGCTGTCCTTTCGGCAAAAGTGTACCCGGAAATCGAGTGGACTCACAATCCCAGCACGAACGAGGCCGAAAATGACGAACCAACCCCGTCCGTGTTTCCACCTCGAATTGCTCTGGAACTAATTGCTGCTAGCTGGTGCGCAATCACACAGATTTGTGAAGACAGCTGCAGACTGTATCTGTACACGTTCGGCTTTGATTAACCTCTTTCACTCTGACGGCTGTTGGGCTTTTATTCTCGGGCCAGTTGATTCAGCTTTTGTCGTTGGGAATGATAGCACGACTAACCGGGTTCTGATCTTTTCCTAACAAGATGATTTCAAGCACTGGTCACACTGAATGATTTTTACTGCCCGATGGCGGCGTCTTCTCCTTTACACTTTTACAAACATGAAGCATCTCTCTATCTCTCTCTCTCTCTCTCTCTCTCTCTCTCTCCCCTCTCTCCCGCTCTCTCCCTCTCTCCATCTCTCTCTCTCTCTCTCTCTCTCTCTCTCTCTCTCGCTCTGTAATGACGTCAACTCTCTCTGTCTCTCTCTCTCTCTCTCTCTCTCTCGCTCCCTCCCTCCCATCCTCTCTCTCTCTCTCTCTCTCTCTCTCTCTCTCTCTCTCTCTCTCTCTCTCTCTCTCTGTAATGACGTAACTCTCTCTGTCTCTCTCTCTCTCTCTCTCTCTCTCTCTCTCTCTCTCTCTCTCTCTCTCTCTCTCAGTAAACCGAATAGATATTCTGATTTAGAAAAAAAATCACCTTTCATTCTACTTTATACTTTTTAAAGATCTTCACCTGATATTATATATATTTTTTAATGTAATAAACTTATTTAATTTTAGACGATTTTAGATAATTAACTTAAAAAACCCCCAACATTATCTGGTAATTATTGGAATTTAGTGACGATTCTGTTTTTGAAATCTTATTTACTGAAAAACATTTTAATGATTACAGATTACATCATTGATCTAGGGGGGTATTATTTTTAAACTATTTCAAAATGTTTGAAACTTACTTAAATTAACAAAATGATATAGAAATAAATTATATAAAGCAAATGGAACGGTTATTAGAGTAAAATTTTAAAAGATTTAGTTTAATTCACGAACATTGAAGAGGTGGAATGTGAATATTTATTTTAAAATTAGGTCTCTTGTTTAGTTCTTCAACGATTTAAAGGTCTTATTAAATCACGTATAACAAATATAACAGAAGCTTTGAGAATTTTCTGTAGTTTTCGTATTCTAATTACGTACTGTTTATCGCAGCACTAACTTTGCTGCCAAATGATTATTTAAGCAGAGTTATAAATTATAACACAATTGAAAAAAATACATAATTCAAATAAATTAAATAAATGCGTTATTCAGAACAAAGGATTTTTTGAAAGAAAAATTAGTCTAACGTTGCGGTTACCCAGATCAGCAGCAGTCCATAGTGTCATTGAGAATTTCGGAGCAGCCCAGAAATGGTTGACCGAGGCGAGACATCGAGAGAACAGACAGAAAGCTAAGGAGAACCGTAAAGAAAAATGAAAGAAGATATATGTGTGCTACAAGAGGCTGGCGGAGAGCTACGGAAAAGCGAGGGTTAATGACTTCCTTCTCAAACAATTCTTCTCTGAACACCGGTGGATTCTGAGATAAAACTCGTCTTCACGCTTAATTGTTAGAAAATCTGGTTCTAGACGGCGACAGCTTCCCACTCCGAACTGCTGTAGTTCTCCTGAAGCAACGTTTGTCTCGACCCCGACAGCTTCCAGCGGGTCTCTAGACCGACGGTTTCTCACGAATAACTCTATTGATAGTAGTCTTAAAATGTTAAAAAACTTTAAATTGGTACCTACAGATGCGCCATTAATTATGATTGTGCGAAGTGACCGCCGATTAAAAGCCGATGCCTCGACAGGATTTATGTTCGCGTATTTATGGTAATTGTATTCTCGCCTTAAGTAATGTTTCCCGGGAAAAAAATCGGAAAGCCGACCACAAATAAAGATTAAGATTTCTGGTAGTTGAGTGGGGGTTGTGTGTAGCATTATTGCTTTGTGTTGGTCTTCTTTTCTTCCTTTAAGTACTACCTGGACTCTATAATGTCGACAGTTTCTGATTATGTTAAAATCAAGACGAAGGTCTTTCTGGCTCCCAAGTCCTAGACACAGCGCATAACCGTCGATGGTAATTCTTGGCCCGTTCCTATTGAAAAACGAGCCTCGGAGGCGACTGCAAACATCCCAACTAAATCAGCGGTGAGACTGGAGAGGAAAAAGGGATATTTTACGGAAATTGGTCCAGCACGACAGAATACCGGGGCTGGCTGGCTACGGTATAGTTAGTTGTCACGTGCTTTGACACGACTGAACTGACAACCATCGTGGGAGGAAGATATGAGAAATGTATTTAAAAAAAAAAAAAAGTCAATAGTAAGCTTCAGAGAGACCAAGCAGAAGGCGATGCACCTCTGAAACCTCTTTTTACAGGAACGTTCGGCGAAGACACGGAACGGTGTTTCAGCGGAGTGATGTCGCTGCATCAGTTGTCACGTGTGCTTTCCGTTTCTTTTCCAGGAAATCTTGAAAAAGCCCCCAAAAATGTGGTACAGAGGTCCATCTGTTGCTAGTAGTTCCTTGACATGGCGGTAGGCCATTTTGATCAGCTTAGACGCCCGTGAGGCTATCGTGATAAAAGTCAATCACATCCTCCTATGTATGCGGTAGCCAGTAACTCTTCCACCGCTATGCTATTTAGAATATAAAAACATCGATCTACATTTAATTTATATAAGCTGTGTTTTTAGCTCAAGAAAACAAGAGATGTATGCAAAACCATATAACAAATAGAATCCGTATGCTTGAAGCCACGCGGATCGTTAGAACGCGTGCGCGTGCGCCAGTGATGAACATGGCTGCTGCGTGTAGTTTTCAAACAAAATACTGAAAGTTTATTGTGTGTTGCAATATATAAAAAAAAAGATATATGTAATCTTGATGAAACAAAGGCTGTTAATGCCTGCTTGTTATTCGTACGGTCTTACTTTGCGATATATTGTTTTGACAAGAAAAGGATAAATCAGAAACAATACAAATGCACACAATTACGTATTAATAATGTTATATTGAGAGCCAACCAGGATTTGCGGTTATCAAATAATTTTTTTTAATATTTAAAGAAATTTTTTTTTTTTTTAAAGGCCACTGCGATATTTTGCGCACATGCTGATGTCTTCTAGATGAATCTGCGGGGGTGATGGCAGCGGACATGGGCTTCAGAGGTAAGCGAGTGTGTTAAATTACTTCCAGACCTTTTCTTCTTTCTTTTTCCAATTCGATTAGCGCTTAAGAACTTGGAGTTGTGATCCACACGAAGTTTCTGCTTTCCCTCGTCACCTTGACCAGGGGAGGGGGAGAGACAACAGAAAAGTGGCACCCTTTCTTGTACCCTGCCAGGGCATAGGACCCCGGGGGGAGGGAGAGGGGAGACCTTGAAGATTCATGCTTGGCAGTTCGGGCAAGATAACCCCGGTGAACTCTGTAACCCTGACGTATCAAGTGGAACTCCATCGGAATCGCTCTTCTTTCATTACCTTTCAATTTAGAAACCAGACTAGTGCTTCCAGGATGATGTCTTGTAAATGACAGATTATTTCAGTACACGGGAACCATACTGTCAAAAGTTAAGAATAAATAAAAAGAATAAAGCAAAACCAACAACAGTAAACTCTCTCGTTAACAAAATTTTTCTTCTCTTATTGACGAGGACCGCAGCTAATGGGTTTCCCCCAAATCTTTTCAATACTTGTTTTAAATTACACCTAATACGTGGCTATTAGCAATTACCACTCTTTGTGGTAGTAGCGAACACCCAATTATAAAATCTGTGCTGTGTTTTTCTACTGCTGCTCGGAAATTGCCATCACTTTTATAAAAGCGACAAACAATTTTAATTCAACACAAGAGCTTTTCAGAGAAAAAAAACGGTTATCGATATATTTGATTATTTAATCTGTTTTTCAGCTCTCTGGCATTTTACCTGCCGTGACAAAATCTTATTTTCTTAAAAGATAAAAGTCTTCTGTGAACATACTTTTTTAAAAGCTATTTTATAGACTGATTATGAGGATAACTTATATAAAAACTATATTATTATTATTATTATTATTATTATTATTATTATTATTATTATTAATGAAAGTAAAGAAAAACAAGACAATAGTTTTGAAAGCATTCCAATGTTCAAAACGAATGATGAGTTATCATAAATTGTAGCAGATGATGTTAAAGATATAAATTTGCAATGAACAAGCACTTTTTGTTAATCATCAAATAATTTTGATTATTTTTCGCATAAGCAATATAAATAATTTGATTTACAAGGCAGTCCCGTTAGGGATGATAATAATTAAAAGTAAAACAAAAATTAAAACCAGAGTATAACATAACTAGTTTTAAAATATCGAAAAAAATGTTTGTTTTTGATTGTGTGTAATCGGTTTGCTCAAGACTGAAGTTATAGCTATACAACCTGAAGACAGTTCCTTTTTCTTTTTTTGTGGTGTAACGCGTGTAGGTGGCGGGTGTAAAGTTCGTGTATGCGTGGTTATCTCCGAGGAGAAGGGGAGTGGGAGAGGCCGAAGCCTCTGGTGGAGCTAAGCCCCTGGAGTAGGCCAAAATGGCCGGGTTGAGGCGCCGAAGCACCCCCTGTAACTGGCCGCCTAAACAGTAATAGCTAGGGACGCGTAGTGCGACCAATGTTAGGAGAAGCCGAAGCTTCTAGTTGGGAGGGATCGCTCCCCCAGCCAAAACCTATCTTGGAAAAAATGGCCTCGGCACATCAAGTCCGAAATTCGGTCTTGACGTGCCTAACCTTTCCAGCCAGACAGGCAGGCCAAAGGCAAAAAGCGCCCCTCGCTCCCACTCTTTTCAGGTAGGGGACTTTCCGTCTGTGACGGCCGCAAAACAGAGTGCTCGCCACCCGCCCTCCAGGGCCGATCCCAAGTGACCACGCCCTTTGGGCGTGGTCCTCAGCCGGTTACCCTCAGTGGAAGACAGTTCTTTTGGGGGTGTGTGTGGTGCAATTGTTGGGGTATGTGTGTGAAGTTGCAAGTGTGTGGTGCGAGCCGGGTCGGTTCCACGACCGGCCGCCACAGCTGTTTATAAGTGAGGTCTTATTTCGACCTGTAACCAAATGCGTGAAAACATGAGATACAGCGAGACGATGCGAGTTATCGGCCCTTTAGCGCACGCGCCGGCACATTTCTTGCAAAATGCTAACATATAAGCAACTGTATATTTTACACACGAACGAGAAAAGATACATGATGGTGTTCCGTGTCGGAGTTCCCTTTATACGTCATCAGATTTACTATTTTTATCGATTTAGCAGCGATGCACTTGTTACCATTAATTATTATCCTAATGTAAGTCAAAGGAAAATATAAACGAAAAAACTTGTGGAATTATCGCCTGTAAAAAGCTTAGCGGAGACAGATGGAACAAGCATAAATGGCATCTGGTTGGATGGGTGAGTTGTGCTGTAAAATAGCATAGAATAATTGGACTAACTCGATAATGCGATCATCTCCAATAAATTCTTCATTCGACTTTCTCTGACATAAGGGGGTTGGGTGTTTCAAAAAATATTTATGTTTTTTTCTTCTTCGTTATTTTACTGAAAAAATAGAAGCTCAAATGGGGAAGTCTGTATTATGTCAGCTAATATTTATGTTTTAAAACTGATTACGTCATTTCTCGAATGGATGGGACTGCTGAAGCGAACGGCTAGCATACTGGCGTATATTACAGTGACTTCAAACATTTTTTTTTAAAAATCCAGAAATAAGACCAAATCTTTTCGAAACATCCGCTAGCTACCACTTAAAATAATAATGGGTTTATTGAACTTTCAGATAAATTCTATAACTTTTTTTTTTGTTTTGCAGCTATTTTATAAAAGGCATTACGTAATGTTAAACTAAGTAAAATTTATATAAACGATTTGCAGTAGATCTATTATTTTTCTATAAATAACTGTAAAACAACAAGGGATTTTTAACGAAAAATTAGTAAACCCTTCGGTGGGTGCTCCATGAAAGAATTAAATGTCATGTTTATGCAAAAATATTATCTGAAAACAAAAATTTTCGTGGGACAGTTGAGATTCGTGTAGAGTGGGAAACTTTGAATAAACAGAAAGAAACTGTTTCAAGCACTTATGCAAGCTATTACCCATTGTCTACTACGATCTGCATTTTATTTGATTTTTCTAACGTGAGACGTTTTTCAAAGAGCGATCGTAATTTATTATTCCGACTAATTTCGCTTTAACATTAGTGCATTATCCATTTCTTTGGATTTAATAACAATTGCTGAAGACAAATCGTATACCGTATGTGTGCGTGTGACTTCGCTTTTGACCTTTTGTCACAACGATGTTTTTATTGAAATATCTTCCTTCATGCGTGAGGGAATATTATATCGTGAGTCTACCTTTTGTCTACTAGTGTGCATATATAGCCTCATATAACCCACCTATTCTTTCAGACAAACGCCTTTGATAATTAGAATAACGTTTGAGTATATGATCGAGAAATATAATCTGAGCTGGACGTTTGAAATATAAACATATATATCTTTTCAGTATCTCTGGTTTGATACTGTAAACAGCTGACGGTGGTACTTGAACCAAGGAATATCCGGATGCTAACTCACGTGTGCTACCAACTGAGCTCAAAATACTCTTTGTTTTTTAAAAAAACTTTTTAACAAGTAAAATAAATTTAAAAGAATAATGTATTGTAAAACATCTGCAACATCGTATTTTTATTTAACTTCGCCGTGCTATGAATTTCATGACATTTTCAGAATTCTTTATGGCCATGCTTCTCTGTAAATCCATAACTCACACAAAACTTAATTGTACATGTATTACTTAATACTTAAGTTCTGTGGAGTTTCGCTTCGTGGTAGCCCCGATAACGACTTCGTTTACAAGTCAAATAAATTCTTTGTAACGCCAGTCGATGATCGCTTGCTGCCTTGTATAGCGCGCAATACAGATAATAATATAAATTCAAGAAGTAAAATAAAGTACATGGCATGAATATATGACATACAATATCTGTCCAAGTGCAGTGAAGCCGAAAATACTAGTTATTTGTGCCTATTCGAATATGCACATACATCAACAAGACACAGACGTTATTTTTGCAATGCGATGTTTATTATGGATTTGGCTTTGACTATACAGAGATATCATTCACTTGATAATTTTATTGATTTCCAACTTAAATAAAATGAAAATAAAAATAAATTTATAGTACACCAGTGTGAAAGCATCCGGATTCGTTTTTTTCTAGTAATCTTCACACATGATCACTTGCATTTGCTATTTATTTTTTTTTTTAAATGTAGACTTTTGATAAAGCATGAAATATACTTGGTAACCTTGACGTACACCAGTCCGGCGTTTACAACAAAGATGGCCTCCTCCTAACATCAGAGATAGCCCTAGAGAGAGAAGGAGAGAACGTAGTGCCGCAGTTATCCGCCAGCGAGCGCTGCTTATTCTGCACCCCGAGAGGCTCTCCGCATTTCCGAATTTTGCAGGAAAACCCCCTCTAGGTGCCCCTTCATTTTCAGATCTGGGAGAAGCCGTGAGCAACTTGCGAGGCCGACCGATGAAGAAGGAACTGCACCAGTGGAAAGTACAACGGCGCTCGACCCAAAATCAAACACGAACCCTCACCCTTGGCAGTCCAGTAGCCTATCAATGGGGCCCATTTGGTGATAACGTGAGAAAATTAACTTTTTTGCACCAGGTTCGCAGTAATCTAAACGCATTTCACGAAGAACGTGTTCAGCTATAAGCGATTTAGTTTTTCACACCTTCAAAGTACTTTCCTTTTAAATGACTTTAATCATATTTATGTATGCGGAAAAGAGCTAATTTTGTTCATCTGACTTTGTTGGATGTTTAGCGGAAATTGTTCTGCTAGATTACCGAGATAGGGCTGTTTCCACGGCGAAACTGGTGCGAAATGCGGGTCTTTCCAGCAGCATCGGAACCCGTGTAAGATGGGTCGAAGCCTTTGGCGGCAACCGTGATGCTAAGCATATTTTATTTGAAGGCGCCCACGACTGCACAGCTTGTGGTAGTGTCCACATTATTCCGCTTCGTGGACGAAGTGCCGAGAAACACGTCAAGCGGACGCTTTGCCGCTTGTATTGTGGCTCCACTAGAAGATGTAAAGGAAAACGTGCTTTGTGGCTATAGAACACCGCAAATTGTATCGTGTAGGAAAACTGCTGCAGCGCTGTAACTAGGATGGCGCTTCGTGAGTTGTTTTTGTATTCTCCAAGAGCGCCTCACACTAAAGTCATCTGGACGCGAGTCTCTTGTGGAGTTTTGAAGAATGGTTATACTAACGTATAATGCAGCAATTAATGCAACCAGTCTTCCCAAAACTAAATAGTGCATAATTTTTTATATATACGAGAAATTTAAAGATGGAGTGGAGAGAAAGGGTTTTGTTTCGATCGGTGTCTTGGTTATTCCCTGGGACTTCTCATAAGGACTAATTTAATCGAAACTAAAGAAGTTCCGTTGCTTACACTAAGAACCACTCCGCAATCCCAAGCATGTGTCGGGTGTCGGGTGTCCGGAAAACCGCTCGGGGCTAACGTTATAAATAAAAACAGTTTGATAAAAAAAAGAAGAAAAAAATTACACGGGGCTTTGAGAAGGTGTGGGAAAGGGCACCAAATCTGATTCTTTGTGGACGCCAAAAGATTTCTTCTTTTGTCCAGCGCCTGTGTATGACACCACACGACCTATCACAGCTATTCTCTTTTGTCTCTGGGTTTCAATTCAGTGGAAACTCTTCGTTTTTGGTTTCGCATTCATCCGAGTAATCTTTTCATGAAGAGATTTCTATTCGTCAACTTCGGCGGCTCTCAGAGTGAACACCCGGGCACCGTGAAGAAACGAGTTCCTGTCTCGGCGAGTATTAATTACGGGTATGTTTTGAGGCGATAGCACGCCTCTCGACAATGCTTCCTGACTGAGACCTTGTCATAATCATTGAACAGTACACCGTTACACGGCAGACAGCCTAAAAGCTCCGCTGGGCGCGCACTCGCAGTGTTCTAGACAGGCTTGTTAAAACGATAAAATCCCGGCTCGCTAATGTTAAAACAAACCATACTAAAATATAAAAAAAAAAAAACACTGCGATTTTATAATAAATCCCATCGTGTTGTAATTGTCCGTAATAATTTTCATAGAATCTCTGCAACCTGACCGTGACTAACGAGTCCGGGAATAACGTGCCAGGTCACGTGGCCGTGATTGGTGACGCTCTGCCGTTATCTCGGATCTGTAGGTTTTTTCTCTTCCGGAAGTCAGGCATAACCCATCAGCCTTATTTTTTTTTTTTTTTTAAATGTTAATAAACGAATCATTTTCAGTAACACGTTGACGCTCAAACAAATAAGGGATCAAAAAAGTGGGTGGTGGGGGATCGTTATTATTTCTGACTTTTGTACTTATTTTTGCATTCTCTTCTCTTTCCATAGAGGAGGACATCGTTCAAAAATTATTAGATCCGATTTTCCCTCACGTCCTGGCCATTGCAGCTGTGTCCGTGACCGTAGGTTAGATCTACATTTTCCGCACCAGTCGAAACATTATACGTCGCTCTATTATAAATGTCTGGCAAAATTACAGTTGAATGAAAATTGCATCGGTGATGTCAAAAGTTTCGGCAGTCTCGGA
This sequence comes from Nautilus pompilius, assembly GCA_018389105.1. Taxonomy (NCBI): domain Eukaryota; kingdom Metazoa; phylum Mollusca; class Cephalopoda; order Nautilida; family Nautilidae; genus Nautilus; species Nautilus pompilius. The sequence continues at coordinate 682,283 of JACATO010000924.1, read as the reverse complement.
ACTCAGAATTTTCTGATGCAGCGTCCGTTCGTCTTGGATTGGTTCAGCTGCTTCATTGTTTCTTTTTCCTATTTAAATTCCCGAGCCAAACAGCTGGTAAAATGGCAGAAATCGTGACATGTTTTGCTAAGCAGCAAAATCACCAGGAGAAATTCTCAGCGTAATGACGGTGACGAGAATTAATCGCCAGAACTAATGATAAATTCTCCTGTGATGGTGGTGGGGGGTAATGGACGAGACTTCTTCACCGTTATTGATATTAAAAACGAACAAAGCAGCACGAAGGAAAGACAATGTCGAATAAATGATTAGAAAAGGTGATCTTGGTTGTTTTTTGTTTGTGTTTTTTTTTCCGCCAGTCATTAAAGATGGAATATTAGGAACGTTTTGTCTGATGAATCCTGTAAAGTGTTCTCGCCGAAAGAAAACAAAAGCATTTGAGTAAATGTTTTAGAATTTCTGAAAGAAAAATTGAATGTGGATAGAATAAATATCGAAGTTGATCATATGAAGAGAGAGAGAGGATGACGTGAGTACTAGAGAGAGAGAGAGAGAGAGAGAGAGAGAGAGAGAGAGAGAAGAGAGAGAGAGAGAGAGAGAGAGAGGATGACGTCAGTACTAGAGAGAGAGAGAGAGAGATAGAGAGAGAGAGAGGAGGATGACGTCAGTACTAGAGAGAGAGAGAGAGAAGAGAGATGACGTCAGTAGAGAGAGAGAGAGAGAGAGAAGAGAGAGAGAGAGAGAAGCTGCAGCTTTTACAGGTAGCCATCCCATTATGTACTAGAAGATGTGGGCCCGCGGTTAGTTGGGTGGAACTAAGCAGCTTGGCACCTGTTAACAAAACAGTAGTATGGATAACTCATGTCTACAAATTCTCATTAGGAAAAGCTAACAAGGTGAACGCACCCATCAATGTATAACAGCTGCTCAGACTAAGCAAAACAGCATAATAAAGACTGGTTTTCTGTAGGTAGGTAAGCACGAAATAACTTAATGAAGACGAAGTGGTTAGTAGTTATGGCAGCATTAGTGGTAACGTAGTGGGAGTAAGATTTTAGGACAGACGTACAAGCATCAACTATTTGAAATGCTTTTACTAAAGTGGTAGTTTTTAATAATTTTAAATGTGCATAGTATAATGGTAGTATCAGGGTAGATATAGCAGTGGTAATTTTGCATGTTCGTGTTGTGGTGTTGATGAGGGTTGGTGGTTGTGAACGGTAACAAAGCTGCTGCTTTAGTGGTAGCTACAGCAGGCTGGTTGTCGTGTACCGTAGTTGGCGATCGTGTTTAGCAGTACCTACGTTATAGGAATGAACGTGAGCAGTAAGACTGGAAGAGGCCACTCATTTAAAGTTTTCGTTTTTGTAGCAGCGTAAGGGGGCCTCAGGAGTTCGCGAACTCAGGATTTCTTAAAGTTGGTGGGGGGGTCGGTCGGTACTGGTTGTGAGTATAAATTACTGTATAGTAGTAGCAATGTCAGCTTCGCATCGAAAAAGTAAGACAGGAATATTTTAGCAAAACTCGCAACAACAACGGGAAAAAAAAAACAGATACTTTTTACCGAAATATAAGGAGAACCGCATTTTGCAGATTAACTCCATAGATTTTGTAAAAAGAAAATGAATCGGCTTTTGTGAAAAGTTACCCAGACTGCTCTGAACAATTATTAGATTCACTTTCCTCTAGGCTGTTGTGCGTATGTTATTTTCAATGATCTAACTGCTATATATCGAATAAGCGCCTATGCGGCCATTTTACACGTATCTCTCTTCTTTAACGGAGTTCGCTTGCGATGTTGATTTTTGTTTTTTTTTGTTGCAATTTTAAAATACGAAATAAAACATAATAATATTTTTAAAAGAGTGTTAAAATAGTCATAGAAAAACTCATTTTGAATGCAGAATTTAAAACAAAAAAAAAACCAAAAAGTAAATTAAACGATAATGCCTATAACAGATAGAAATTGGGTACCGTTCTGTCCGTACTTTTCCGTAATGAAATTTGGAAAACAGCGAGTAGTCCGTGAGGCAATCGTTTTAAGAAAACCGTAATTAGATGAGAAAGTCTGCTGGTTTTGAGAATTACTGGTCTGAAATCTGGATTTCCAATTTCCTGCAATATGTTAAACATTTGCTAACTTTAAAAAAAAAAAAAACTTGTCGGATGCGAAAATCAATGTATTGCCAATTAAAAGCCTTCTCGAGGAATTTAAGGGGGGAAAAAAAGAAGGAAAACTGAATTTTATTCATGGGTACTGTTTCGAGGCGATAGATTTTAACTCGAGTTTTTACAGAAACCCCGTATTCTCACCATCAGCCGTTTTTGTTTGGTGCGATCACGGGTTCATCGAACGATATTGAGCTTTTTGGCCTCATAGCTAACTGACATACGGTTGCCGTACAAAATCGATTTTCACCTTATATTCTTAAATTTCAGTCTAAATCGGTTTTAATTTGTCATTGCAATTCTAAGAGTTCTTTTTTTTCTTTTAAAAATGTTCTCTCCAAACCAAGAATCATTGTTTTGCGTCTGAGTGACGAAATATCAATGACTTTTATTGAAACTAATTAGTTTTAGTATTGTTGTTCTATTCTAAGCTTTCGAAGAGTTCCTTATTCTATAAATTCCTTGCTTACTTCAGTTGCCATAGGGGGCAGGAAGCCATTATGGCTCATAGAAGACTCCACATTCAAAACAGATTTTTATATCAATTTGATATCGCCAACCATCGCTAGTAATTTTACTCATTTTACAGTATTATTACTATTTTTTTTTAAACAGAGCCAATTTATAGTTATAGCTCTGAGTATTGTTAGCTGTACATGAACTGAATGTAGCTTTTAATCTATTCAGAATCCTTAGAAACGTCTATTAAGCCTTCACTTAAATTAGGTAAACCTAATACTGCGGACAGATTCTAATTGTTTGAGATTTAGAAGCATTTAGTATACATTTATACTGTTTATAATAGTGTATGTAAAAGTCTTTTCTCCAATGTTGGCTTCCACCATACCGACGAATTTAATAAACTACTCAAGCCCTATACTGTACCACCTACATCATGTATGCCAATCAAGAACAAGAGAGAAGCAAGAACCGAACTCTGTTACCGTTAACTAAATTCGCACACGTGACACGTATTAAATGGAATTAATTAAACTAGAACTAAGCAAAATAAATAATACAAAAATTTAATTAAAATAAATGCAAAAATTTAATTAAAAAGTAAAATAAAGGATAACAGAATAAATAGCATTAAGGAAATGAAGGGAGGATATATAGGACATGAATTTAGTAGAGGTTTTGCCTATTTCTTCCCCTCAGAAATGGATCGCTTAGTTTACGAGAGAGAGGACTCGGATAACTGAATAGCACACGAAAGCGGACAAATACAGGTCTTTAATGTGTCTTCAGATATCGTGTAAGGATGGATTTTACTTCCCTTTACGTTACTTTTATGTTCATACCGACTGCGGTTTTCCAATTCTATTCTTTCCTTTTGCTTTATCTATTTTTTCCCTTCCAGAATGTGGAAGACGCTTGCGGACAAACAAAAAATAGTGAAGTATTAATTACTTTTAATTTCGTATGCAGTTTTACCGGTTTTCTTAAGGAAAGTCTTTCTACTCTCTCTGAAGATCATTAGGATGCGCTATATTAGAAATTCGTTTCATTGAAGCTGTAAGAAATTGATGCCAAAGGTGTCCTCCACACGTGGTCAAAGCCTTCCTTTTCTTACAAGCAGATTGAAACTCGGCGCCCGGAATTATCAATTACTACTCTGTATATGTTTTATTTATAGAGAACCCTGATTAACTTTCTCTCCCTTTCTTGCGGCTCATTCTCTACTGTTTACGAATGCATGTAGCCAGTAAAACAACCCGCACAACACGTGATAACGTTCACAGCGGCCGGCTTAATCTTCTCGTCAGATCAATTGAATCTAAACCTCGAGGAGCGCCGTATATCTACGTGGGTCAGGGATCTGAAATCGCTGTCATTCAGCTCTATTGATCCCGGGAAACTGGTTAGCCATTCACTCGGCGATTCGCGCCCTTGCGTATCTCCGGTTAATTTAATCCCGCCGTCCTTCTCGTTCCCATATTTACTCTAACCACAAGCACCACCACCCACCCACCCCACCTCCGACGATATTTCGAATCAGTCATGTTCTCAGGGTTATTTTATAGCGAAAATAATTGTCCGACAACTCGCCGCTCAGTGTCCGGCGTGGGTTTATATGGAGCTTAATCACGTTCCTCGTTCTTCGAAACGTTCGGTTACAGAGCAGACGCCGTCGGTAGAATTCTTTTCTCCGCATCACGCTTTGCGAGTCTTCAGCTCCTTTGAGGCCGTGTTTGAAGGAAATAATTCTTACAGAGTACACGCCCTGATCTGCCGATTGTTGTACTGCAAATACGTCCAAGGACCGGGGCAATTCATTATTAAGCTTTCTCCCATCACCGTCGTGTAGAAGTAAGTACACTTGACCCCAGCCATCTTGCTTGGCAAATTATAATCTCTTTTTAACTTTCAAGAATCCGCCGCATCGCAGCCAACATGGATTGGATTTTTGGGGAACGTTGTCAGTTCAATTAGACGTATAATTCCCCAGAGGTCAGAAGAATCGTATCCCTAATAATAAAATTAATGCATAGTGTTACTAAGTATCTCCTATAGGTAAAAAGAGAATCCAATTAAATATAAGGTAGTTATTTACAACTAAATTAAAAAATACAGTATTGGTGCGCAAAAGAAGTTATTTGATTTTATTATTATTATATTATTATTATTATTATTATTATTATTATTATTATTATTATTATTATTATTATTATTATTATTATCATCATCATCACATCTATTCTTCATCGCACAAATCCGTACATTTGGATGATTTTGCTTACACTGCAGTAATAAAATGACGATGTCTACAAGGTAACTGATGACAGATTACGGACTAGATACATCCTCGCATCAAGATGCAGATGCGTTTTGAAATATCCAACTTATTCGGTGATAAATCTGTGAAATGTGTATACTGGTCGGACGTATACAAAAGCAGACAGTTATCTAACTTGCACCCCAAGGTAAACTATACTTGAATTATTTCCAGAACAACAATCAACTTCCGGGTAGAGTAAGCTTCCTTTTCCTGAATAGTTTGATTTTTCCCAGGCGACTTATAAAACCGATTAAAATCGATGTTTTAGAAGGAATAAAAAAATACTCTCGTCAATCACAAAAAAAAAAAATCAAGTTCAGTTCCAAGTTTCCTTTTTTCTCATCGCAAAAGTAGAAATTACGATGTGAGTACCGTGAAATTATGTGTGAGCTTACAAACGAAATATCGATAAAGGTCCTAGGCGCCCAAAGTTTGAAGGTCTGTCGTGTGTGCACTTTGTAAGAAACGTACGTGTGACTACATGAACTCGGTCCACGACTATGAATGCCAACGTGTATACGGTAAAGAGGAAACTGCCCCCCACGGAAGAACTTTCAAATCACATTTGATTATAGTTATAAGATAACCACACGCTGCAGATTTCAACGGACAAAAGGACAGATTCTCCTGCAAACGCCTCAAAACACGATATTACATCAAATTAAATATTAAAAACAAATACGCAAAAAAAATGGGGATACTCTTAAAGTTAGCAGGGTTTAATACAAGAGTTGGTTGAGAAAACACTGGACACCAAGCATGCCCTACTCCCGTAGTGATGGCGGTAAGCCACTGCGTTAACCCTCTGCCTCCATCTCAGAACTGTTTCTAAAGGTCGACATTTTCTTTGATTCTGTACTTTGTTTCCGATAAGGAAGTAAAGACAATGATTTTAAATATTTATTTTCCCCGACGTTTACTCGCGAGTCATTTAATATATTGCTTTAAAACACCCCCCCAAATCTTTAATAATTAACAGAATAAAACTAGTAAACTTCAGAAGGTAAAATGATCTTTGCTGGAGGGTAAACCGAAACCGTATCAGTCGTATAGTGCATCAGCGTCACGTGTTTAGACAGTAAACTGACCTTGCGACGTAGTAAATCGAAGTTGTACCAAACGTCTAATGTTATCAACGTAGGAGATTAGACAATAAACTAATCTTCCACTTTAGTAATCCAAAACCGCACCAAACGTCTAGTGAAATCAACGTTACCAGTGTAATTAGTAACCTAATTTTGTGCCTTAGTAAACCGGAACTGTATCAATAGTCTTGTGATTTAGAATGACATTATACAGAAGTAGATGCTAGTAACTAATTGTACTGAGTATGCGAGAAAGTGCTTTTGTTAGGATGCGCGTGGAAAAAGACGTCTTGAACGTAAAAACTGTAACAGATTTGTAACTCTGTCTAAAAGTACAAGTCTTCAGATTAAAATTTGGCTCAGGTATCATCAGTTACTTTTAAATTCAACGATCTGACAGGCAAATCAGCAGATTTTTATTTAGATATTCTACGGCCTTTCGTTAACAATAGCTGGTACTGGACGAATAAGTGATCTTTATATCATCTTTAATAACTGGCAAGAAAAAGGGCCAAAGGGCCATCTTAACATGACAGTACGTGTGAAAATTATCAAATGTTTTGTAAATTCATGGTCAAGAGGGTCTTTTTGTTCTTTACACCGTTTGTTGTTGTTGGCGTACATCGATCCATAGAAAACAGACAATTTTGGTGGAGGAGCGTGGTGCTACAGCCCACCGCTAGGATGCGTTGCCAATCCTGCACCTTGTTCAGCTCGGTATTTTCGCTATCGGAAAAAAATATCCTACGCCTCATTTTTAGATGTGGGAGAAAACTCACGCGGCTGGCTGTGGACGAAAATGGAGGATAAACCGCCGTGGAGAGCTGTTCCCACGAGAAGCGAACTGGGCCCTCGACCTTTAGAGTCCGGTAAACTAAACCCTAACCACTAGACTACCAGGGCGCTCATCTTTCTGTCAGTCATATAAAAAAAACGGCATAAATATTACCTTTCATTCATTGGTGCAAACTAATGTCTGATTTCATTGAAGTGTAAACGATGCGAATAGCAGGCACGAGCAATTTCCAGGCATTTTCTGTAAGGAAATATTTCATTTTTAAATGTTTCCCCCCCCCACCTCTCCAACGTTTCGAGTTGTTATTCACCTTTAATAGTCCTCTTTAAGTTGTGATAATTACGCATTTCTCCGACCGGACTAAAAAAGTAACCACCATCTCTTTAACTGTTGAACTTCCAAACAAATCCACATTCATCAAAGTACAAAATGTCACAACCGATTCCCATGTTGAGGCTTTTCTTGCCGTTTCCACACGAAGTCCTACGAACGCATCCTGCCCGGATAGCTCACGTATATAATTTTCATAGAACCGAATGAAGTAAATATCCATATGAACGAACAATTTATTTCTTATTCAATACCCGATCGACGAACACCAGCCATTATGGTGGTGGGCTGAAAGTCGAGAAGTTAATGGAAGCAATTGTCCCTCCTCCAAAGATAAATAGCAGCTCTTTCGTTATTGAAATAAGCTTTAGCCGGCGAGAATCTCCGCGCTGTTTGAGCGCAGTTCTAACTGTGTGTGGGCAAGAGGAAATTGGCTCGGAATCGTTCCATGTTTTTACCGCCGTCCCCCTCCCCAAGCCGGCCGACTCACCACCCGAACGGAGCGGAGGGCTGCTATTTTCGGGAGCTTGGAGGAATCCGCGTCTGAACACTGCAAATGACATCATATACAAATTCTCCCAGTGAGATTGTAATTTCTTTTCATTTTCGGCGTAAGCATAAACTGGGTACATAAAGAAAGTGTATGATAAACGCACATTAAACAATGACAATGCGGGGGTATTTCACACTCGCTCTCTCTCATCGTAGAAAGAGTCGGTGATGCTAAAACTCTTCTCGTCAACACAAGACTCGAGTCACGTTGTCTCTGAGTGTTTGGGTTACCCGCAAAAAAATTCCACCACCGTCGGGTAATTCCGAATCTAAATTTCCCGAACTTTGAAATTATGGCGCTTCAAGTATAAAATATTGGCGATCGGCGCCACGCAGCGCTAGTTGGGCTACGGGCAGAGAGTAAACGGGCAGATGCGGCTACTGAAGCTGGTGAAATACAGTGTACTTACTGTCCGGCTTCGGCAATAGTACGCAGAGACCGGATCGTGAAAAAAACCTGGCATTGGAAAACATCGGAGCAGTACCGACCACCAAGAAAACCATGGCCATCTTCCTGGTTCAGCAACCGCTCTATCTCGCTGGATTCCTATCCATAACGAGTTTCGGCACATCGGCGAAAATTCGTTTCTCCGCCAAGACGGTAAGAAATCGGGTACACTCCGCTAATCTATAGATTAGATAGACGTCCATTATTTGACACACCCCCTAACATCTGCGCACTGCAGGAAGAGATCGGAGAGGGTTAAGACTTGTCTTTGCTAGACTTTGGCAGGCAGAAGTCACGTTCGCTCTTCTATTGAGAGATAATAAAGCCATCATTTTGTTGATTTTTATTAAAAGTGCATGTTAGGAACCAAAACCACGTAATGCTGACTGTAGGGCGCTACAGGGGAGGGGGGCTGGGAGGGATAGTTTAGAGAGTGGAGGCATTCTAGCCTGACGGGTTTTGTCACGTGACCGCAAAATTAAGCTCTGTTACAAACTATAGCGACACAAAGGAGGTCATTGCGTACAAAGTCGCGGTAATTAATTCATTTTATGGATGTTCGTGCAAGGACCCATTTTGCGAGAATAGTGGTAAATCCCCTTCAGTAGAAAAATATCCAAAGCCTTCCATGGCTTGCTGGTTCTCTCCACCCTAAACCCGAAGAACATGCCTCGGTAAAGTTCCTTCAGCCTATAGGGCGGCGGCTCCGGTTCTAGGGGTCGCTCCAGACGAAAGAGGGAAACACTGCTACAAGACCGCGTCACGCGTCTTGTGAACAACATGAGGCGCACGTGCAAGCCAAAGGGACCATGAATGTTACTAGGGGCCATGTGACTCGTGTGTGTGTAAGTAGTGACTATCCGTTGTCAATATGATGTCATTAAATTCACGAAATAATATTCAGATATTTCACAAATTAAACTGTGAAATTATATGGTCAAATTTGATCTTGCAAAGGGTTTATCCTCAATGAATTTGTACAATCTATACAACAATATCCCTATTTTAAAATTCCATGTAAAATCTACAATAATGGCAAAAGATCAGTTGTTTTTCCTGTCAAAATACGCATGTTTTATCACAGGGGAGATAACTAAAATTTATATAATTACTTTCTTTTTTTTGTTTTTTTTTCTATCGTGTTTCTAGAACTATCTTAATTGTCTAGAATTATGCAATAATGCGGGATTGTTTAGGAAAGCCAACTGTTTATTTTTCAAGTATTTATTCTTTACTAGCGAAACCTCCGCACACCGGTCTTTCCCGCTTAGTTGACGAAACTGAAACCAGGGATTTTTCTCTGGTGGATGCCTTATGCACCGATGTCGGCACGCGCGGGTTCGAAGGAAAATTGTCACGTGAGAGAAGTAAATTTCGTTCATTTGTATGCCGGAAGTGTTTGGTTTGACGAAGAGGAAAAAAGGGTAAAACATCTTGCAATCACTCTGCGTTGCAAAGCCGCTAATACAGATCAGAGCAGAGCAGAGTAGAGCAATGAATCGTGGCTTGGAACAGTTTAGACGCGAGACACTCGTCTGGGATACACCGGTTGCTGAATAAAGCCACGGTTCCTTCCCCTTTGCCTTGCTTGCTTGAGTGTTTATTAGAATACGGTGTAACAAACAACAAGAAAAATGCAAAGCGTTGTTATTCAACCCAATTCTTTCTTTCTCTGTAGCAAACATACGGTACACATTAATAAGTTATGAATTCGCTGACTTTAACTTCGGGTGAACGTAAAGAAACGATCAAAGTCCACTTGGATTCGCACGAAGCTCAGATCAGAAGGTTAACCACATATCGACCCTAAGGTCTGAGCGCTGACCAATGACGCTGTTAAGTTTTAGCTCACTCGACCGCGGAAATGACGTCAAATAACATGCAAAAAGAAGAAAAAATGTGGCAGAATTAATATCTTAAATTTAAGTAAAAAACCAAAACGGCCGTCAACATAAGGAACAGTAGCTAATCGCAACCACCTAGGATATTCCGAAAAGGATTTATGGTTTTAGAAAAAAGTGGAAATTTCTTTTATGATCACTGCCGTTCCTCCCACCTCCTTTTTACTATGCACGTTATCGTACTGCAGCCCTTAGACTGTTCTTAAGTGAGTATAACTGAAAACATGATTGAATAAGTTTATTTTATTTGGCTCGCGGAATCATCAATTCGGAGCACGGCTGCTGTGCTGTTATCTCAGATCCGGCTGAAGATAGAGGAGCACAATTTAGATTCTGTGTAAACTAATTACCTACAAATCAGGAAACGCAAAAATATATTCGAATTGCAAAACTACAAAGTTTTGTGAATAGAATTTCTCTAATAAGTATAAACCTTCTTTACCTGAAAGACATATCTACAAGTAGGTTTACGGTTCTTTTGCAAAGATAAAAAAGTAAGTAAACAAACAAATAAATAGGTAAATATGGTTTTGAATGCTAAACAACCGTTACCTGTTTTTGAAGACGTCTATAATAAAACTCAAATTAACGTGTATCAGCCGTGATTTGGATAAACTCTCCGGTTTTTGCAACAACAGGTTATTATAAAAAAGATGAAGATAAATACATATATGATATTTATTGTCATTTAAATTATGCCATAAGAAAGGAAATAGAAAACAGCGAACACGGATAATACAATAGATTTTTTTTTTTTAATTTAAATTCTTGCGAAGATGAATTACTGGCAGAACTTTAGGTGTTGTGAAGATTTTCTACGGACTGGAATCGAGCTAGCACCGCTGTAGATCAGCCATATCGGTAGCTTCTATACGTAATACTACTACTACTACTACTACTACTACTACTACTACTACTACTACTACTAATAATAATAATAATAATAATAATAATAATAATAATAATAATAATAATAATAATAATAATAATAATACTAATAATAATAATAATAATAATAATAATAATAATACTACTACTACTACTACTACTACTACTACTAATAATAATAATAATAATAATAATAATAATAATAATAGAAAGGAATGGCGTTATAGAATCGGCGTTTGGGAAAAAAATATTTCTATGCAGCTTCGACATTCGCAGAACCAATGACAGTAGCAACAAAACACTCTGGTATTATGCGTTGTAGAGAAACAAAATAAAAAAGCAGACCCCCGGAGAACAGAATAAAAGGGAAGAGGATGCTGGAAGAGCATTCAGCCTCGTAATAGATGATTTGCTCGGGGCAAGAAACTAGACCGGAATCGCCATTTTTCGTCTATTTATTCCGCACATGGCGATGATGCATTAACAGTAGTCGGGCTAGCAAGCTCAGTATCTAGTTAATCCAGTTATTATCTAAATTATGACGGAAATGCGATTCCAATATAAGGTAATCAGAGAAAAAAAAACGAACCTTTTAATGTCAGTCAAAACCTATTATCTAATCCATCTCCAGAACACCAAGTTCCTTCATTAATGGAAATTAAGAGAGGAAAACATTAGGCAATACTTTTAAATTTTAAAGTGTAAATAGAATTAGACAACCTGAGTAATTAAATATTTTCGCTATCTTTTGTAAGTTTCCGAAACATTGTTTGGTTGCTGCTGATGACGTTTATCAAATTAAAAATCCTACTAATAGCCCTATTTGTCTTCCCCTGTGGCCTTTGCATAAACCATGATAGCTTCCTGTCTCCTGGTACAGCTAAATGCAAATTACACTTTAGGCTTTTAAAGTATATAAAATATTTAAGAAATGTTTACCGATGTCATTATTATTTATTCTGTCTAAAGTGGAAGTTTAAAGAAATACGGGGCGGCCGTCAGAAGAAAACGTAATGGACAAAACCAAATTGGATTGTTGTAAGAGGATAACTTAGATAACGGGATTGCAATCAAAAGGTAAACCATCAAAAAGCGGAAGCTTTACTTTCGTTGCTTAAATTAAGTTTTCTCTGTATATGACTACTGACTATGTGAGCACGTTTAATTTTGTAATCTAGTTTCCGCTTAGCTTTGTTCAGTAAAGAAGATTCCAATTTTGGTTCCGCATTTTGTATGACTTGCACGGTACGATATAACCTTTAATGACTGACATAGAAAGACCGAAATAAAGTTCATCTTTACTTGACATAAACATGTCTGTTATCAGTTACATAGCGTGTAACGGTTGTCTTTGGATAATTGTCAGCCATTAAATGTGATGTGGTAATGGCCTTTCATCCGGTGTATGTTGGTCGCTCTTTGCATGTTTTTAGTTCTATTTATATGCTAGTTAGTTATTTACGTTTGCTAGTTTAAAATGATAGTAATAACTTGATCACGATTAGGACGGGAAAGTATCGCTGTCAGGGGGGGGGGAGTCACTCGTGAGTTTTCCAATCACGTGGGGCAAGGTTTCCATCTTCAGCCGGGCGACTAAAGTGTTAGAATCCCTGACGACTCTTCATAACAAGGGCCAGAATCTCGCGCAGAAGAATCAACTTGCACTGGGGGAGAGAAAAAAAAGGGGAGGAGAGGGGAAAACACGGAGAGTAACTGATCGAAGATCATAAAGCAAAACTGACGCGTGGCAGACGATGTTAGCTTTAAAACGATTGGCTGCTGATACACTCGTGGAAAATCGGGCTTCCATAAGGTCTGTGCTTAGTGACTCGGAAACAGTGCGGCGTATCAGCCGTTCGTTTGAAAGATGACATTTCTCTGCCCGGTGACATTCGCTTTGATCACCAACCCAGCCATTTACGCCAACTAACCTAGTCTGCGCGATAACTTTCATTTGTTCCGCAATGGCACACCACCACTTATCCTTACCATTTCTACTATTTTCATTTATGTATTTATTTCGCCCACAAGAAGTGTTCGCACGCACTGCAGAGAGTTCCATTACACCGCTTCAGTAATTAGTTACTGATTAATAAAGTTTATTTTTCTTCATCAGTTGTCGTAGTCCTTCATAATTAAAGATGACGCTACTGACAGCGGCAGAATTCACGCGTGGATTGTTTATGGCGGTGATGGGCTGCCCGGTACCATTTGCACTTTCCAGATCGCCGGGGAAGACATGTGTAAGACGACTGGCAAGACTACGAGTTTCCATCAGTAAATCAGTAAAGATTTATTGACTTGTATGCATTTTGTATACCGCAAACGTGAAATCAAATAATAGGTTTCTATTTGTAGACCTACGTAAAGCTCCAACCGTAACTAATCGTGTTTAAGGGCAAATAAACGACAACAATTTTTAGATATGTAAAAATGTTTTCTCAAAAAGTAGAAAAGCCTTGTTTGAGTTTTCAAAAACGAACTTCAATTTCAAAGCCATTTACAATTATTACATCGTTACAAAAGTTTTGTCGGTTTTTATATTATGTTAATTTTTTGCCTGCTTGTGAAGGTGTATGTAGGTAAGTTATATACCGTTTTGTAGTCTGCGCTTTGGCAGACATTATGCCAAACCTACCTTTATAAAAATCGTAAAATGGATATTTGTTTCAGAGTTCTGAGTGACTCATGGAGAGAAAAGGTTTTTCGTGCCATTTTGCTTCACGAGTTCAAACCAGGCCCCAAAGCAAGAGAGGCAACTCGTAACATTAAGCAAGCATGGGGCGAGGACACAGCAAATGAGCGCACAGTACGACGATGGTTGGCAAGGTTTCTATCAGGAGATATAAGCCTCGAAGACAAGGAATTAACGGACGTCCTTCCAGCTGTGATGACGACCGTCTGAAAGCCTCAGTTGAAGCCGATCAAGAAAAACATTGCGAGAAATTGCTGGAGAGCTTGACGTAAGCACTGCAACTGTTTCCCGGCATCATGACGCAATCGGCGAGGTGGAAAGGCTTGACAAGTGGGTGCCTCACGATGTGAATGAACAACAACAAAATCGTCGATTGTAGATCTGCTCTTCGCTTGTCAAAAGAAACAAAAACGACCCATATCTTGACCGAATCATTAACTGTGATGAATAATTGATCCTTCACGACAATTGCAAACGATCGGCACAGTGGCTCGACAGAGACAAGGCGCCTAACCAAACTCCAAAACCCAGCCTCCACCAAAAGAAGATCATGGTTACTGTCCGGTGGACTGAAATTCGTGTCATCTACTATAACTTCTTGCAACCTGGTGAAACCATCAGAGCTGAAGGATATTGTCGTGAATTAAACGTTGTTCATCAGAAACTCTCCGAACGACAGCCAGCATTGTTGAATCGAAGAGGCCCAATTCTGCTCCACTACAATGCTCGTCTTTGTGTTGCAAAAGTGACTCTTCAGAAACTGAACATGTTGGGGTACGAAGTTCTCCCTCACCCAGCCTATTCACCAGACCTTTATCCCACAGACCACCACCTTTACAAACACCTCGACAGCTTCCTCCGTATGAAACCCTTCTCCAACCGAGCAGCAATTATTACTGCCTTTCAACAGTTTATTGACTCCAGAAATCCAGATTTTTTTTTTTTTAAATGGTATAAATCCGCTTGTAACTCGTCGGCAGAAGTGTATTGATTGTAATGGAACTTACTTTGACGGATAAACTTCACGTCCATCAACGATATGAAGTCTCACTGTTGCGGTAAAAAAACGACAAAACTTTTGTAACAACTTAATATAAACCAATTTATTGCATTACCAAAAAAAAAATCGTTTTTTTCCAAATAAAATTATTTGATTTTATAATAAAAGCAAATGAGAAAATATACTACTATAGAGACACCATATATAAGCCAGGCTTGCTGAAAAGTGCATTACGATCTATAAAGAACTTATGGAAACTGATCTGGAGTAACAAGAGCAACGATGCATAATGATTTCATGGAGCTGTCTGAAAGTGGTTTCGCACTTATATTGCAGTGGGCACCAGGACACGTTGCCCTACCAGGCGATGAAAAGGTTTGACAAAATTGTCAGGGCTGCCGCTAAATTGCATCACATCCGAGTTGCTATTGACTTCTCAAGAGCAGAATCACATTTCACTCGGAAAACTAAGAGGCTGTGTAGATTTGAACTTGAAAACAACACATACTTTGATTTAAAGAGATTAGAATAACAAATTTGTAATAAAAAACAACAACAAACAAACATCTTTTTTTACAAGATACCGAGGCATCTACACGGGTAAAGATTAGCAGACGAGCAACTTCTTTTTAAATTACCGTGCTCATAGAATAGACCAATTCAAAGGCATAATCTAATTAAAACACGGCTACAACTGTTGAACATTATCTATAGGAAATGCTCAAAATACACCACAGACGAACGAATCCGTTGGGGGTGTAGCAGCACTGCTGCCTACAGCTCCGCTGAGATGCTTTACCAAAATATTAAATCAACAATACTGTTTCTAAAGTTGAATTTCCGGCTACTGGTGAACACCATCCGGAGACCAGTAAGTGAGGAAGCAGGGGAAATATATATATATAAACGCGATTCTAGAGATAATAGACCAGTTTTCCAAAGTTTTCACGGTTTCGTAATTCCTGATTTGGACAGTTTACAAAATCGTGCAATCAAAAGTAATATTTTAAGAGATTCTCTACTCACGGGTCTTAAGGAGAAAAAAAAAAGAATTTTTCTATAAATTTTGAAAAACTCTGATTTTTTTTTCCGACACTAAAAGTCAAAAATAATTTTGTTTATTTCCGCTTTAGTAACGATTTCCATAAAGTCCCAAATAGATTGAAAGTTAAAGAATTAAGTGTGCCGCACTTTTATTATGGAGAGAGAACTTGTTAGAAGACTGGCGAGAGCGGTTAGCATTCATAATTCGATCTGTAGTGGCGTTCCTGAATTTTTGGTTATAGATCTGTGATTCCTTTAATTTATTAGAGGGGGGGTGATGTTCGAGCGAAACCCGACC
Source organism: Nautilus pompilius (assembly GCA_018389105.1). Classification (NCBI taxonomy): domain Eukaryota; kingdom Metazoa; phylum Mollusca; class Cephalopoda; order Nautilida; family Nautilidae; genus Nautilus; species Nautilus pompilius. The sequence continues at coordinate 666,298 of JACATO010000924.1, read as the reverse complement.
TGGTTCCATTCCGGCGATGCGGTTTCAGCCCTATTTCCTTTGAGCATCCCTGCTATGCGTGTATGAACGATGATGATAACATAGCAGATGCTAGCACGGACAAGTTCGCGGACGATGCTAAAATATGTTCTAGTTTTACTTTTAACATGGAAAACGTTAGATTATTTTTCAGGAATAATTTAAATAAACGATCAGATTAATTACTTAAACATCAAAATAAAAATAACGTTATTATCACGCTGTTTGCTCTTTATAAGAAAATATAGTTAAATTTAAGGAAATTCTTCACATGTAAAGAGCAGTAGTTGCAAATAAAATGTTAGCAGTAACTAATTAACCGGAGTATCGAACATGAAAGTAGATTTAAATACTTGACTCGTCCACACCTTTAATATGCTGTGCAGACGCAGAATCCTTATTTGGAAAGAACACTGATTTATTAGAGTTCCTCATAGATTAACCAACTTGTTTTCATATCTTAAGCGTTCGAAATCCAATGAATCAATAGAAATATCAGATCAATCAAGATTGAATTTTAAACATTTAAGCGGAGACCTAACAAAGGTGTTGTAGATTACTGGATTTTTTGGGGCGAGTGGATAGGGGACAGATACTTTTATCTCTTTTCAGTTACCAATACTAGGGCTCGGTCGGTTGTAGGTGCAGATTAACTCGCTCTACGACGGGATTAGCTATAAAAATATTGTTATTTTAGTGATAAAACTGCTAATGAGAGAAATAAATTACCGGCGGTTGTAGTTGAAAGTGACGGCATTAATTAGTTCAAGAGTAATAGCTATTGCCATTTTTCGTCCGCGGGGACTGACTTATCTGTAGACCACGTGACTTCGCCTTAATGCAACTATTGAACTCAACTAGAATAACGCATCAGCTCCGCAGTTCTTGGGCTAACTGCATTATCCAGAAAAAGAAGCAGACTTTCGACAAATAAACAGTAGTTCGCGCAAGAAAGAGTCAAGAGTGCCCGGTAGTGCTGACGTCATCGCTGCTTTAATCTTCAGCTACCTTATCAGCGTTGTAGCTGAGTATTTATCTACTTCCCGTTCAGTAATGGCTTATACAATGAACATCATCATTATCCCTCAGTCTTGACCATTTGGTAACTTTAAGGGGAGAGAGAGAGAGAGAGAGACCTTCATGTATTCAGTGAGTTTAACAATATATGGCATGTGCGTTTACAAGAAAAGGAAAACAAGTTGTTGAGAAAAGCGAATGACTGGACGAAGTCGACTTCACTTAATTCACGCTGACTGATATTTAAAAAATCCCCCACAAAAATCCATTTAAACGTGGTATTTACTTTCCAGGAGTAAACGCCGTGTGAAATCCACGTAAATCTGGCCCCTTTGGATCTTTATGAAAGATATTAAGGATTAGTTTATGCTACTAAAACACCGGGATTTATAAAAGTGCTTTATATTCATTGTTTATCAGAATAATCCGCTTCTAAAACAGATGTTTAGAGTAGTAAAGATGACCAACATCTCAACATCGGCCTGGAGGCTGCTGCTGCTGCTGCTGGTTTTTTAGAAGCGTTTCCAAACTGAACACGCAATTTATGATCAGAAGAACGGAAAGTGGATTTTTAATCTCGATTTATTATGTCAGAGCAACAGGCACACTCCATGTTCTCACTCGAAATTACGGTTCAACCAGAAGCCGACCTTCCCATCCACCCCACGGGCCATCGGTGCGCACGTACAAACTTCCAGCGGTGATCCAGGAAAACAAGTGAAATGTCGACTTAGATTGGAGAATTAGATTCAGATCCGCAAAACGGAGAGGAGAGGAGAGATTTTTAAAGAAATCACGGTTTCACTCGAAAAGCATCGCTGTCAGCACAACAAATTATGAAGGCTGGAAACCTGTGGCTGAGTTCTAGCCCTCCTACGACGACCGGGAGGGGGAGAGGCAAGCGCTGCTCTATCAGGCTGATGAACGAGGGCAGGTGATGAGAGCCGGTTGTAGAGGAGGGGGATGGATAGATAACGCGGGTAGGGGATGGAGAAGAATTACAAGGCCGGCGAACCTTCAGCGGGGAGAGCGGTCGGTCGGTCGGTCTTTGTAGTAATCAATTTCTGCCGTTGGAGCAGGTTTCGCCGAAAGCGATCCACCGCTGTCGGAAAAGCAGGGGCCCCGGCCAGCCGCCTTCCTCTCCCACCTGACAAAGAGGATATTGCCAATTTCGCTCGGTTAGCGGGCGGCCGGGAAAGAAAGCGTAATTTATTGACCAATATCCGCGAACAAATGTTCGAAGAAAAATAAATAGAATCAAGGTTTGCACTCGCGGTTCGCGTATCTGGCTATTTATCACGTAGCGGACGGCGGGCGAGAAGAGGAGGACCGAGATCTTCTCTTTTGTTGGAGGAAGGCAGCGATAACGACCCGGACCCGTCTCCATTTTCGTGTCTCCGCGTAGACGCCGGTTCTCCCCCCTCACCCCCTCCAGGTGGCGTACAGGTACCCGTCGGAAGTAAGATGCCGTCTCCAGAAAGGAGCCGATCTGCTTATCTCAGCGCCGACGATAAAGCATCGTCCCCGCGGGGAGAGAGGGGTGTGTGTGTGTGTGTGTGTGTTAGGGGGTCACTTTACCCGTCGACGTGTTTATTTCCCTTTCGACACGTATCTGTGCTGTACTAAGCGGAAGGCCCGACTGGGTGGCTGGCTGTACGCTAGATTCCGCTGTGCTAGACTCGAGGCCAACCGCTGCAACTCCTCTCCAAGGCTGGTTTCTTTCTCTCATCCCCCCCACCCCGCAGGCCGCGGGTTAATCTGTTTGTTACCCTGCCAAAAGGTTTGCGCTTTTTTTTGCACAGATGCGATACAGTCTCGGATTCCTTTCTGGCTGATTCTTTATTCCTTTACACTGGCATGACAGGAAGGGGAAAAAAAGGGGGGGTGGAATTTCTTATATAATAAGAATAACAGGAACCTACACTTCTCTCTCAGAAATATGTCGACATCCGTTTAATTAATTTCTATTTCTGGGAAAAAGAAGTTTTTTTTTAATGGAGAGGTGAAATAACAACAAAAATTTAGAAAAAAAAAACGCTGATAGTGCAATTAAGTATATATGTTACTGTTTCACATTATAAATAGGTAATAAAAAGGGATTTACGTGACCTTTTAAGGGTGGTATTGCTCGGCGGCTCGGTGCATGGGCGACAGATGCGTTTCGACGAGAAGCCGGATTCCATTTTTAAATGGCATTCCCGACGTCCGCGTGTCCGCTGAGATGGGAGCTCGGGCGGCTGGCGGACCGAACAGCGCCCTGGTCGGCGATCTCCGGGCCCGGGTCCATGACTCCTAACCGTCCTGCCTTTCATTACGCGTACGACTGTCCGGGCCCCACCACCGGCGCGACTTGGCGGCGAGATCGATACGCGCACCCCTCTCTCCTGAGGCGCCGATATCTTAACGGCCCGAATCAATTAAAAGCGAGCCCGGTGTAGTATAAAACCAACAACAACAAAAAGAAGCCATAAATCAGCCTGAAACGACACAGACATCCATGAGGGTGGGGGGGGGGAGAAGCAAAACCTTGAAGTGGTATCTCGTTTTCTTCGCCAAACGGAGGAGGAGGAGCCGCATTTCCACCAACAGAAATGGTCGGCCACGTAAAAGCCGGACTGTTTGATCGTGATTCTTCTCCCTGGCTTTCTCCTCCCAGTCGCCTCGTTCAGTGGTAAAGAGTTAATGGTTTAAAAACAATTTCAGGGCCGACTTGTGCTTTTGCGCTGGTCGACCGAAAACCGTTTCCTCCTACACAGAGAAGGCAGCTTATTGCTGAAAGTCAGTAGAACCAGACAGTAAGGAATACCTCTCAATAACGCCAGTTTTATCACCAGTTCTCTTTGTTTTATAACGCCGTGGTAGGTGATCAGGTCGTCAGCTTCTCGCTACTAGAAATATATGTATTGTAAGCATTCTTAAAACTCGCATAAAACATCTACTTTCAGTATTTAAAAAAAAAAGAAAAGAAAAAATATATATTTTTTGTACATCATATATACTACTATTTCGGATTTACTCTAATATTGTATTTCATAAACTCATCTAGAAGCCAATGCTCAGAAAGTCTGTAGGGCCCTGATACGAGGTCAGTAAATTAACTCAGGCCATTATTCTATGGCCAGTCCTGTTGCAGAAGTTCGCCGACCTACCAGGATCCTTTATTTTCACATGCGGAAAGAAGGAAGCACACACACACACACACGCACACACGCGCACACACAAACGGCCCGCTGGGGACGAAGAATGAAAGGCGCGTCAAACAGAGAGTCTTGCGGCTCTCGATCTTCAGATGGCTAACCACCGCACTACCGCGTCGCCCTGTACTGTATGTAATCCACAACAAGCTGTGCGCAGTACGCACGTGACATCTTGAAGAACGCAACTTGCCGGTATCGGTCACGGAGAACTTTTCTATGGTTAATTTAATGTAGAATACACCAGTTACGAAGTGCGTTTATTTATGTAATTAAAGGTAACAAACTCTAACAACCACACAAATAAAATTCAGTTAATTTAACACGGTCAGGTGTAATGGGAAGTTTTGATTTTGCAATTTCTAACGAAAACAATTACAAGAGGTAACACTATTCGTGATAAATTATTATTATTATTATTATTATTATTATTATTATTATTATTAGTAGTAGTAGTAGTAGTAGTAGTAGTATCGGAGAAATGACAGATTTAGAGGTGTCCTGCTGGATTCCAGCAAGAAAGGTGATTGGCCTCGTTTTCGTCTCCTGTTCCCCGGTACTTGCAGCTGCTGGTCGGTCGTTTAAAGATGTTTAATGATAATGACTTGAATTTCGTCTCAATTTTTCCGTCGTTTTCAAGTTATTTACAAAACAAAGGCTAGAGAACCCAGTTTTAAGTAAGACCCTAGAAGGGGTAGGAAGACGAGATCTACAGGGCCAGTCTCGGGCTTCATAGCATTCATTAATTTCCCGGGGTCAGCCTCCCGTACCACAAAATGTCTCTCCCTCAAACCACAAAAATGCCTCACATGGAACCTGAAACTCGACTTCAGCGCTGATGTTGAGAATGGGGGTAAACTAGCCGAAGCCTGTAATCTAAACATGGGATACGCACTGAAAGAACTACTGCGCAGGTGCTTGGCAGGAATCTGCGGAGAACTCGCTGGTTGTGCACGCTGAACCTAGAGATATAAACACAATGAGAAGGGGGAAAAAAAGAAAGAAACAACGCAATCTCCGCTTTTTCTGTTAACGGACGTCGACGGAACGGAATCTGGAATTTCTCTCCGGCGAGCGACTTCCATTAAAATATCATTGCATAGACTGAAAGGAGATAAATCTTCTGGGAATACGGCACAGTGCGCGTGATTGAAACTAGCTGCTGCTGTTGACGTTCGAGCGACGAGTCCGGTCTCCCAGAACCGACCTGTCTGTCGGTCATGTCGCTGGGGAGCTGACTGACCAGTCGTCAACTTTAAACACGCCGCGGAACTTTGGAAGACCATGGTAACCAGACTGCGGTAGGACCCCGACCGCATCAAATAGCGGAGTTATTTTTTTTACCTGACTTTGTCTTCAACCGCCAACACGTCGGCTTGCGGCCCAGCGATTGATTCGTCGGCTGGCGTCTCTCCACCTCCCACCATTGTCGCCCAGGACCAAATAGTCGGCCGGTTACTGCTGGCACAAAAGTTTTCGGCTAACCCCCCCCCCACCAGCGCGCATTTCCAGCTGACAAGTTCCCACAAAATCAGAATGCCAACCAAAGCCGATCCTTCATTAGCGCCAATGCCGTCGAATAAGCAGATAAGCTGCTTTTTCTTTTGTTTTGGCTGTTGCATCGCTGGAATGAAGCTTCAAGAGGAGCATGTGCGCTTCAAGCTTGTCATGGACTTCTGCCGTTGCAGACATCAGAACGTGGATGTGGCGGAAAACTTTCTCGTTCATTAGTGGAAATGCTGCTTTATTGTTCGGCTAAGAAACTTCCAGCAAAGAGACGACGACGGTCAAAATCAATAGGTTAGCTAAACAAAGGTACACGCGGCTTCTGGGGGAAAAGAGGGAATTAAAGAAATGGCGGAAGTAAGTATTAAAGGGGGGGAAAAATCTATTTAGGGTAAAAGTGGCCCAAAGAATGAGAAATAATGCGCTGCAGGAAAAGTAGGAAAATGCAAAGTTAATTACTCGAGCATGTAAACAAAATCTGTCTGGCTACCGAGAAGAGCAGTTAGTTTAACTAGGGGGATTTATTCACCGACTGTAATGAGACCGGCCTCCGGCACCAGAGACGACGGTCCACGGGCTAACTTTTTTGTTGAACAAACCTACTCAGCGGAATTGACTCTATGGCGTTTTAAAAGTTTTTTTTTTTAATTTTAATAGTAAATATCTCCATAAAAACTATTACTATTTCAATATCAGACAGTCCATTAGCCAAAGAAAGGAGAAAAGATTTAAAGTATTAACTTAATGATATCTCTTCCTAAAGTGAGATATCGGTGGTAGAATGACGTCTAGGCCTTCTAAAAACTGACAGTGTTTAACGCAAACTTTAAGAGTGCATCCCTCCCACACATAAACACACACAAACATACATAAACATACATAAACATACATAAACACACATAAACACACACAAACATACATAAACATACATAACATACATAAACATACACAAACACACATAAACACACACAAACACAGACAAACATACATAAACATACATAAACACACACAAACATACATACATAAACACACATAAACACACACAAACACAGACAAACATACATAAACACACATAACACACACACACACACACACACATAAACATACATAAACACACACAAACACACACACAAACATACATAAACATACACAAACACACATAAACACACACACAACACAGACAAACATACATAAACATACATAAACACACACACAAACATACATAAACACACACAAACACAGACAACATACATAAACATACATAAACACACACAAACACACACAAACACACACAAACATACATAAACATACATAAACACACACAAACGCACACACACACACACAGACAAACATACATAAACATACATAAACACACACAAACACAGACAAACATACATAAACATACATAACACACACACACACACACAAACATACATAAACATACATAAACACACACAAACACAGACAAACATACATAAACACACACACAACACACACAAACATACATAAACACACACTTACACAGACAAACGTACACACACACACACAAACATACATACACACACACAAACACACACAAACACAGACAAACATACATAAACATACATAAAACATACATAAACACACACACAAACACACATAAACACACATAAACACACACAAACACAGACAAACATACATAAACACACACAAACACACACACACACACCACACACACACACACAACAAACACAGACAAACAGACATAAACACACACACAAACATACAAAACACACACAAACACAGACAAACATACATAAACATACATAAACATACATAAACACACAGAAACACACACAAACACAGACAAACAGACATAAACACACACACACAAACACACAAACACAGGCAAACATACATAAACATACATAAACACACACACAAACAACACAAACACACACAAACATACATAAACATACAGAAACACACACAAACACACACAACACACACACACACCAACATACATAAACATACATAAACACACAGAAACACACACAAACACAGACAAACAGACATAAACAGACATAAACACACACAAACACAGACAAACATACATAAACATACATAAACACCACACACACACACACAAACATACATAAACATACATAAACACACACACAAACACAGACAAACATACATAAACACATACAAACACACACATACATAAACATACATAAACACACACAAACACAGACAAACGTACACACACACACACACACAAAATACATAAACACACACTTACACAGACAAACGTACATAAAACACACATAAACACACACAAACACACACAAACACAGACAAACATACAAAACATACATAAACATACAAAACACACACAAACACAGACAAACATACAAAACATACATAAACACACACAAACATACATAAACACACACAAACACAGACAAACGTACACACACACACACACACAAACATACATAAACACACACTTACACAGACAAACGTACATAAAACACACATAAACACACACAAACACACACAAACACAGACAAACATACATAAACATACATAAACACACACAAACACAGACAAACATACATAAACATACATAAACACACACAAACATACATAAACACACACTTACACAGACAAACGTACACACACACACACACACGAAGCCAAGACCATTTTTAATTCTAAGATCATAGTTCCTTAAAAGCTGACAATGGCTGCTGCGGAGATCCTTACTCGTGTTTTATTCCATATAAAAACCAGCAAGAGATCAGGGGAGATTTGAAGGAAAAGGAACACTTTAAACGATAGAAAATTCGCCCGGAAGGAATGCAGACGAGCCGACCTCAAGTCGGGCACGGATCTTGTTTTCTCTTTAAACTTGCGGAAAAATCAGTCTAAAAATTAAAAGGACACCAAACGAAGCCGGCTGAAAGATTACTGAGAAGAAATCAGACATCAATGACAGAAAACGATAAAAGAAAGTATCCACGGTCATTCTCTACATCCTTTAAAAGCCAGAAAAGGGGCAAACTTTGCATCATCATTGTAAGTAATAAAATACCAAAAGAGCAGCTTTACACGGTACAGTGCCCTGCCATAACAACTTGGCCATGTGCTGTTATAACCACATGTTAACTTTCCGAGTAAAACGGCGAACAGAACAAATAATAAGGAAAAATTCTTTCTATTGATACTTAGTCTAGCCACTGTTTGCAGTACGAAGAGCGTTTTTCCTATTTGGAAATGAATCGACGAGATTTTGTTAGATAGCCTGGTGCCATCTTTCCTATCGGTGATAACTTCCTTTAGTTCCATCATATTGACGAGACGTGGACAAGTTTCACTTAGGTAACAATCCAGATGCTTTAACATGTAGTTGAACAGATTTACGCCAGGGGTCTGGTCTAGTTGAAAGAAGCTGAATACCTTGATTCCCCTCCCACACGGTCATGCGAGAGGAGCCCATACTTTGACACCCCTGCCTCTGTACCTGGCCATGAACTGAAGACACGAGGTTTAAAGGTTATTGTTAGGTATCCTGCAAACCTAGGTGCGTCATTTTGAGAACATGGATTAAATGGAGGAGAATTCAAAGTATCTATTACTCGAGAGTCTTGCCAGATATATTAATTCCTTGACTTGTGAAGCATTGTACCGACATTGGACAAAAGGGGTTTCTTTAACCAAGTCGGTGGAGATGAGGTTGAACCGTTCTTTGTGTCATTAATGTCGCATGGTCATTGTCTGCGAAAGAATCTTGACAGTAAGTGGGGAACGTGGCGAGTAATGTTAAATTCTTGTCATGGTGTCACCGTTGAAGGCTTCCTGGTGGTTTTGCCTCAGCAGTGCCATTTACCTTGCCGTACTTAGCGAGGTGTTATCAGAGCCTCAAGAAATGTCCAGATCCTTGGCAATCTATTGCTGACTTTGGTTTCAGTCCAGCAGCATATAATACGATCTCAGGTTAACAGAGAAAAATCGCAAAATAAGTCAGCTATCAGCAGGTTGGGAGTTTACACTTGCTAACCTGGTCAAACTAAAAGTCTATTACATAAATAAATATATTTAAAATGTGTAAATTTTAGTTAAACAAATAATAATTTAGGAGATGACCAGATCGATATAACGGGGTTGTATTTACACGACGTTTGGTACCTGTCGTATTCAATCTGATGTAAATGCACTTAAAGTTGCCTTTTCAATTAGTTATAACCAAGATGAAATTATTGATGAATTTTTGTCCGATGAAAGTTCATAAAGAATATAAGGAAACCATTCTTTTTTCAAATGTACATATTGAATAGACTAGTGAGTTAGTTATCAGAAACATATGCTTTTCTAACTACTACTTTTTCTTAATAATAGTTTAAATATAAGCATTTTAGTGAGAAAAAATGGTAAGAAAATACTGGTGCCTGAAAAGTTCTTTTTCGTTGATTCTGCGAGTTCCATCAGATCTTCTTTATATGACTTATTTTTCATGTTAATTTAATGCAGGTATCACCCATAGGTTGTGTGTGTGTCAACCAGTGACTATGTACACACACAGAATATGCACAAATAATGAGAGACGTGCATAATACATACACAATGCATTATCACAGAAACTATACACAAAAGAATGAATGTTGTACAGTGCACTAGTAATTGGTATATGAGGTCTTAGCTTTATATAGAGCATGACACCTTGTTTTCATGCTACCATATAGGATATCAATGTGTGACTATGAAATGATGTAGCATTTTGCACAAATAAACCAAGGTGTTTGGTTGCCATTTGACTTTCTCAGTAGCCGTATAACACATATAATCTTAATGTTGTTCATATTAGAAATTTGTACAAGCCATTGCATCTTTATGGGTGTTCTGTCAATCTCTTTACGTTCCATATAATATTTCACTACATTGGCTGTATGCTTGAAGTTATTATCATGTTGGGAGATGAATCTCTGCCCAATGAGATGTCTTCTTGAGGGAATCACATGATGAATGAGAAAGTACCTACTTATATTTGTCGGCAGTCAGTAACCTTCTATTTTATGCAAATCTCTGACATCTTTGGCTGTTCTTGAAAAAACGTTATCACCCTTACTTGCAGCTAAGTCATTTGCAAAATCTCTACTGGCTCATCGTCTCTCACGTAAAGAACATATCCTAAGGTACTTAACATCAATTTTAGAGAGATTGGGCTTTCTTCTTCAACCTCATCTATTGTCAACATTACCAGTTTTGGGTATACTCCTCATGCAAACAGCTTCTTATGGAACATCAAGTTCGGGTGCAATCTGCCACATGGCATAGCCTTCAATAACCAAGACTAATTTCTGTACGATTGTCATGTGATATTTTCTTTACATTTACGACACCACAAGATATCACTTCCTACACTTTTATAGTTCTCCTGCAAATGTGACACTTTCTGACATCTTGCATGACAACCAATCATAGTCGACCATATCAACACGTGATTGTACTATGGATCTTTTCATTTTTACGTATGAGATGTGATTTAATCAGGTGATATTTTCAGTTCCTACCCAGTTTTTACTTTGTTTCCATAATTATTTTCAGAACTGTTTTTTTTTTTAAAAACAACTCCAACATTCAAGATTTGCGCTTGAAAACATATTTAGTGCTCATGTATATTAGATCTATTTTTTTATTTAAAATAGCAACCGCCGTAATGTTTATGTATATACATATAATAAAATATAAGTGCATGTACACGTAATGGACGGTGATTTATTAAAACTGAATAAGTCATAAAGGAAGAAAAGAGTAAAACAACTTTTATTGTTTTTTCAGTAAATGTATAAAAATGAATATTATTATTTATTATTAATCACTAAGTAGTTTTACTGCAAATAAATAAGCGATCGATTCCTTTATCTATAATTATTCTTCACAACACCATAAAACCGTATTCACGATATGCATTTGCTTCCATACCAAAATAAAACACGAAAAACCCATTAAAGAACGATTATGCCCGAGCACATCTTACGTAAATTTACTTGTTTTCATTTGTTTTAAGTATTAAATCAACAAAAACTGTTGCTGATGCTATTGTTGTGGGTGGCTATCTAAGCTATATGTCAAAATAAGCAATGGCGTCTCTTTAAATCCAATTTGCTAAGAGTAATTAAAACGACGAGAAAACGGTATTAGTTTTTAATAGCATGCCATTTATCTTAGACCTGGAATTTACTTTCCAAGATATCAAGGCTTTCAGTTGCCCACTCTGACTCACTAGTAGAGCAGAACAGCGAGAGGGTCTTGGTGGGGGGGGGGAGAGAGAGATGGGGAGGGAGAGGGAGAGAGAGAGAGATGGGGAGGGAGAGGAAAGATGGAGAGAGAGAGAGAGAGAGAGAGATGGGGAAGAAGAGATGGAGAGAGAGAGAGAGAGAGAGAGATGGGGAGGGAGAGGGAAAGATGGAGAGAGAGAGAGAGAGAGAGAGAGAGAGAGAGCGCCTCTCCGCGGCCTGGACGAGGTCTGCCAACGCGTCGCCTACGGCTCCGCTGGCGATCAGATTTAAAAAGCACCTGTATAAATATTAATAAAACTCCGACAATACATGCGACCATTCACCCTTCTCTTCGCCTCCCGCCATTGCGCGTGTTTATTTAGCATCTAAACTTCGAGGGCCGAAAGAGACAATCGCCTGATAACCGCAAACCGCCAGACACCTATAACGAACGGAAAGACCCTCGCTGAGAATTAAAGAGCGAGGAAATGAGGGCTTGGGGGGGGGGGTTTACTCGTGAAAAAAAAAAGAAGATTTTAAAAAAGTAGAGAACACAAACGGGATTTATGCACGCAGTCCCTTCCTCTCTCTTTTAAATGTGTTTAGGTTGAATACGCCCATGCATAGTTGTTAATGTCAAACTGTGGTTGCTTTTTTATTACCCTTTTAAACAGCCACAATATATTTATTTTTATGTAAGAAACAGTTAATGAAAATGCATCTATCTATCATTCCACGTTCCGTTATTAACAAACGGACATCGGTAAATATTAATTATGTAAAGCTTTTCTCTCTTTTTATCGATTAATGTAAGTAAATGCCATGTAAATATGGAGTTCACCCATCTTTACCAAGTGAGTAAACACGGAGTTCTGTTCCCTTACCTTTGCCCTTCCGAGGGAGCCGTGGTAATACCATAGCAAGTTCTTTCTAAACTTCTCTTTCACACGCTGATGCCTCATTGCCATAGCGACAAATAGTTTTCTGACAGAACGTAAGAGTTTCCTTTCAGATGGCAGCTAAATTTAAGTTGGGATTATAGCTGAAAGCTCTTATTCCCAGAATGCGTTGCCGATAATCGAAATCGCCGTGGAATGGCGGCAAACGGGAGATCTGTGAAAAGAAAGGAGAAACACGAAACCTCTCTTGCTCGCTCTCTGTTCCTCACGTTCTCATCATCTCTCTATATATATATCTCACATGAAGGACATCCGAGTCTTGTTCAGTCAGTAAACACTTGAGTTTGATGAGAGAATGCATATTTACCACTTTCCATCTTAATATCCATCCTTTTATAGCGCAAAGATACAAGAGAACGTAAGAGTCGGCGAGGATGAAGCCAGAGGATATATCTTTTGCTCGCGTAATCTCGGAGACTTTGGTTAAGTGCGTTTTTATTTACTTATTTATATTTTTTGCATTTTCTAATTCAATTAATTTTGGGAAAAGAAAGAAGCATCCATTTCTATTCCCCTCCCCCCCCTCCGAAAGACCTGACATCTGTGTAACTCCGTATTCTCTTCTCATTTTCAAAATATTCCCAGCAGATGTCTGGTTGCTTTTGTGTGCAACGGCACAAAAAACAGACCCTAAAAGGATCCCTTAAAACCAAATTAGTTCATTTCGTGCATGAACAGAAAGCTCTCGAGAAAGAGGGTTTTCATGTCCTGCCGATCCCATTAAATTGACTCTTTAAATCCAGAAACCAAGACAGTTTTTTTCTCATGCTTTTCTCACGCTGGCCAATGAGAAAATTCTGTCGATTACCTTCCTTCAACTCGGCACCGCGACAGTGTCATCGGTACGGGGGAAAAGACATTACTGTGGGGCCGAACAGGCGCACGGTTGTTCTGCGCGCCTGGGACAGCTGACAGTCGCGAACCGGGTCTGTTCATTCACGTGGTCCCCGCTGCCGCGCACAGGTGATGTCTCGCAGGAGTTCGGGCTCCTACACCCCCCCCCGGGGGGGGGGGCTGCACGCAGAGCCGACGACATTCTCAGCTGGCTCGAGCGCCAATCGCAGCCGAAATAGAAATCAGAAACATAACATGGCGCAAGATCAAAGGAGTCGCGTTGTTTTCAGGGGAACTAACTAGGCGTAAGTCTGATAACAATATTTTGTTACTCCCCCCTAGCACCTTCATGGGTCAAGTCTTCTCCTCGGCTTCGGTGGCCCGCTTCGTTCATTTTCAAAGAGAGGAGGAGGCGCCTTCGTACTCCGGCGCCCGCTGGAATTCCTAACCTTTGGTTATGAGTCATCTGCTCTGGATCTCAGCCCGGCGGGATGCTCTCCGGTCTTGATTTGGGTCCTGGCTAGAAGCGTACGAGGCGGCGTCTTAGCTGTAGGCAGAGGTTGTGTCACCCCGCATTGACGACGGATTTAGGACATTCCAACGACCGCAGAAGAGCATGAGTGTTCATCTTTGAAAACTGTACAGACAATTACTGACACGTCGTCCTGTACCGCGGTATTATTCGAGATGCATGTCTGTAAAAAGTTTTAAAAAGTCCCTTTATCGCGAGAAGACATTTTTAAAGGAGGAAAATAGAGAATAAAAAGTATCAGCCCATCCAGCAAAACATCATACTTTTATAGGATAAATTAGTTACACCCGACATATCTTAATTTGGGTAACTATGGGATAATTACCAAACCGACCTTAAATCCGACTACTGAATAAAACTCAACAAAATTCGACTGTGACAATAGGATGCTGAAAAATTAGTAAAACAATGAAGCTAAACTCATAAATAAGAGAGAGAACTCTGGATATAGCAGCGCTCTACCTAACGGCATACGTCACAGCTCTGGCGGCAGACACGGCAACCAACTTAAGTTTGTTTACAGCCGCCATCTTTAAAGTGCGCACAGCTCATTTCTCTCGTCGTTTACCATACGATAACTTTCGCACCCCCTCAGAAATGGCTCCTAAATTTGAAAAAGCAAGTACTGGAGAAAAAACGAGGAAGGACTACACTTAACATTGCCAATAAAACAGAAATAGTCAAGAAATTAGAGAAGGTGTGAGATGGAGGAATGCTTTGATGCGTGAGTACAATGTTGTTTTTTTACGTGTATGTAACATGTTGTGCATACATTTTTTAAAAAAATATAATTAATTTTTATTCTTTTATTCACGCGTATGTTCCGTATATAACTCGTTGTGCATATATTTTTTTAAGTGGACTATGTTTTATTTATGCATATTTTCCGTATGCAAATTGATGTAAATGCGTGTTTTGAATATTCTGATTGAACTGTCAGCACGTACACGTCCGTTTTATATTCTACTTATTTACACCTCCCCTATACCCCACTTATATGGATGCTCCGTATAACGGAGTATTCGATATAACGGCATCCCCGATTCTCCGAGGGTACCATTATTTACAGAGTATACGGTACTCTAATAAAATCCCTATCAGAATAATTCGAACAAACCCCAACACGCAGTAAGCTTGTCAACGAGTCACATTTCCATTAATAGTCACCGCTTTTATCTGAAAGCTGCTGATGTCGTGAGAATTGTTCTTTCTCAGAAAGTGCCGTGGAGTGTCACGGTGTGGAGAGGTATCATAACTACTCCAGAAAAACGCTTTTTTTTAAAAAAATAAAAAAAAAAATCATCACCAGTGATCGGTGTCCGCACAGGTAGTATATCAATCGCTACTTCAAGATCAATACAAAAACCGCACAGGTAGTATATCAATCGCTACTTCAAGATCAATACAAAAACCGCACAGGTAGTATATCAGTCGCTACTTCAAGATCAATACAAAAACCGCACAGGTAGTATATCAATCGCTACTTCAAGATCAATACAAAATAAAAGCAAGTGGTTCTCACTAAAATGAAGAAACCAAGTTTGTTTAAATAAAATCCCTTCATTAAACTATGTTTTGTATGTTAGTAAATGACTGTTTTTAAAACTAACTACGAGAGCGTGCCTCGAATGACAAGGTTGCTTCTCCAGACTATCATTCAAACAGAGCGATCAATAAACAGTGACATCGGAAAGAACTATCCTGATTTTTATTGCTTTTTTGGCGATACAGACATTATTTTGTTCCATAAAAAACTTTCCGGCTAGAGAAGACTTCAGTATTGTTTTTTTATTACCTGTCATTACTAATTAACCGACTCCCATAAATTAATATATCTGACAAAAATTTTAATATTTCATATGCGGTACTGCATGTGATGGACGTATGTGGTCAGATGAATGGTACGCATCATTAGCATTCCGAAAGCGGGCGGATCCCTCGATATTTCTACGTGTGCCCGAGCATGTGTTATATGGCATTCAGAGTCAACGGCAGATTGCCAAAAAAATTTTCGACATTCTTCGTGGATCTGTGACCAATCTCTCTGCTGCGGCAGTAAAAAAACAATCAGTAAGCCTTCAACAATGACATCGCGACAAGAACAACCTGTCACATTACTCGTACGGGCTGTTCTCCGATGAATCAGATTTTTACCATTCACGTTTAGAAATCGGACCTAGGTCTGCAGAAAACTTTATGATGAATTTAACTGGAATGCCTTACATTCCACAAGGAAGAATGGAGGTGGGAGCATTATGGTATGGGCAGCAATCTGGCGTGACAGGGAGAATTTGTCAAATCTGCCGGGTACATTGCCATTTTAGAGACACAACTACTAACATTGTATGTAGCAACAACTGTACCATACTGATATTCGTTGCCCCTGTTCTTCAGTAGGATAGTGTTACGTGCCACACACCTCTCGCGTCGCCATAGTCTTGAAGAGGAATCAAGGCACTCAACTTCTTCCCCACTTCCCCGGGTACGCTAAATCCCTGATATAAATGCGATCGAGCCTCAGTGGGAAAATGTGGATTATCAGCTGCTAGAAAACCGTCTACGTCCAGCCAATGTGATGGAATTAAAGGCAGCATCCAGACGGATATGATGATACCTGGACTAGATCGCGAAACCAAATCTCGTTTATTCAGAGACCCTGTATGCTGTAAGTGGTGCATCCACTAAGTAATAAGGAAAAGACTTTCATCCTATTGTTAGTCTTTATTTTCCGTTTTCCGCATCAAATAACATTGCAGTATAACAACAGGTAACTAAATTATTATGGCAAGACGCTGTTGTATTTTCCATTAGTACCAAACTTGAGGGGAAAATAACAAGAGAAATTTAAGACCAAAGAAATGAAATAAATCAAGAAAGCAAATTAAATAGGGGGCAGTTATTATTTTTTTTGTGATTTTAAGATTCAACTTCTTTTTCAATTAAATGTTATGAATAAGTAGATTACCGTTGGATACCCTCGAGCTAAGAAAGAACCAGTCAATGTTGTACTTCATCCTCTTCTTTGTCCGATACATTTAGTTAAAAAAACAATAAATGCTGGAGAGGCTTCTGTTACTTGGCTGACTACTAATGGCGTTGTCGAGTTCCATAAAGTCACTGCATTGTTGCAGACATTCAATCGGCGGTAGAGACAATAACGTGCAAAATAATAATATTTTTTTTTCTTTCAACAAAATTGAAGTTCAAACAGGCTGTCGGAAAGAAGAACCAGACTTCTCTTCGGGGCTGCATGCGTATGTCGAGGACTAGCCTCCGAAAGAGCGACTAGTCAAGACCGCTGACCCGCCGGACAGCAGACAGGACTGGCGGCTGGCACGGTTATCTTCCCAGCGCAAGGCGGAGGAGAAGAAGAAAAGAAAGTTCGCCCAGTACGGTAAATTGCGATTCAATGACTTTTTTTTTTTTTCTTTTTTACCTAATTAAATTTGAACGCGTCTCCAGGTACATATAATGTGTCAGGGCGAGGTGGTATTCGCTGGTTATGGATGCCATTAAGATTAAAACAAACATTAAGGCACACCCGTGTATGGGAGTAAACTCCGAGTTAGAGAGAGAGAGATGACGTCAGCACACACAGAGAGAGAGAGATGACGTCATTACAGAGAGAGATGACGTCAGCACACAGAGAGAGGAGATGACGTCATTACAGAGAGAGATGACGTCAGCACACAGAGAGAGAGATGACGTCATTACAGAGAGAGAGAGGAGAGAGAGAGAGAGAGAGAGAGAGAGAGAGATGATGTCAGTATATATATATATATAGAGAGAGAGATATGAACTATAATAATTTGGAATACCGGATGAACCTGCATATATAATGCCCTTGTTTGCGTGTGTTTTAAATTTAATCAGGTAACGTAATTACTATTAAATCACTCTTATCCGATCATTTTTCCATAATTTTTCGCTCTTAAATTACTTTATAAAATTATATTACGTATAATTAACAATGTGCGTATTATCATTCCTTAAAATGTTTTGAAAGCTGAGATGTACATAAAAGGAAAAGAAGAGGGAATACCTTCAAAATGCATACATTTTGTTATTAGGTGTGGTTTATTTATAGCTCATGGCTGGCTTTCTAAGTAACATATATCTTCGTGCATTTACAATCAGATTTCGGACAAAATAATATTAATAGAGTTTGCTATGATGCTCTCTCTCTCTCTCTCTCTCTCTCTCTCTATATATATATGTGTGTGTGTGTGTGTGTGTGAAAAGCATCTCATTTCTTGCATCGAGTGAAGAGAATGAAAGGTCACATGCTTTCCGGAGATGGGGTTTCCACATAAACGTTACAAACAGACCCCCTAGCGGAATATTGTCTTGCCGGAGAGATCGTTGATTTATTGCAGCCGTTGTGACGAAAATAAGGAAGCGTAGAACCTACTATCCATCTCCTGATTAAGCGAGGTCACGGATCCTCGAGCCTTCCCACAGCATGCTGCTGAACCATTAGCCGTCACTCTCGCGATATTCTAACATATCTAGTAAATCACGTGATGCGGTACGTAACCACGCAGATTTGAATGGATGGTATAACACGGACGGTTCCCCCCTCTTTTCGTTTGCAGTAATGTCTATAATTTAGACTCACAAATAAAACCTATGTGATTGATTAAGTTAGGTACGTTGGATACAAATAATAATCATAATTCTTTCTTACCCCCCCAATGTATTGAGAAGCTTAATTGATTATTTTTTTAAGGCGAGACTTCTGATCTGTGAAGATAAATTATAAAACGTCGGTGATATGTGTATTTCCATTATGAAGAGCGACTAATGAGGCTTTACAAGTGAAGTATTAGAATTTTTTTTAGTAAAAAGCACGTTAATTTAGACAAACAGTAGTTCACGAGTCAAACAGGGTAATTGGAGGATACCATTGCAAGCCCACGTAACTAGCGACGGCGACGGACAGTACTTTTAATTAAATTCCATGTTTGTATTTGTTTTCCTGATTAAGGGGTCGTAATTAAAGTTTAACCCCCCTTCCGACAGTCTGTACCTACAGCTGTTTTTTTTTTGTAATGTATTTTATTTTTTGATGAACTGTGCCTGTGACACGGGAAACGCTGATTATGCGGACCATCTGAAAACAAAGTTAATCGCCAAGGAAAGAAGTGTGAAGAGAAATTACCGATACCGCGGAAAGTCCACAAAGCAAAATTACACCGAAATCAGGGTTTACTCCCAGCTGTAGAGTTGTATCTATTACGGGAGCGGTTTAAAAGTCCTACAATACGGTACGTGCTCCTTAGACAATGCAGTTTTCGATTCTTCTTTTTGCCAAGCTTTATCTATAATCATGAGATAAGGCCAAACCGTCTTTGATTCAGGAACATTCGCTATTTCTTAAAACGACATTGTCGTAAACAGTGTGTAAAGAGTAGGATTAAACGTTTGTAAGAAGTACTAAAAGCGAAATCAGAATTATCCGCCTTCCTTCAAATCTCACACGTTTGAATAATACCATATACGTGTTTTTTCCTCCTTATTTGGAGTAAACTTGCGTCAAAACTTGAGTGACAATTATTATTTATTTTTATCTTTTAAGAACAAGCAAAACAAATTGTAATCATCAGATGTACAGCGGTGCTTATAGAAAAGGCAACATTAGCCAGATCACGTCATCATTAAAGTGGAGATCTTTCTAAAATAATACTGCAGAAAAAGTTATACATGTAGATTTTCCGACATAAGTAAAAATGCGCCATCATAGACACAAACAGACCATTCTAGCTACACGGTAAACATGTCACTGCAACCTGTAAGTTCAGGTGCCCGGAGCCAGTAGAGCCCGTATCCACTGTCCGATATATCGGTATTGTTTAAAAGGAATTTCCTCAAATCTATGTTAAAGGTCATCTATCCAAAAGAGCAGTATTCTATATGGAAGATATTGGCTCGGCTCACGCTGCTCTTGCAACATAAAAGTAGCCATGTTCTGTCCAATCATCAGACATTAACAATATTGAGAATGTAACGACAATTTGATCGATCTTCGGGAAAGTGTATCCGTAAACTCACTTACCGAGACTTCCCGAAAGCAGTTTCGGTGCTAGAAATGAGATGCAATCCTACAAACCAGGATTGCTGATCTCAACCACAAGATGCGTCAACTCGTCGGTGCCTTTCTTAAAGGGCTGGACCGCAGAGTATCAACCCCATTCCTATCTCTCCTGTAATTATGTCTAGTTCAGGAATAAACAGGCGTTCTCTGAAACTCGGGTGTTTATTGATGTTCGAAAAGTCTGTGTAAATAACGCAAAATCAGTAACTATATCACTATTTTCTTTGCATAATCGCTTATTTAATCTGTATTTTTAGATGAGGTATCATTGAAGTTGACTGAAGTTTTTGGACTGTTAGTCACATCCTGATTGTTTTTTACACTATGTTTCGAACGGTGTGTTCTACGTTCGTCTTCAGGTGCCATTTTCTTACTTAAAATGCTCATGTCTTGATTATTGGCTCGGCGAGAATGTCCTCGCTTAACCATGACTGTGTGGAGACCGGTAGAACGTGGTTAAGGAGACGATTTCCATTAACCAACTGCGGGAGTTAAGTACAATACAGAGGTCACCTGGTTATATAGTTCTTCTCGAGCCTGGTACGACTTTGGCTTCATTTGTCCTTACTGATCGCCTCGTGCTTTGTACTTTCGCTGGTGGTCAGCCTTTCCGTTCTTGAACCACGCTCTCGTGTCACCTGGTTCCGACATCCGCTTTCGCCTAGTGTGGCCTTGGGCCATTACACCGTCGGTTCGACCTTCGTTCGTCACGTCACCTGATGGAGACTTCCAATGGGCACGTCCGTCCCGCTTGCTCACCTGGCTACTCGCAGTTCATACATCTGCGCTATGAGCTCTTTAGATTGGACAGCGGTAACTGTCTAGTCACTTCCGTCAAATACAACGGCTAAAAGATAAACGAGAAAGCTTCCATGGATTTCATTTTTGGAAAGATGTGGCTTCTGCCAAAAAAGACAATGACGTTCCGAGGGATAAAGAGGAGAACGTTGTAAAGGACACACTGTGCCAAGAAAATGCGGAAAAAAGAAAAAGAGCGACGTTCAATCGCAGGTGCAACTCCTCGATTTTAAAGTATGGATTTATCGCATGTGGCCATTTAGAAGCGCTGCGTTATATGCGCCGAAATGCTGTCCAACGAAGCGATCGCAACATCAGGTGTGTTCCTTCAAACGTGGTTGCTCTGAAGGCGTAGTTTCCAGCAGGTCTCCGAACTGCCAAAGGTAGAAGGCCTTTACAATTGGTGAAGAGCTGATTCTTGCATCTGCTGCGAAAGGTACTGCCGTGAGCTGTTCAGGGAAACGGCAGCTTGCAGGGTAGAAGTCCCTCTTTCCGACAACACTGCTGCCAGGAGGATCGACGAAATAGCTGAGGACGTCGGGAAGCAGAGGTTTTCCATTCGGATTGATGAATCAACCGATATTGAAAAGCAGGCCACGCCGTTAGTGTGTGAGCGTTATATTTTAGAAGGTGACGTTTATGGAACTTTACTGTGCGCACTTCCTATGTCTAGCGACACAACGGGGGAGGGTGGGCAATCTTCAGAGTTTTTGGGATGTGGCTCCGTTTCATGCGAACTTAGGACAGCTAATCCTTATAAATGTATCCTCTGTATGAAGCATTTCTCGGTTATGTGTCCACATCGGCACTGAACACTTTCGCACGATGCTGAAATGGATGGTGGGAATCATAGTTAAGGTACAGTTCGGTTGCCGTTGGCTTACGGTGCACTGATTCTTTTGATGTTGTATGGATGGTGAGAATCATAGTTAAAGTAGAGTTCGGTTGCCGTTGGCTTACGGTGCACTGATTCTTTTGATGTTGTATGGATGGTGAGAATCATAGTTAAGGTAGAGTTCGGTTGCCGTTGGCTTATGGTGCACTGATTCTTTTGATGTTGTATGGATGGTGAGAATCATAGTTAAGGTAGAATTCGGTTGCCGTTGGCTTACGGTGCACTGATTTTTTTGATGTTGTATGGATGGTGAGAATCATAGTTAAGGTAGAGTTCGGTTGCCGTTGGCTTACGGTGCACTGATTCTTTTGATGTTGTATGGATGGTGGGAATCATAGTTAAGGTAGAGTTCGGTTGCCGTTGGCTTACGGTGCACTGATTCTTTTGATGTTGTATGGATGGTGGGAATCATAGTTAAGGTAGAGTTCGGTTGCCGTTGGCTTACGGTGCACTGATTCTTTTGAAACCTGACTCTGTGCGTTGTACAAGAACATCTAAGAATTAAAGTTGGTCATTATTCTCTCTTTTCCATAGCGAACTGGATCGTTGGTCTGATGTCGTTCATATGGTCCAGTACCGCCTGTACGCCACCCTGGTATTGCCAGAAAATGGAGGTATTATCTACGTATTCAGCCACGTTATAGGCCGTAGTGGTGCAGTACTTAGACCGATGTCTTCTCTTCGAAATGCTCCATTTGTATATTTGCGATCACTGTTGACAAGGGGGAACCCATTGCCATTCCTTCCTGCTGTGGGTAGATCGCTTCATCCAATTGAAAATGTGTGGTTTTAATACAGACAATAAACATCTCCATCAAGTTATTAATTGGGATGTGGGTTCTCCCCGTTAGAGTGGGGTCACTTGCTAATCTGTTTCTCTCAACAGATCGAGCCTCATCAGTTGGGACCGTGGTGAAGAAGCTCACCACCTCAACGCTGATCATTTGCGAGGATTGCATTTATCAACGAAATGTGATGAGTTTTCCAAATATGATGATGTTCCTCCTGACAATGGGTTAATTATATTCACCAGGAACCGGCTCAGTGGATGGCATGCTGAGCCTCTGCAACTTACTATTGGTCTCAATGGAATTCCAGGTTTATGCATTTTGGGGAGACCATAATCGTGTGGTACTGGTTAAGCTGTCTGTACTGCTCATTGTTCAGATGTCCTTTGTTCTTCCTCAGGATTTCGGACAGCTTCCGCTCAGTTGCTGGCATAGGATCTTTTCTTAGCTCCTGATAATTTCCACCACTCAATAAGGTGGTCATTTTGTGAGTGTATTCTATCTTGTCCACAACTATCATAGCATTTCCTTTGTCTGCGGTTCTCCAGAGACAACTGTCTAGTGGATAAGAGCGTAGTACCCAATTGTCAGTTAATAAAGGCTCAAACGTCCAATCCCCTGTCAAGGCACCTGGAAGTAAGA
Organism: Nautilus pompilius; assembly: GCA_018389105.1. Lineage (NCBI taxonomy): Eukaryota > Metazoa > Mollusca > Cephalopoda > Nautilida > Nautilidae > Nautilus > Nautilus pompilius. The sequence continues at coordinate 642,761 of JACATO010000924.1, read as the reverse complement.
GAATGACACCTGAAGACGAACGGAGAATAAACTGTTCGAAACGTAGTGTAAAAAATAATGAAGGTGAGAATTAAAGTCCGTAAACTTCAATCATAAACGAATTTTATATTTTACCATATACTGCTACACCGTTTTTTTTTTTTTTGTTTGCTTCTACGGACATCACTGATTATGGCTTTTTTTTGCATCTATATGTAATCGCCACTTGATTCGCGCCCACTCTTCCGAAATATCTGCTCAAGAACGAAAAGTTCTGTTTTTCAAAGCAGCACAATGAATCAGCTGCTGTCCTACTTCAGCTGTCTGTCATGAGGCCTTTATCTGCAGAACTGTGTATCATCCGAAATGTCTCATATCCTATTTTGTTAGTAGGTTGGTTACATGTACCGATACTATTACAGTAGACCTGTGACCTGTTTTCTCTATCTACAGTATCTGGATGCTGAGAAAACTTTACAAGGTAATTAATCTTTTGCAGGAAAATCTTAAATGCATAAATATTTCATCACGATGAAGCTACAATCAGCTCCAGAGGGACAGGAATTCTCAAATCACCTATCCCGTTACTTATTCGAATGGACCGATTGTAGAAAACAAACATTGGAAAGGCGTGATTAAATCTAACTTCTATGGCTATACTTAAGAATTTACAAACGAAGCCCGAATGTTAATTATTTAATTTATCTCTTCATATCGAGTTGCACGTGATTAAATCAAGTCAAATGAAATAGATGAAAATTAAACAAATAATTTTGAACTCAAAATTGTTCAAATAATAATTAAGCTACGTAGGTAATCAATTGAATTCTAAAGTTAGAAAATATCTATATAAACGTATAGTAGACAGTTTACCAAATTCTATAACCTTTTTTCTGGCAATGCTACAAAGTATTGTTTCTACTTTGTTTGGTTTTCCCGCTTGAGTTACCGCGATCTGTTCGCAGCCATGGGGATTTGCTAAGCTGTCACGCGATTCTGGGTGAGTGGCGAGAGGGCGTGTCGTTACACCTCTGCTGGATGACGTCAGCTATCCAAGTACAAGACCCAAAGTAAAGGTGTTTACTGTAAAAAAAAATTACTCCACATTTATTACAAGCAGCAGGTGGGAGTAATCTTATCTGAGAGATACAAAATTAACCTTTACCTCTCAGATAAGTTTACTCCAACCTGCTGCTTATAATAAATGGATATATATATATATATACTGGTGGGAGTGACCATAAAGTTCATTCCTCTAGTGGACTGTTTACAACTACCAGAAACCAAACCGTAGTGATACGCATGCTATCCTATAGCGTAGGTTTTTCCGCTGACGAAATCGCCTCACTTATTGCTATTCTGTTTTGCCAAAGTATTTTCAAGTATGGTCTTTTAGGTAGAAATATTCCAACGGTGTTCTCGGGTAAAATACTATTACAGAGTTCATTCCTGCTTACAACTTCTTGAAAGCCTTCTCTACACGCCTGTTAATTTTACCTTTTTTTTTTTAATTTCAATTTATCGATTAAAGGGAAAGATTTGATTAGCTCCAGCGAAGTTTTTCATACTGTAAATAGGAAACACTACGCATGTCAGCGACCGAGAGCCTCTCTGGCTTGGGAATCCAGTTTATTTTGTCGTGAAGTGTAATATACAGGCCACTGGTTCAGCTCAGCAGATATACTTATTATCTCGGTGGCCGCACAGTTAAGATTGTTTAATCTTACCGAACGTCTTCTCTAAGTAATGAAACGGCAAATGTCAACGTACAGGGAAATTGTTCTACCAGATCCTAAAGGAATTCCCTTTGTTAATATAAGGCTTCCACAATCGTTCTTGTTCGTTCGTATTTCGTCTTCTTTTCAGAAATGCTTAAAATAAAAATCGTCGAGCAGCACTTTATCTACTCTGGTAATGATTAGCCGCTATATGGCTGGGAAAGGGGAAAAAAAAAACACACAACAATATGATAACGTTAATTAACAGATTAGTTCTTTTCTCTGGTTTCTTGGTTTCAGACGCTATGGCTGGCAGATCAAAACGGAAGCGTTGCTTCATTTCCCCCCTTTTTTCTAAAACCTGTGCGCCCGAGCTTCCGATATAAGCATCCGAATAATAACGATAATTATTATTACTATTTTTTAATCGAATGGGAGCCGTTTCCAAGTAATGGGGTATTCGGTTCTGTTGTGATTATTGCATCGTTTAAAAAGAAACTTGGCGTCAGGAAGCGAGCTGGGGCAATTGAAGGTGAAATGAATTGAACAACCGCCAAAACAGGAATTTTCGCATCATTTTAGACTCAGCTGAACTCGGATTGTCGACATAATTTCGCCAGTCAGCGAAGGTTTGATTCCCCATCAGCAGACGGGTAACGCAGACTAAATGTTGGGGGGAGGGCAGAAGATTTTGATTTTATGGCAGCGAAGCAGGAACAGAGCAGAACTACCACACGCACACACACACACACACACGCACGCACACACACACGCACGCACGCAAACACACACACACACGCACGCACGCAAACACACACGCACGCACACACGCACACACACACACACACGCACACACACGCACGCACGCACGCAAACACACACACACACACGCACACACACACACACACGCACGCAACACACACACACACACGCACACACGCACACACGCACACACACACACGCACGCACGCACACACACACCACACGCACGCAAACACACACGCACGCACACACGCACACACACACATACACACGCACGCACACACACATACACACACACGCACACACGCACGCAAACACACACACACATATACACACACACACGCACGCACGCAAACACACACACACACGCACACACACACACACACACACGCACAAACACACACACACACGTACGCACACACACACACGCACACACACACGCAACACACACACACGTACGCACACACACACACACACAACACACGCACACACGCACACACACACACGCACACGCACACGCACACGCACACACACACCACACACACACACACACGCACGCACGCACGCACGCAAACGCACCTTTAATAGCTCTGGCGCAGGAGTGTCTCTTCGGCGATCAGCTCGGAGAACAAGGGTTTCGTTTCTCTCGAGATGGAAAAAAAAATATTATAAAAAGATTCGCAAATATTCTTCACGACAGAAAGGAAAAGTAGGAGAAACCAACGAAGACGTTCACCGCTATTGTTAAAAGGTCTATCGCCAGCCCCTCTTCCTTTTCCTCTTCACGAAGGACACGTAGTCTACGTTAACGAGAGCTCAAAAGATGCCATCGAGTGATGTCTGTCTGCCCGCTTGCGAGTTGTTGTTGTTGCTCTCCGAATTCAGTCTTTAAGCGATTCTTCGTGACTTAGGGTCCGTTCAGTCGGTATATTCGCGAAAGGCACGCGCTCAAATCAGACGGATGACAAAAAAAAAACAAAAAGCGAAGAAAGATAGAAAAAAAAAGACATTTAAAAGAGCTCTAGTGTCTGATTTCGAAAAGAAATAACAGAGAGTTACTTGTATTTCTTCAGAAAGACTTGTCTATTTTCTCAAAGTATAGACTTACTCGGTTCCAACGTGTACTTCGTGCAATTCATCATTAAAATTCAATTATGATTTCCCTGTCCAACCACAGATCTATTATGGGCGTCTCTGCAACCCAGAGGAATGCTAACCTTTATGAGTAAGCAGATTAACCCTGTGGGCTTGATGTGTGAACTGAGGTATTTGTAGTTCGATCATTCGCAAGTAAACCAGCTGGTGATTTCAAAGCAAAGCGAGAAAATCGCTCTTCCTTTCACCTGTTATGCAGACTTTTTATCAGAAAAATCTTTCTAAATGAATTTCAGAAGAATGCGAAATAGTCGAACATTGGCCAAAACATCGAATTCAAAAGGAAATTGCAAACCATGTTAAACATTGACATTGTTAGTATAGAATCTGTTCTGCGCAGTAAATTCCTTTTACAGGCGTCTCTCCCTGTAATTTAATGCATAACATTTTTGTTGAAATATTTTTTTTAAAAACCAAAAACAAGCACGAATGGCTCCTTAAAATTCAGGTGAATAATCACGGGCCCGTGTTCCAGGTGAGGACTTTGTTGAACACAAAGCAAAGGTACGGGCCGGCATAGTCCTTGTCAGTCAAAGTAGTAGAAATGATGCTGTTACTCGAAGTGGTCATACTGGGAGGCGTTGGTTGTCGTAAAGATGACAAATTGTTTTTATCTATGTAATTGGAAATCACCCACAGAATTAAATAAATATGTAGAATTATAAATGACTGAACTGAATATTCTGAAATCGAGGAATGAATTTCAGTAATTGAAATATAATGAAAATTGTACATTCTTACCGGAAAACATAACCCTTTTCAAAGAAAGCAATGGATGATGAAATGTGGATATTTTAAGAGAAAAGTATATGAAGTAGGATTTTCTTAGTGCTAAAGCAGCCTAAAGAAGAGGAAAGAAACAGCGACGTTAGAATAGCTGAAAGAACAGTTGATGTTTCGAGATAAACTGATGATGGTCTGAAGTAAGAAGAATCGGCGCAGTGGAAAACGTCACACAGGATTAAGCATCGTTGACATTTGTTCCTAATCCACTATGCCGATTGTTGTTTCCAGGTATTTTAATACATTTATGACGATTCGTAGGTTGCTTTTCTCTCTCTCTTTTGCCGAATTATACTTTTAAGAAGAGAAAGTCAAAAACAGATCATGGCCACACATTAGTAAAAAAGCTTAAGTTACAGCGAATGGAACTTTTTTCCTGTTTAACCTTTCCGGAACCTGTCCTCCATTTTATAACTTAATGACTAACACCAGTCTCTCGCTTCTGGACACGGCCTTCCAACGTATTCTCCCAACCCGTCTACAAACGCTAACCCCCTGCAATGGTTACCAGCCTCTAAGTCTGATTTACAAGCCGGCAGTTAGCGCTCAGAAAGGAAAGGGGTTAGGGTGGGGGGGGGGGGAGGAAAAAAAAAGTTAAAATAATAGCATATGATAAACCGCATTGTTTAGTCATTTGGGCGCTCGCGTTATTGTTGTTTCGGACAATAAAGTTCTGTAATGTAATATCTCTTCATCTGTCACTGGCCCGTGCGTTCGGTTACTGTAATCCGTTGGCAATAAAGTCAGTGGCAGGAGGACGACTTCTATCAGCAGCGTTGATTGATCGCGCGAGAAGAAAAAGATAGCACAACAGGCTTTGTTGGCGGAATATGGAGACGTAGATCATAGAGAAACCTGATGATTTCGTTAAGAAACCGCCCCCCCCACTATTTCTAAATTAAATGAGAGAGAAGACAAAAAAAAATAAATAAATAAACGTAATAAATATCCAAATATTCCGCTTTCACGAGCAAATATATCACGTGATAATTTGCCCGCCGGTGGTAATTAGAGATCTGCTTACATATTTTAGAATATATTTGCTGGCAGGTTTATCTAATGGCTTATCCATGTGCAGTCTTTAAGTTTGCATGGTATTTTTTATTACATTTTAACAAACAATTGAGATATTTCAAATATTCTATTCAGTTTTTTTTAATGATGTTTTTTGCGCAGTAGTTTCTTAAAAATCCAAGATAATTACATCAAATCTTTGATTGGAGAAAACTCGGCAAAAGATCAGCGACTTAGAATTCCGAAAACCTTTCAGTGACAAACGAGTTGGAACTTTGCAGGATTTCAAGCAGGAATAACGAACAATAGTTTATTGTTCTTAAAAAATATGGATGTTCTTTGAAATTCTAAGCCATTCTAAAATCTCTTTTCTTTTTTCCACTCTTTTATTATTTTTATTTAACAGTATCCATTAAAACAATGAATCTTTGTTTCCTTATGTTCCAGAGATGAAAGGTAACATCCACGATAACTTCGAACCAACACTCTCTGTTCATTATTAGAAGTGAAATTGATTCTTAAGTTCATTTACTTATCGGGGCCATTTTGACACTTTGCAGAATCACATTGGACCAGCTGAAGTAACCTGTGATTTTATAAACGCTTTAATCTCAAGCAGGTCAAATGTGTCTGTCCATTTTTATGAGCCGGGTTGTTAACAGCTTGATTACAAAATATAAACAAGACTTAGACGTTGCTACAGACGGCAAGTTAAAGAGTTAGAAGTATTGTGAACGTGCGAAGCCGATATGATGTTAGGTAAGTTAAATAGGACTATCGTTTGTAAAACGGCAGTCCATTGTACAAGACAATAGCTAGCCTCATCTTAGTGGATTGTGTGATCCTGGAAAGTGTTGCTAATCCAAGAGGTACTGACTGATGTTCTGGAAAATGTACAAAGAAGATTTTCTAGAATGATTACGAGGTGTTAGCCGTTATAGTTTACATGAAAGTGGAGAGACCAGGATTGCCTGTTTTAAAGCTATGATCGTTTTAGGTTAGATTTCATGGAAGTATTGGAATATTTTTCTGGGAAGCAAGAAGTACCCACAGACACATTCTTTGACCTTAATGATGCAACATATCGCACTGTTGCTGATACATACAAAATGAATAAACGCCAGACTAGATCAGGTGGTTGGAATGCCTGTTTTAGCAGTGACATTGTAATCGTTCTGGTAGCTGCTATTATGGCAGATGTGTCAAGTCTCTCTCCACTTGATGCTCATCTTAAAGTAACAACGACTCACTTATATGTCTTTAGATATTCACTGAGAACAAAGGTATCTTTGCTTCATCATTAACGAGGGCTATAAACAACCAAATTAGCATTTTTTATGCCGAATTTACTATATTTATTAGTCTTTAATAAGACAAAAGCATCTACGCCTTTATGCCAACCGTTAAAGATAAACTACAGATACATTTTTGTGCAGTCTCATTATTCCTGTGTAAAAGTGAACACAAATCAACTAGTACTGATTTTGATCTAGTGGTGATCGATTTTTATTGGTTTTTCGATAACGTGCACACCTGATTTTATTGTGTTTATACAAATCAATCAATAAATAGATAATAATAATAATAATAATAATACCAAAAACGTACCGAAGGTCTTTATCAATGTCCATCACGACGTACGGTTGTCTGGCGTGACAGTAGTCGAAGACAACACGAACAGAAAGGCTATGATTGGATTTCTTGTGAAGGAAGGTATCAAGGCTGCCAAGATTTGTAGCAGAGTGTGTACTGTGAAAGCCATATCAGGTAGTATATATAAATTTAAGAGAAGACGGCTAAGAATGGCAGCAAACCCAAGCAAGGAAGAAACGATCGGGGATATGGCGGGTGCATGATGGCCATTCACGATATCGATGAATGTCCGTGCACACGAAGAACCGTTTGCAGGTGTCAGAGCAGTTGTGACGGGAGGGGGATCCTGGATCCATCGTTAGGAGCCGAAATCTAATTGACAAAGGAAGGAGTAACATTCCACTTAATCAGCAAAAAGGAAAACTGCCGGTAAGTGTTTTTTTTTTTCTTCTTTCTGATGCCCTGGGATGCCCAAGAATTTTTTTACCGGTGAGCGAATGTTATGCTTTCCAGAAGCACTGATGATGATACTGATCGGTAGTAGCCGCACCGAAGAACATTTCAGTGGTGACCGCGTGAATCCGTTTCCTCCCACATCTAAAAATAAACAATTCATTAAAGACTTTCGGCTCGTGACCCCCATCGCCGAGAAGTGATACTGCAGCCCACTCGGTATGTGAGCGCACGGTCCCTAATCGTTTAGCCAAGATAACGATCCGCAGCAACTTCCGCAGCAGGGAAGCGTAGGACGAGAGCGTAAAACCTTTGGCTGATAGATCGCAGTAAGGAAATACACCGAAACACGGGAAGAACAGCGTCTTCAACGACCAATACACAAAAATCGACACAAATGCATCGTTACCGGGGAAAACACGAGTAAATATCACTTAAGCTCCACGTGTGTGTGTGTGTGTGTGGTGTCGTGTATCAGTCGTTGAAGATAAAGTGGCGACAACCTTTCTTCCGGTGTCAGCTACACCAACCCATCAATTTATTCAGAGATGTCGAGCGGCGGCTTTTCTTCGGCAGTGTTCTTTGAACGTCGCGGAGAACGAACGCCATCTTGAGTTTTCGGTAGACTGAGATGTTGTTGTTGTTGTTGTTGTTCGACCATGGCCTCCTTAACTCACGATATCCGATGTCACGTGTCTTAAGCGGGGTTTTTAGAGTTCGCTCGGAAGTAGCAAAACAGCTCGCTCTCTAATAACCACTGGTTCGTTAATCTTTCTTTTTATAAAAAGAAAAAAAAATATATTAAAATGTATAGTCGCTATGAATAAATAAATAATCCCCATAAAGGTCTGTCGCTTTCTGAAGTCCGCCATACTTGTATTCAATCCTGTCCTGTAATTCTGTTAATTCGTGAATCCCGTGTTGTTTTTCATGGCTCCCGCACCGCCCCACTTTTCTCTAGTAACCTTCATTTTTACCTGTTGACTCGGCAGCTGCCACACTCTATACAAAAAATAACAATACGGTTTCACCGCTACTTGACTGCACAAATGTACACAGGGATGCACCTATGTGTGATAATAAGCGTTTTCGTTGTCGTAAAAATTTAAAAAGAAAAGCATGCGGCTCTGACCATAAAATTATCCAGTTCTACAAACGCATGTTTTGAGATGAAAATATGTGGGTAGAAGATTCTGTATAACGATAGATCTTCTTCCTCTAGGTTATCAACTGCCAAAGAAAAGATTTATATTCTCTTTGTTTTCCGCTGTACTGGATTACGTACGAGTACCAATGGGATCTGCGGGAGACGTTTACACCTGCTACACCGTAACTTTATGGACTGCAGCTCGCTCTGGTGACGGTTGAATAGGGTTACCGGCCCTTTATTTATTGTCATTTCTTCTGTTTCCCGGCCGCCGAAGAGAATTTGGGTTTTTATAATTACAAACTGATCGTTATCTGCGGGTTCTTTATGGAGAGCCGGCGCGGAGAGACTAACTGTGAAATGGATAGGGCTGTTCGTGTTCGTGGGCACAGACACGGCCGAGCAGCCGCAAATTCTCGAGCTGTACATGCGACACGGCTGGCTGAGCCGCCCGGGTGGGCGGACACGCCACGGTGAACCTAGAGAAACACCACGGGACACTACTGCGGCTTTAAGCAAAAATAGCTCATTCAATGATAAAATTACCAATATTATGAAAGAAAGAGACGATCGCTTAAACATGGTAGTAGTGATGGCTGTTACACCACTGATAATTCCCAATTAAATTATAGATCAGTCTATAATCGACGTCATACGCTTAGCTCAGATAAGTAGGAATTACTAGTGATAAGAGCGCTGTCTCCTGTGTTTTAGTTCTTACCGTCGTACTGCACTATGCACAATTGTGACGAACACGTGCTCTCTTCCATAAAAAGAACTCTGGTGTTGTTCGTCTATGTTTGAAAAGCACTGGAAGTGAACATTTATTGGAATTTCCCTGAAAAAAAGTAGTGATGCGGTTATTAACGAACATTTTGGTATGAAGTAAATCAAGTCTGGTTATTAACAGATTTTAAAGTTATTTTAGCTTAGACCGAGTTTGAAACAAAGATTACTTTAAAAAAAACAAACAAAACAACACTGACAAAGTAACAGAGACAATACAGGGTGTTCCAAAAGTCTTGGGCACATTTGAGGTCCCCATATCTATTTAACTATGAATGGTAGTAAGATAAAAGTTGTGTCATTTTAAAGCTAATTACATTAATTTTTTTGTAAGGCTATTGATTTTTTTTATTCTTTTCAGATATGAAGATTTTTTTAGATTAAGATTTTTTTAGATATCTTTTCAGATTTTGAGAAAGAGTCTGGTGACTTTCATTTTCCAACAGGATGGAGCGCCACCACACTGGAGCCTCAGGGTTAGACAGTTTCTGAACATAAAACTGCCAGACAGATGGATTGGAAGGTCTGGGCAGAATGATCACGATCTCATGTCCTGGCCACCCAGATCTCCAGATCTCACACCATGCGATTTCTTTTTGTGGGGATTTGTGAAAGGATTGGTATATGTGCCCCCTATTCCCAGAGACGTGGATGAGCTGAAGGCACGAATAACAGAAGCTGTTTCAACCGGTGACAATGCAATGCTGGGACGCGTTTGGCAAGAATTGGACTATAGGCTTGATGTGTGTCGTGTGACCAATGGTGCTCACATTGAACATCTTTGAACATTCCATGTAAAAATTGAGATTACAAGCTTTCTGAATTTACCAGATGCGTTTTTATATCCTTAATAGTTTCCGAGATATTCATTGTCAAAATGTGCCCAAGACGTTTGGAACACCCTGTATATCTACTACATCAAACAAATTAAAAAAAAAAACAATGTCTTCATTTTCAAAAAATTGTCTGTCGCTCCCAGACAAAGAAAAAAATTTTTCAGTGTTTGCTTATTGCAAGAAAAGTAATTTTTGCAAAATTAAAACAATAAGGGGATGCATTTTGATTCAAATAAAACATTATTTTTGAAAACAAAATTAAAGATGGTTCATAATAGAATGTTAATGTAAGAAATTTAAGTTTATACAGTTTACTAAAGAAAAGATGGAAGCAAAATTTGTTGGTATTTACTTTTCGAAGATTCAGCTCGGCACATCCATGCAAACATTTATACCGACACGCAGTCAAGATTTAATTATTCCATTACTGAGTAATTTGCACATATATTTGTAATCAGTTCGAACGAAACGATTAAATACAGTTTAACTACACGAGTTATCTACCTTAGACTATAGACAAACTATCACGGGAAGTAAGTCATTACGTATCTTGGTATAATTTGAACGTGTTTGCTATTTCTGCGAGATAAAAGACACAACAAAAAAAAGTCAATAAAGAAGAAAAACTTTAATATGCTTCAACATTTTTGTCCGTATTTTCTGCATGTTGCATGTTACAAAAAACCTTTATTGCGTAATGTATAAATATTAATTATGAAGGCTTAAAGAAAAATGATCTGAGTCTAATCATCCAGACGAAGTACGAATCTGGTGATATATTTTACATTATTAAGCCTAAAAGAAAGAAAGGGAGCGGCGAATAATCGCGGATGAGGGCCCCTTGTTGACTCTATGTCCCGACCCCCCCCACACCAACGTGATTTCTTCCACCCTTTCTGAACGGGTTTTATTTGGTAAACTCATAAATGAAACAGAAGAGTTCTAGTAGGCATTTTAAAATTCATGTAATGGGAATAACCCTTGACTGGCTCGGTCAGCTGGGCGGGCACCCGGGGAGACATCTCCTTGCACCTCGCGGCAAACGGAGCCGCTGTTCTGTCGGTGCCCCGTTTAAGTTCACCGACCGATTTATTCTTTTCGATGGAAGAGCTGAACAAAACAAAAACGTATAAACTCTATTTAAAATTCGTGGTGAAGCTGCCGAATAAAATGCATCAATCAAGACAATCTACTTTGTGTTAATGAATAATCTTTTGAAAATACCCGGGACGTGGACATTTCCTTCCATTAAACTACACCGAGCAACAACAATTAGCAACAAGACGGGGGGGGGGACGAGTTAAATGACAATAATATAAAATTGTAGTCTAAGGGAAACTACTCTAAATATAACTACAAAATAGACAATTCAAGGGAAATAAACACATGGCGGGGTTGGTGGAAACAAAAAAAAAAATTAAAATAGTAAGGTGGATAAAATATATTTTAATTATAAAAAGTTTAAAAATTGATTAAAACCAAACAATTAACAAACTTGGTATGATTACTTCCGTTATTATTTGTGTTTAAATTATCATAAAGATAATCATGAAAATATAATTTATAGTGGTTTTTATGTAATTATCTCCCCCTTTTTTACTAGACGACTTGAAAAGTGTAAGATGTAGAGCTGAAGCTCAAATCCGTGTTATAAGGTCTGATATCCTTTGTAAGAGTTTGTCGGCGGCCATTCTGCTCCGTAACAAAAAGGAAGTGTTACCTAAATTAAATGTAGATAACTGAATAGGTAAAATAATTTTATCTCCAAAGTAAAGTCTTTCTTTATTAAAAGTAAACTTAAACTGACAAGACAACCAATTTCTTAATGAAATCACCCCATGGGAGATGTAAGTGCCTTAGATTTGTCAGCAATTTTTAAACAAAACAAAACAGATAAAGTTACAACATTTTATATATTTGCTAGTTCTCTTATATTCCGACTTTTATTTTAAAAAAAAGAAACGTTTTTGGTTGAGAATTATTCAATAAAATATGTTTAGCATAGATACCTTGATGAGTTTTTTCTTGTTGTTTGCGTTTCTTATAACCAAGGGGGGATAAATCTAATTGTTAAAGTCAAACATTTTATTGTTTTTTTGTTATACCTTTGTGATACATAAAATTTGTAGCTAATTTTGATAAATTAAAGGGTAGATATAATTATAATTAGTAGAGTAATTACTGACAAAAAATAAATTAAGCATATTTGAATTTAAGATAAGTTTTGCAGATTACGAAATTCATTAAATTCAACAAGAAATCTTCTCAATTGAAGAAATTTGTGAAATGTGCCATAAATATCTTTATATATGGTAAATAGCTTTGTCACGCTGACTATAGATCTGGTAAATAAGGGTAGGACATCGGAAATCTCGAAATAAAATATATTTTTCGACTAATAATAATATACTCATCTTATTAATAATTAATCAATCAAATAATTAGATTTCAATTTGTAACAATATGGAAAAAGTTATCTTATCAGAAAGAAAACAAAGTAAAAATTTTAAAAAAGCAACAGATGACTGACCACTAAATTCAATTTTACTATGAAGGGACATGATACAGAAACTAATATTTACGAAATCAAACTTCACTATTTATATCTCTAATAAGTTTTCAATATTAAAAAAAAACAACATATTTAAATAATGAATAAACGGGAGATAACCCTGTTACTCGACAAGGGATATAAGGAGATAAGGGGGTGATAACTCTTGGATGGGTAATGTAAACAGTGATCGTTATCGTTATGGTAGCGATGTAATCAGTGGGTCGGTGAATAATTAGACGCTTTCCGGATTGGACGCCGGGTGGACGGTATGAACAGTGGGATTCGGGACACAGGGAGTCGGTCTACAGGGAGGACGTGAGCGAGTAAGGCAGGCAGATCGCCGAAGGAAGGAAGGAAGGAAGGAAGTTGGCTGGTGTTGGCTGCCGCCGCGACCATGGCACCATCATGTACCGCCGCTGGGATGCTCGGTCGGGGAGCCTAGTGCACCAGATGCTGTGCCTGTGCTGTATTTCTCCGAGGATCGCCCCCGTCAACAAGGACGAGAAAACGGTGAGTGGTGCCCTGCCTGTCACGTGTCGTAAGGTCATGTGAGGGGGGTCGGTTTGGTTGGAGGGGGGCGGGCACCTGCCTCCAGCGCCCAGCCAGGCGCCACCCCCCTGGCTGCCCCGTGTCGGATTACAGCCCCAGCGCCCGACGCAGCGCTACAACCGAAAATACAGCCCCAGTCCTCTTACTCGTTTCCTTTTGCCCTATTTTAGTCCGGAGGCTGAACGAGCCCCCCCCCCCGGCCACATCTCAATCCCTTAGTTACTCCTTTCTCTGCCAAGCTCTCGGTAGTGTCCCCTAAATGTTTGAATTTCAGCGAGCATAAAGAAAATCCGGGGATTTTTTTTTATTTCCGTTAAAAAGAAAAAAAAAAAAAACTCCAGCCATTTGTCCGTTCCTTCATATATCTGTAGTTTAGTTAGAGCCCCAGGACTAGAACCCTGCCCACATAGCGGTAATAACCGCCCCCTGTATGATCGCTATCATCATAACCCAATATTAGCAGTGCCAGGGACTGGTAGCATCACTCTACCGCTATCTGTTCTCTTTGTTCGCTCTAGTAGTGATGTATCTCTTGGCTAGGTTCAGCATTCAGCAGAATAAATATATATATCATCTCGCCAGTTGGACCAATGCCTCAGCCACACTCTGCCAGTGCTAGAATAACATCATTGCATACAAGAAAAAACGGTCTGAGAACTAAAACCCTGACAACGACTGTGGCATCAAAATGTTAGTTTATTAGTTAGTTGTATTGCTACTAATAAGGTGGTCAGAACAGCCTTAACTAGTCTTCTAACTTCTGTAAGAAAGACATTGCTGATATACTTCTGTTCTCATATAATCTCACTTAACTTAGCAGCACATTTTTTTTTCATTCTTGGAGTATTTCTTTAGCTGTATTACTCTTTGGTTATGCTTTTCATATTTATATGAAGTTCTTTTACTGTGAACATGAGTATTTATCCGATTCTTAAAGTTGTTTAAATCAGCTTCATTAACAAAAGCATTCCATGAATCTTCTACAACACGTTGGTAAAAAATCTTTCTTAACTAACTAATGTTTATAAATCTTTAGCCATTTGATACATGTTTTGATTATTCATTGATTTGACTAGTTGCTTCCTCATCCTGGGAGTCACTGGAAAAGTTGCTTTTCACGCACATCCACATTATCAAATTTCTTAGGTTTTTCTCCTACATTGGGCATAAAAAATAATGTAGGAGTAAAATCAGAATAAAAGTTATATCTCTGTTTAACAAAGATCTGGATTTCAGTACTCTTGTAAAACGGTCATAACGGATACATTTACAAGCTAAAGGACTTTTCATAAATTATTTCAGATTCCAGTAAATGTTGATGATGGTGGTGATGCAGATACATCTGTAGATGATGAAGAAAATCCATCAGTAGTAGTAAAAGTGAGTTTCCAATAATGTCTATCTCGCAGGTTGAAACTTTAGGATGTCAGTTTTGATTAAAGCCATCAAGAAACTTGGAATCTAACCTTTTTTTTTTGAAATTTATTGAAAAAGTCACTGTATTCCAGAAAATATGTAAGGGAAATATTCTTTTTGAGACTGGTAGATAGCTCCAGAAAAAAGGCAACAACAATAAACAAGTTAAATAGTTGCAGGGTGGGTAAGTTAGGGTGACTGACTCAGTGCAGTTTCCATGTTTTGTTGGGAAGTTGAAACAGTAATTTATGCCAGTGACATTGGATTAATGATTTTACAGTGCAATTTTAAGATATTTTAAATAATAATAATAATAATAATAATAATAATAATAATAATAAATAATAATAATAATAATAATAATAATAATAATAATAATAATAATAATAATAATAATAATAAAACAAACTGTTTTTGTTTTGTTTATTTAGCAAGTAGAAAAAGCCAGTGCTTTTCCTGAGACTGACCTACCACCTCAACTGACAGCTGGTAAAACGCAATTGCACGCTGCGGCTGTCAATGGAGACAAAGCTGCTTTGGCAAGATTGCTTCCAAGTAAGCTCCCACATTGTCCAAACCCTAAGTTACTCCTCTCACATGGTGCCTAATTTTTCTTTTAGCCTTTGTATATACCAGTCAAAGTGTATTTGCATGCCCCCACTACCCTTAAAATCTGTATTACTCAGCACTAGCTGAAGTAAAGGAGCTGGCACGCACCAACTTTCCCATTAACATAGCGCCTTGTTAGTACAAATCTGTGTTGCTCCAACCCCGTGTTTGCATTATGTTGTCGGCATACAGCAAGTTAAACACAAATAATAGCCGATGCTTCTAGACTGGACTGGGGTGCAAATACACCTCTCTCGCCAAGGTGAAAACTGATGTGGTACACAAAGTGTTAATCCGCAAGTCTCAGGATTTGTTTTTTTTTTTCAGTCACAATTCCAGCATATGACGAAATATGTATCAAATTGACCACTAATCAAAATTATTAACAAATTCAATTTTTTTTTATGAACAAGAGTTATCTCCCGTAATTCTTCATATTCAGATATGAAGTTAAAGCAGAGAGTGCAGAGAAAGCCCAACATGGTTGGCTGGTGAAGCATAAGAAATAAACAGATCGTATTCTCAGCTATATCATGTTGTATCTACCTGGAATGTTTAGCAGAAAAGTGCAAGTACTTAAAAAAGAAAATGTTTTATTTTCCACTTTTTTACTGAAAAGCGCCCATAACATTGCCTTATTTCTAAACAAAACATCAATGTTCTTCGTGTGTGCTACAGTGTAAAAGTATATTTTTAACATAAATAAGTTAAAATCAACTCTTGTTTTAATGTAGTACTTTCTTGTTGAGATGCAGATATGCAGTAGGTAAAGCATTAGGCTTCAATAAATACACACCTTGCAATATTGTTTTGGCTAAAGAAGATTCATTGGGCCTGATGCCTAGGGACTTGTACCGCAACATCCCTTATCTGGTGGAGTGAACCAGTATGGTTCCTGAACTCGGGTTGGCATCGTACTTGAGGGCTTTGGCCCCCTCCCAAAACCCCATGTCCATTTTGGTAATACTGCCCTCCAAAAAGAGAAAATATGCATACACTTAAACACACTTTTCCTACACTAGCACCACAAACAACACGCATGCTGCACAAATTATTTCACCAAAGGTTTTAAATTTAAAAAAATACTTAAACATTTCATTGGTCAACAGTTCTGGCCATTACTGTATATTTAGGTTTTTTTAAAAAAAGAATTTCTGCTCCCCTGAATATCTGTGTCAACCAGGTTTTTTTTATTTTAGAGACAGACCGCAATATTTTTCCATGTTTTTGGAAAGTGATGTGTGCTTGATGTAATAAACCCTGCTGACTTGTTCTGTGTATATTTTATTGCTGCAATAATAATAATAATAATAATAATAATAATAATAATAAATTGGTCAAGTTTTAATAAGAAAAATGTTTTCACATTAGAAAATTTTTCTTTATTTGTTTGCAGCTAATTACAAGGAGATCAACGCTGGAGATCAGTTTGGTCGGACACCATTAATGTTCTGTGTTTTAGCCGACCGGCCAGACTGCGCAGAACTGTTGATCAAGGCTGGTACATTGGTCAATAAAAAAGACAAAGGCGGCCGCACAGCCTTGCACTGGTCAGCTCATAAAGTTAGTGATGCTTGTGTCCACTTTTATATCTGGTGTATTTGCTGGTGGCTCAATTTTCTAAAATATAAACAAACCTTGTTATTTTACCAGAGGAATTGTTAAGGTGTCATCAGTCACTTGCCCTTGGGCCATACCAGAGAAGCGAATAGTTAAAGTGTTTTTTCATTGCATTAAGGTATAGACCAGGTTAAACTATTTAAAAAAAAACCTTTTGTGTTCTTATCCATTGTGGTTTTAATTTCACTTACAGCAAAGTTACTTTGATAATGAGGGTGGATTTTAATAATATAAAAAAAAACAAAAACAAAAACTAAACATTTGAAAACAGGTTTTACAGAAAATATAACATTGTAATATAGACCAAACAATTCCATTTATTAAAAAGTTATATTTTTAAAATTACATCCAATTAATTTTTCTGGCAGCAACTATCTTAAGTGGTATTTTGATGAATTAATGCAACAAAAAATATGCATACCTAAGATTTTAGTATTTTTATTTAAAATGTAATTTGAGAGATGCTATTAAATCTTAATGGTACACTAAAGCCTACCAATAAAGTGACTTAATTTACTCCATGACAAAACTATCTGTATTAGTTCTGAGGGAATTCTAGTGAGTTTAATTTCTGGTATTTCAAACATCTATGGGCAATGCTGTAGCTCTGCTGTTTAAAATTTTGTGCTTCGAGGAGGAGGGGAAAAGGGTTAAATAAAGTAAATGATATGTGTAGTGTAGATTTGAGATTATATTGTACTAAATAATCAGGTGAGTTCCAAGCGCGTCAAGCCTTTAATGAGGTGTATGTCGGGTTTTAATTAGCATACATCACTGTTTTCATTTCCTGTCCTTAAATCTAGGGAAACTTTCGGTTGCTGAAACTTCTGCTGTCAAAAGGAGGAAACTGTAGGGAGAAGGACATTGAGGGCCAGGCAGCAATGCATCTGTGTACTCGACACAAATCGCCAAAGTGCATGGCACTGCTGCTGAAACAACTGACGCCAGGTGAAATTGATGACCAGGACAAAAATAAGGTAGTGTTAACTGGGAATTAAACTATCAGGATGTTTTGATCTTGCCCTGACTTCCCAAAGAGTGATGAGTTTTGATCCCGCTGGTATTTGTTGTTTTTTTTTTTAGCGTTGGTATCATATTCTCTAACCCTAACCGTTGCTACTGTGTTAACCTGCTCTGAGGTGACGTTTGCGTGTTTTTCACGAGTGTTCTGGCTCATAAAGGAATTAATTAACAGTGAACTGAGGATGGAATGGAAAAAAACCTGTTTACATGCAGTAATGATCGAGTAGAAAAGTCAATAAAAGTTTAAGAATTGTCTTGTAGGGAGACACCCAGCTGTTCATTTTCAAGGGAAGTAAACGTAGGACACTTTTTTTTGTGTGTTTGTGTGATTGGTGACTAAACCATTTTGAGTTAATTTTATCCCCATCAAGTTAACCGTGTCACTGCCCTATGAACTACACGACTGTAGCACGAACTGCTTTAGTTTAGTGCTAGTTATCTCACTTATTTGCTAGTTAATTCACTAGAATTCACTACATCACCGTGATTACTCTGTCTATACATAATGATGATGCTAGCATTTGTATTTGCTTGGTGTATTTTCAAATGAACCTTGTTGGGATCATAGTTTTCAAATCACAAAATCAGGTGGATACGTCAGTCAGTCTGTCGGTCAATCTGTCAGTCAGTCAGTCATACTTCAATAGCAATTTTGAATTTGAAGAGTTAAATATAAACATTAAATCCATCAGAATGTAATTGTTTAATGTTTACTCTTTGTTCTTGGTTTTGCACCTACTTAATATGTACTAAATCCTAATGTATGCTCTCTTTGGTTTCTATCAATTGTTTATAACTTTGTGAATTTATCCTTTTTTTTAAAAATATTTCCACATGCATTTGATTAAAAAAAATAAGGCTAGATAATTTTTCTTTTTTGTGGTAGGGTTTCTTTTCAAGCATATTTACGGGATCACTTTGTCAGGATCCCATAAATATATGGGTGTACTTCTCAAAGGGTTAACTGTTTCACCATCTGTACCAATATGGGAATGAAAAATATCAAAATATAGAATATTTCTTTCACAGTCTTAAACCCTAATAATCCCTTTTGTGTTGTTTTTGTTGCAGAGGACGGCTCTCCATTGGGCTTCATCATATGGGAATATTGATCATGTGAAGATGTTAATCAAGCAGGTCTGTTCTCATTTATCAGTCAGGCTTTTGGTCCATGATCTCAGCCATGGAGAAAGATCTTCAACTGTTTAATTTGTCACACACATTTTCCTGCTGGCACGGTTGGATTGTTAGAAGTACTAGTTAATATTTGTGTTGAACTGAGGATATAATTAATATTTACTCAATGCTCTTGTAATGCAAAAACGCAAGGGTCTGGAGTTGTGTGATTTTTCCTTACAAAGAGTTATATTAGTGTGGTTCGTACTATGTGGCATTGGCTTCTATGGCTCATCCTGTCTTGAATAATATAAATTTAAAGAGTAATGAGGGTGCATATGCACCCATGTGGTATACAAAAGGTTAAACATTAGGAAAATCTTTTATTTTTATTGGTCATGCAATAGCTACTAGGAATACGTTTTGTCAGACCAGTGTGTTCAAGCAGAAACTGTGTATGTATATAAATGTATTTTTTTTTTAAATTAAGCTAGATGTTAACTTCTGATGAAGGAGGCTTTATGTAATAAGCTCTTTCTTGTCTGTAACTTTGTGTTTATAATGCAAAGAGTTAATTTTATTTTATCTTAATTTTCTGCCTTTTTTTTTTTGCATGTGTGTAAAGTTGTTGCATGAGGATGAATAGGCTACATACCTTTACATTATAGTGCTTTGTTTAATATCTACACCAGGATTCAAATATTGGCATTCCTGACACTGAAGGCAAGACTCCCCTACATTGGGCAGCTAGTAGCCGTGACCCCTCAGCTGTAAGCTGTGTAAAACTTATACTGGTGAGTTACTTTACACTTTAAGGATTTAAAATTTTTTTATTTTACATCACACTGGCTGCCACTGATGCATCAATTGTTAAAGAGTGGATGCTAAGCTCAAACTGTTGTTAATATGTATGAGTATACAAGATCTGCATGAGAAAGTAAATTTCTGTCTACTTTCACTTTTATTGATTTTCTTTATTTTGGTCATTTATGCTTAGGAAACCCATGGCATATCTCTCTCTCTCTCTCTCTCTCCATCTCTCTCTCTCTCTCTCTCTCTCTCCATCTCTCTCTCTCTCTCTCTCCATCTCTCTCTCTTTCTCTCCATCTCTCTCTCCATCTCTCTCTCTCCATATCTCTCTCTCTCTCCTCTCTCTCTCTCTCTCTCTCTCACTCTCACACACACAGACAGACAGACAGACAGAGAGTAAAAGCAAACAAATTTTTTTGGAGGTGAAAAGACTGGAAATTACACATTCTTTAAAATAACTAATTTATAAAATAGTACATACATGAGAACAAGCAGAAATAGTTAATATGTGTAAGCTTTAGCATTATTACCATCAAAATAGCTAATTTTGCTACAGATAAACTGGCCTAAATCTACCCACAGACAAGTTGGCATCAGCTGATTTGGTGTAAATGCATTTGCCAGGTAAATGTCACAAGTCTTGAACCAGGTCTGAAGCAGCACTAGTCTGACATATACCTCACAGAAGTCATGATTAAGAAAGTATATTGGCTTCCTGTATGGTGAAAAGATGGAAGCTCATACTAACGTAGTGGGTGAAGGATTGACTGAAAGAGAAAAAGTAATAAAAAAAAACTTTGGAATATTCAACAGTGGTGTTTATTATGTATTCCAAAGAAAACAGAATTTTAAAATGCTACAGCAGAAGACAAAGATATTAAGTTATCAAGCGGATAAAGCCACATGATGCACATAATTACATCAGTAGCTTGGTACACCTCGGTAAAATCAGTCTGTTTTGAAAACTTAATTGCGAGGATGTCTACACTAGTTTTAAAGACGAAAGGTAGCTCTTTTGATGAAAGTAGTGCTTAAGCATAAATATATTAAATATGTTTTCAATTTTTATTTAATTGATACTTAAAATTGAGTAGCAAATGACAAGCCAGCTGAAAATACTGTATGTAGTTTTTTCTCAGAGAGAACTCAACGGAGAATAAGAAAGTTATTTATGGAGGATTGGTTACTTACAACAAAGGTTTTATGATCAATCATTTCCAAATGCAACTGTACAGTACCAGGGGAACATAATTTACTATAAGTTCCCCTGATCCTAGATAGTTCAGGTGAACTATAGTATGTACACTAAAAAAAAGACTATATTAGGAAAGAAGCTTTTTAATCAGGTAGCTAATGGGATACATTTGGCATTGATTGTGCTTGACTTCTGGCATAGTGAACATTTTATTTTAATATATATTCTATTCAAAGAAAATTAAAAAGAAAATGGGGTTTTGGCAGAAAAGAATAATCCCTAATGTGATGAGTTATTTCCCCTGTTTATGTTTCAGACTTTTGTAATTTATGAAGCATGCTACATAATGATAGTTTTATTATTTCTGTTTAATATGTAAGAATAATATCTGATTTAGCATAAATTTTAGCAAAATTCTTGTATTCTGAGAGAGTTTTATTTTCTAATAAGTGCTTACATTAACTTTCTAAAATTATACATTATGAGATTTATGATTTTATTATTTTTTTATTGTTGTTGTTGTTGCTGCTGTTGTTAATTTATACAAACTAAAGTAAATTTAGCCTCTATTATTGCTGTTTAAATTGTAAAACTAAAATGTACACATTTTTTCGAATGAAAATCACATGGTGATCGATTACCTCCCCTAGATTGTGACACCAACTTTCTCTCTCTTTTTATACACGGAAGATAACTCGCCAGCAAACTTTGGTTATCACTGGTCATTCACCTGGCGCATTTGTGTTGTTAAATTTGCGACTTTGATTCAGGAAACAACTCCAAGTGTAATCAACTGGCAAGACTATGAGGGACGGACCGCATTACATTTGGCTGTGGCAGATGGAAATGAAGCAATAGTTAAAGTATTGGTGAGTTACTGCAAACTTTTCTCCCATCTTTGCGCAACATGGTCTTCTGTTGTGGTGCAGAATCAGTTGGCCATCAAAGGAAGATCTGTAGAACTTTTGGCAGTAATTACTCCCATCATCAGCAGATGCATTTACTACCGTCGTCTTATTAGGAGTGCCTGAACAGCATGGAAGAAATGCCACAATGGGTTTTTTTTTTAAATTAACTTTGCATTTTAACACATCAAAAGCTTAAATGGGTGGGGATCTAACCGGAACATTTAGAATTGTGAAAGGTGAGAAACAGGTAGACAAGTTTCATTGTTTTGTTATTTTTGGTTCTCAGCTTATGAGGCGTCATAAGTTAAAAATTCATGACTGTTAAGGTAGTTTGGACACGCAGGCCTTATTTAATAAAAGACGCTGAACTCCTGGAAAGTATTCAGGACGGGTTTACTTGAATGTTTCTTGGAGTTAAACATGCCAAAGTACTAAAAGTATTAGAGTTTAACTAGTTCGGGTTTTAGACTTTCAAGAGAAGAACTTACAGGGATTTCCAGACTTTTTGGTTTCCTGTGTGGAGTAATATTAGACAACATAATTACTAGGGACATTCAAATAAAAAAAACTGAAATAGCATTGCCATATAGTTCACTCATACATCCCTAGTATAAGTTGGTGAGATTTTAGCACAGTTTGATATAACAAGACTGTTAGTATAGAATTGCAAGTAAATTGAATAACAGGCAAATGTGGTTATTAGTGATGATGTAAGTCAATTTAAAAAGTTGTGCTGTTAACTTTATTTTTTTCCTGTGGAAGCCTTATGTGGAGGTGGTGCTGTCGAGAATTTCAACTGTATAACATTTTACAAAACTGCTTTCTGCTGAGCAGTCTGGCAGTGACTGTCAGCGAGAAACTCTGCAAAGCATTTTTACATGTAATGTTTATTCTTCTTGTTACCTAAGTTATTACCAAACACACACATGTTTTTGTTTTAATTTTCATTCTCTTGACACGTTGTTTATTTATTTTTAGACATCTGTAGAGAATTGTAATATATCAGCATTGGACAATGTTTTTCGTACGCCACTGCACTGGGGTGCTGTTCTGGGTAAGTCTTCTTCTAAGCTAGCATCCCTTCAGAGTAAAGCATTGATTTAGGATTTTTCCACCATCTAACTAACAAACTTACGTTTCGGAAATCTTTCTTGGATGTTACGATTTGCTCTTTACACCAGTTTTGGAATGTAATAATGCTAATTTCCAGTAGATATTTCTATTTCTTAGCTGTACAAGTAGCTAGAGCTGGTTATGAGCCAGCAAGCTGTTAGTTACTAACCAACACTCTAGTCCACTGTGCCATTACCATAATTTCTTCTTTTTAAGCTTTTTATTAGAATTTTTAAAATATCTTTTGGGCTGCATACTAAAATATATTCTTGAGTAGATAATTTCATCCAAGATAGTGAGTGACATGTCTGTGGCCTTGCTTGAAATCGTGGCTAATCTGCTGCGATCCATTTCAGGACATTCCAAAATTGTGGGCATGTTGTTGGATAATGGTGCAGATTATGCTTGCTCCGACTCCAATGGAGCCACACCCTTACATTACACAGCTCAAAACAACTACGCAGTAAGTGAAAGCTAGGTGGAGGATTATGGGGCTAGTTGTCACAGGTCTACACTGTTACTGCACCAGTAATTCTTAATCAAGTGTATAAACGACACTATAATCGGTATAATATGCACTGACTTTCGTATCAAAGGGTTAAAGCATACGTCATTGATCGTAGCTCATCTATACATTTAATTAGTAATTACCGGTGTTGTGACAATTAAGCCCTGTCTTCCCTACTTTTTGGTTCTTGTTTAAGTCTCTGTCTGTAAATTTTGCACCATAGAAAGGTTTCTCTTTTTATTATTATTTATTTTATTTAACTCTGAAATCTATTTGTTGGAGTTACAGTCGTTAATTAGTCATTTGAATGTGTATTTTATATATAAAAAAAACAAACTCTACTGCTACTTGAACTAGATAATGACTAGTATTTGTTTCCAATTACCCTTTATTGAGGTGAAACCCAAATAGTTGAATGGCAGATGTTTGAAGCCTAAAATGTTTAATTATTTATTTATTTATCCATCCTTAGCTTACTGTTGAAGTCTTCCTGTCAAGAAAGAGTGTGACTGACGAGCCCGATGTGGAAGGTCGCACAGCATTTATGTGGGCTGCTGGCAAAGGAGCTGATGATGTAATCAGAGCTTTCATCATACATGAAGTAGACATCCAGCAGGTAGACAAAAATGGAGGAACAGGTGAGCTTTCACTTAAGTTAGCTAAACAAAATAGCTTTTTTTTTTAAAAAAGTCTTGCTTCGTTAACCCACTATATGCAGTGTTTTGAGCTGTTTGGTTTAATCAGGAGTTGGTTGGTACGTTGAGTCAGAGTGGAACAGCGAGTCACGCCCCTGTTTTCTCCTTCCAGCCCTTCACGCGGCTTCGCTCTCCGGCCACGCCACCACGGTGAAACTGCTGCTCCAGCATGGCGCCCAGATTGACGCGGCAGACCTCCTCAAGCACACACCACTTTTCCGTGCCTGTGAGATGGGGCACATGGACGTGGTGCAAACACTGATTGATTACGGAGCTCGTGTTGATGTTCTGGATCAGGACGGGCGATCACCTCTCCACTGGTGAGAGAGCACACACCTGGGTGCTATCTTTCGGCCCGGCTGTTCGCTGAAAGAGGGCAAACGTATTTTATTATATTAGCACAATCTCGCTCCTAGAGGCAGCACTTCCTCAAAAACCTTTCTGCTGATAAGCTGCTATTTTTTTTTTTTTTTTTTTGTACGTTGGACAAATTTGTGATAGTTGAAAACTGATTTTTACAAAGTGCACAATAATGGCAGCGATAATCGTTTTATTGCACAAAATCCACAAATGCTGAATTAGCCGCTAAGAATATAAATGAATTTTTCAAATCTTGTTCATTGAGGTATACTACTAATTTCTTTGTAATAGAAGCTGGGATTCAAGTGTAAAATGCAATGCATTATATGCATTGTGGACTCATCTGGGAGATTTAGGAACTTTGAAAATTTAGATGCTGGAATAATACAACAACTGGTCTCCAATGCTCAATAGCATACTGTACAGTTGTGGCCTGTTCTCATTTAATATATTTTTTTTTTTTTTGTTTTACATCTTGTTTTTTTAATTTTATTCCTGGCATCCTTCGAAATTGGACCCTTAGGTACCATAATATAATTTTTATCTGCCTAGAAATTCTTTTATGTCAATTATTTGATGATGAAAAGAAGTTTTCTCATTATTCGTTTGTTTATATACTTTATTAGCTTAGTATTCATTCTTGAACGTACGAAAGATGGCTTTTTGTGAAATTTTTCTTAAGTATAATCTATTGAAAAGTCCAGAATGGCACCACATGGTTCCAGTTCTTGAAAGCTGCCTTGGATGATCTAAGTTTCTTCTCCAAGAGACTTTCCTCCTCCACACATTTTTATAACTTTTGTTGTTATTTTATTTATTTGATTGCTTTGTTTTCATCTGTACAGCAGCTTTTAAAATCAACTTTTTGTACAAACAATTTTAGCATAGCTATATTATTGTTTTTTTTTTTTAAATTTATATTTCTTTTACTATCGATTTAGGGCTGCCCTTGGAGGTCATGCATACATCTGCCAGACTTTGATCAAGTATGGTGTCGATCCCAACATTCGGGACCATTCAGGGTAGGAAAGACATTTCACTTGTTTGTTCTTTATTGCATTAAGTATTAATAAAACTCTCGGTTAATTTTGTTACTGCTACTGCACACAGTTACCTGTGGCACGACATATACGTGACAAGACGGCTTAATATGTTAAAACATCGATCTCACACCAATTTAATTGTGGTGATAATAGGTAGAGTGGGGAATTGATGTTCGCTACTGTAGACTGCGTGCAAAATGGCTGCAACATCCAAGGAAGGCAGTAAGTATGCAGATTACCTAATCCTGGCACGTGGAGGCAGTTGGTGGAGAGTAATGGCGTAGGACTCCGATGAGATCTCACATTTGGAATGAGTAGAATCAGAATTCAGTAACAAGAGTCCATTTTGGTAGTATAGTAGACGTAAGTATTAACCTAAAATTAATTGCTACAGAAATGATTTTTGTTTGATAGTAAAAGTAGGCTTTCAAGCAGCTAATATAGTATATATATATATATAAAAATAAAGTTATATTGCTAGGAGAAATGTCTTTATTTGATTTTTTTTATTATTATAAATTATTAATTCTTTTCCTATCTTAGTCTGTAACTCTTGAGCCACTTGCAGCAGCTGTGAGAGTTTTGAAGAATTAATGTTATTAATGGTGGAACTCATCACGTTGACACATTTATTGACTCGGCGACTACTTATAGTCCTATTCGTAAAACATAGTTGCAGACATTTCCTCCCACATCTTCAACTATAAATTATCCGCCACTCCGCCTTTATTATTTTCATCCAAAAACGCATTTTATGAGGGAAGCTGACACAATCAGCTGCAGCAAAACCTCTGGATGGCGTGACTGTGAACAGTAGCCTAGTTAAACGTGAAGATGGTTGTTCAATAGTTTACCTGTATGTTTAATTAGAAATTATGGTGCTGTAACAACTAGCCCCACTCTCACCTTTAATATTAAGTCAAGTCAGAGTTTTAGAAACGAATAATCGATACATTCTTTAAGCAGTTCTGTTTTATTTTTCCCTGTTAAACACACATTAATCACTGTAGATCTTTGTTTGTTTTTTTCCTCTGCAGAAGATCTCCGCTGCAGTGTGCCGCATACGGAGGTTTTGTAAACTGTATGTCGGTTCTTATGGAGCACGAGGCTGACCCTAATGCACAGGATAATGAGGTGAGTGTTTGCCATCTCTAGCATTTCTGTTACAATAATTTTATGCAAGTGGTGCGGGAGAATTATTTTTGTTTTATAGAAAAATACCTAATTCTGAAAATTTTTTTTTTTTTGCTTTTCTGAATAAAACTGATTGTGTCTTCCGCCGTTAATTTTTATTGTCGCTGCTTCTGTAGGGCATGACTGCGGTTCACTGGGCCTGTAGCCGAGGACATCTTGATGCTGTCAAACTGCTGATAGAATACCAGGCCTTTCCTAACCACATGGAATTTACTGAAGACAGGTACAACATTTGTGGTGTAACAAAACAAAATTATCCTTTGTAAAGTCTTGTACATAACAAAAAATTTTTTAAATTATAAATATTGACAATTTAGTTGGCTTGTCAGTCATTGACTGGTGCAGTACACCTGTTTTTGTAAGTTTTTGTTTGTTTGTTTAAAGTATATTATTAACTTTAAAATAATAAATTAAGATTACCTCCCTTTGATCAGCAAACAAGCTGATGAAATATTTTTCCAGTTAACACGCTTTGGTATTGTAATAGTTATAATGGTTAGACCTAAAATAAGCAGCTCACTGTGCACACAAAGTTAACCAGTATCTTAGCAATCTATTTAGCAAGCTTTCACTTTTATTAAAAAAAATTTATTTTTCTTTAAATTATGGAAATTTAATTTAATTTCTACATTATTTAATTTTGGTCTGTTATAAGTGGTTCTCTCATGCATTATCTCTCTTAAAGCTGAATGTTTTTATGTAGTTATACATAAGTTAGAGACTCTTCGCTCTTCTCATCACATTATTAGTATTACAGTTAATAAAATTAAATTTCAGTGACCTATTCTTGTCATTGCCAAAGCAGGATTGTTTTGGTGTGCAATGATCATAACAGAGAAAGATTACCAAAAGTAACCAGTTAACTCCTGTAGATAGCAAGTGCATCACCAATATATTTCTAACTTAGTTATGACAAGTTTATAAATAGAATAGTAATTTTTAAATGGTAAAAATTATCTAAAAAATAATTTTTTTAAAGATATACATCCCTTGACTATGCCTTAATGGGTGAACACCATGATGTGGCTCAGTACATGATTGAACAGGGAGCACTGTCCATTACTGGTATTCAGGACATAGCTGCTCAAAAAATACAGGTATATAATATATACTAAATCTTAATATGTATTAGCTGACTATGTAAAAATTCACTAAGTTTTATCTCTCACAGTGAATCCAAAAACTATTTGGATGACTGAAAAGGTTGTCACACAAACATTACTTCGCTGTCAGTTTAAATTAATAAATAACGAAGAATGATCTAAGCGGCATTAACTTAAATGTTTATTACTTATTAGGTCAGTGTGAAGGTCGATTCAGTCTGGTTTAGGATGACTTAACAGCTGAGCTCTTTCTGAAGCGCAAGAATACTGAATTAGCTTGTGCTGTTGTAGCAGGAAATGGAAATTGATGCTCAGAGAGAAAACAGTTGGTTTAGCACTGAAAAGCTGTCAAAATCTGGAAGGATAAATAACGTGGAGATTAAAGGCTGTCATTGTTTTCTTTCTTGATGAAATCCAGGCAGGCAACTAGAATGACTGGTGGAATACGGTAATAATCTTAAAGGAATGTGAGTTGTGGCATATGTTTGAAAAGTATTAATACTAATCGTATTAGAATTTTCTTTAATTTAATGATGCAGGTAAGACTTGTAAAAAAAAAAAAGTTAGTTACGCATTTTAGTTTTTTTGGGTGACTAGATTTGCTATAGTGCCATCATGATACACGCAGCTTCTATAGATCTGGTCATCCGATTGGAATGTCTGTCTGCTTGCATCTGTACACATACACCAAACGGGACAATTTCTTTGTGTTTTACTTACTCTCATTGTCTAGTCTGCATTCCGTGGCTTCCGTGTACGAAAAACATTCAGTGAAAGAAAGAGGTTGCTGATGAAGCATGAACAGCTGAAGAAAGAAGCTGCCAGGTATGTGAGGAAACCATGTTCGATATAGCATCGGAGAAGATGTCTTGATTAAGACCGATCACGTGTGAGCATGTGTTTTAACTGAATTAGCAGCTGATTGAAAGTATGAAAATATTAACCTGTTATCTGCTGTTGCTGAAAAGGGTAGTCTGTTATTTTTATTTTGTTGAAGAAAACAACTGTAAATAAGGCTTATAATGTTGGAAGGTAGCTGTATCGCTAAAGTTGAAAAGCCATTCAATAATTACTTTTCATTCAGTAAGGTCTACAAGGTGTAGTCAAAAAGTATCCAACCTTTGGCCAAAAAAACAAGTAATATTAAAAAACTCACCATTTTGATCTAGTCTCCTTCGAAGTATTCACCTTGGGAGTCTACACACTTCTGCCAGCGTTCCTGCCACTGCTGGAAACATTTCTGGAAATCACTTCTTTCTGGGATGCTGTAGAGCTGTGCCGTCGAATTTTGCTTAATGTCCTCTGTTGACTCAAATCTCCATTTGAGTGTTTTTTTTTGAGCTTTGGGAATAGCCAAAAGTCACACGGAGCCAAGTCTGGGGAATAGGAAGCCTGACGAACATGTGGTGTGTTATGCTTGACGAGGAATGCTTGGACGATGTGGGCGGAATGAGCGAGTGCGTTGTCATGGTGGAGTTGCCAGTTTTTTGCTGCCCACAGGTTGGGTTATTTTCACCGCACAGCTTCACGAAGGCAACGAAGAACCCCCAGGTAGTATTCTTTGTTAATTGTCTGACCTTGTGGTGCATATTCATGGTGCACAATACCTCTGTAGTAAAAAAAAACAGGTCATCATCAGTTTAACATTGCTGCGCACCTGTCTTGCTTTCTTTGGTCTTGGCGAGGATGGATGCTTCCATTGAGATGATTGCAATTTTGTTTCAGGGTCATAGCCGTACACCCATGTCTCATCGCCAGTGATGATAGTATTCATGAAGTTCTGATCTTGGCTAGCACACTCCAGCATGTCCTGGGAGATGTCCTTTCTGTTTTCTTTCTGCTGGTCAGTGAGCAACTTTGGTACGAATTTGGCCGACACCCTCCTCATGCACAAATCTTCTGCTATAATTGACTGAACTGACCCATGGCTGATTCCAACTTTGGCAACAATCTCCTCAATGGTCACACGACAGTCTTCATAGACTATTCCTCGAACCTTTGCAATCATTTCATCATTTCTGCTAGTCGATGGTCTGCCACAACGTGGCTCACTGTCCACTGAGGTGCGGCCATCTTTGAACAGGTTGTACCACTCCTTTGTGTTTTTCCCATAGCATCATCTCCAAAGGCCTTCTGAATCTTCTCAATAGTCTGGGCTTGTGTATCACCAAGTTTTTGGCAGAATTTGATACAGTATCTTTGCTTAATGTGCTCAGTCATCTTGACTCAAAAAGAAAAATTGCACAGCACAATCTTCACGTCTGTACTCAACGCGTCACTGCAGGTGACTGGTGCAACCTACAGACACGATAATTTCTGCGCATGCTCAGGAAGGACGCGGCCACCTAATACCCATGTGGATTTTGCTCAGGCATTATTATTTTGTTCAAACAAATTCAAGGTCGGATACTTTTTGACTACACCTCGTAGTTATTGTTTTGTTATATGCATGTGAATGGTAAATATTAAAGGTAATTTATATTGTGCACTTTAGTATTATTATTATTTAACTTTTGATTAGGTCACTAAGATGTAGATGGAAACTATCCTCACAGGTCCTAAAAGCAAAGTAGAGGAAATAACTTGGAGTATTCTGATATTTTAGTCCGACATGTAGAAGAATTATACCTAAGTTTGACAAACATTAAACAGGCAAAAATTTCTTAAAATCTTAAACTTAAGGCTTCGTATAATTGCTTCTTATCACCACCGTGTAACAACTAAATTAATCTATTCAGAAATTACTATAGTTTTATCACCCAAATTCCAGCTAACTACAGTGAACTCCTGTTCTTGAATCTTCAGATGGTCCGAATAGATTGAAAAGTTTGATTTTTGTTTTAAAAAATATTTGAACAGAAGTCAACAAATTGTAGAAGTGGATATCCTAACGTATACAGAGCTTTGATTTCTTAAGTTTTAGTGATGGTGAATTCTGGTGGCATTGCAGTAAGAGGTTTCCGTAAATGTTCAGTTTAGATAAGTGTTCTTTGTTGTCATCTGATTTATCTCATTTAACTTGTGAGGTGTGGATGATCTTCGGGTATCTGGTTTTCCTTACTAACTGTGGAGTTATAGATATTCTTCAGGTTAATTTTTTTTTTTAAATATGTAATAAGAGAAATTCAATTTTTGAAGTAATCTGGTTCCTTACTGTATCTAGGGAAGCATAAATCAGGTAATTTTGTTTCCTCACTGTAACCAAGGAAACATGGATATTTCTCGGGTAATCTAGTTTAAAGTGATTAAATGTTTAACTATAGAATGTTTTGTTTTTAATCTGTCTACTGGGTTCTCTTAAATATACAGAGTTGGACAAAATTATTGTCTTATCCATAATATTTTTTTTAGGATAATCACTCGATGACAATAGCAATGTTTCTGCTCATCTCTTGTTAAAGTAACATCTTTTAATCAAAGCAATAATGCAAACTGCATATTTCATGAAGTCTTCTGCCTTATAACTCTAAAGAATCATATCCACAAGAAATTACTACATTAAAGATGTTTAGTATACAAAGATCCTATGAAAAGTAAAGTAATGATTAATTGGCTTTATTATGCTAAAAATGTGTCTTACACTGTAAAACACCCAGTGAAGACTCAGAATTTTTGTTTGAAAATAAAAAAGAAGAAAGTTCATGCAATAATTTAGGCTGCCACTGTATATAAACACGGTCATAGTTATACCAACCCTGTACTAACCTCTGATTAAGGTGGTGTTAATTTTTTTACTGGCACTTATTCCATACATTCTCCATCATCAATCACCTGTTGTTGACAGAATTTTGACAAATAAAACGTTATTAGATGTAACAACTATAATGAACAAAGAAAGTTATGGGAAAAATCTTCACCAGGGCTGGAGTCTTTTCTACATATTACTTATGGTAATGCATCATTTACTTAATTTGCATTTGTAATTCTGGATTGAAAACAACAAAAAGGTTGATATTTAAATAGGCGAATGATTTGTAAGCATGTCGTTACTTTAGAATAATCTAATTATATATTAAATCATCATCATCTGCTCCGTATAAGGAATGAATGAAAGTAACTGAATGATGTTGCAGCTGTAGTGCCAAGACACTCAAATGTAAAAGTAAATATGCTCATACCAATATTTAAAAGTCTGTTAGAGTTAATTACAACTCTGACAGCAGTTGTGAGCAACAATATATTCAGCTGGGTAATTTTTGATGGCCTCGTCCAGATCAAGTAGTGCATATTTTTTTTAGATTAGAAATACCGAGATGATGACTCATCTTCTTCTTTTAACTTTATTCATTTTGCTACACAGCATGATACCTGTAGAAATGTGTCTATGTCATGTACTAAATAATGCCATGTGCATTTGTAGGAAGCGAGCTGTGGAAGAAATCAAGAAAAAGGATGAGAAGCCTCGGCTAGATGGAGATGAGAGATCTCTAGTGGATGGTGACCCTTACAGTCAGCTGTCGTCATCCAGCATTCTGGACATTCAGGAGAGTGATCCTACCTTTTACCAGCAAGGAATGCAAGATGAAACAAGAGATCCAGGTCTCTATATCAGGTTTCACCTATTTGTAATATTTATCATTCATATGCATAGAAAAGAAGTTTGGTATTCTGAAGGCTGCATTTACACATGGAGTCATGGATGAGTTCTCGTCATTAGATACATGGCCCAGGTTTCCATACATGAATGCTACTGTACGTAAATGTTGAATGGTGAAAAAAAAAGAGAAGACTTTTGAACCCCAACTTATATCAGTAACGGATTTTTGATACAGTATCAGCACTGTGTAATCAAGAAAGGCAGAGGATCTGTCAACATCTAAGATTAATCTCAAATAGTATGCTTACGTAAGTCGATATCTTTAAATCATCAAGCATAAAGGAAGTTATTTCAGTAAAAATGTCTTGGTTGACAATATTTTCTGACAGTCCTCTGCTTTAATATGTGGTATGTATATATGCACGCATTAAAAAAAAATATTACATATTATATAATGTATGTATGGATGGTGTAACACAAACTATCGCCCCTATAAGCAATTCATGTGTGGGTCTTGCCAGTGAAAGAACATTTTCAGCAGCAACATCTCCACTCATTAAGTACAACAGCTGCACACAAACTAATTGCTCTAGAAATTTCCATGCTGTTTTTGACACCTCATCATATTATCTGCTTCTAAAGAATCCCCCTAAAATTCTGTATGGTTTATGTTTAATATATTATGCAATTTATAATGTTCTAGGAATACTACAAAGTACGAATACATGTGGTTCTCTTCAGATAAGAAAAGGACCTTTTTATTATTTGTTTTTTTTTAATTATAGTGGTAAACTAATATTATTAATACTAAATATTAAACTTACAAAACAATTTTTCCTCTGAATTTCAGCTGATGATCTGAGGTAGCAAGTGGATTATGAATTTCCAGATGAGTGAGAAAGGTTATTGCAGCTGTTCGGACAGTGAAAGTACCAGCTTCAGTTGAGACCAACCAAACACCGACATCATATGCTTTCACCTTTGATTATAGCTTATCTCTGTCTAATTAGGAATTGCTGGTACTGTAACAACTAGCCCCATCTCTCTTAATATCAGTGTGTTTGCCAGATAACAGATAAGTCAATAACAAGATGTTGTTTTGGGCTTGTTATTGGAATAACAGTTTAAAGATTATTGGTTTTCGAGAAACAAACAACATCTAGGATAATACTGATGTGCTGAAGGCTGTTTTGCTAGGTATTAAAATATTGCTGTGAAGGGTGGGCATTTCTGAAAATGACTTATTGATGAAGGGCACACATCTCTGATTTTCCTGTTTGTTAGTTCACCTGAAATGTGCCTTGAGTAAAATATGTTAAAAGACACGCTGGTTGGAAAGCAGTGATGAATCTGTTATGTTTGAAGAAAGTTAGATATCAGAAAACAAGGTTTTTATTTGACTGCTAAAGATACAGAACCACTTCTACAGATGCCTTGTTTAATGACCCTGCAAGAAAAGAAGAATTTATGATCATGCTAATATTGGCATGGCTAAACCGATGTTTTATAGTCATTATTGCTCTGATTCTGCATTTCAGAGTAAATAATGACATCAACATAAAATCATTTTATATTGAATTCTGTAAAGTGGAAATTTTACAGTAACTCTTTGTAGTCATTAGTTTTTTTTTCTTTTTTGTTACTGTTTTAACTTTTAATTTTGTATGAAAATACTTTGTTTTCTAAGTGTTGAAATATTTTGCTGTTTGCATTTCACTCAAACAAACAAATTCAAAGTTAAACGTTAAAAAACTGCAGAGGAGAATTCAGTAGGAACAGCAACAAATGAAAGAGTGACGGAAAATAACTGGATTACAGAAACGTGTCAGTTTGTGGAAGAATATAGAGTTATTTAGGTATGTAATTCCTTAACAGCTGATTAAACCAGTTAAGTACCAGCTGAATATCATGAGTGTGGACTAACAAAGAAATGAGAGAGAGAAAGAGAGCGTGTGTGTGTGTGTGTGTGTGTGTGGTGTGTGTGTGTGTGTGTGTGTGGTTACATATTTTATCCTAGTTGCATGTGCTTAACTTCAGTTTTATAGAGAATGTGATAACTTCCACAATTCCTGTAAGTTTACCAGACACGAAGGGCAAACAAGTCATCGTGGCTTTTCATTGTTTGTTTTTGATTGGACCAATGCCATTCATCTTTTCTTTGGTTTTCAAGCAGGACACAAGTGTTGCCTTTCTAGGTGGTGTTCCTTGAAGATCAAATATGGAAAACTCTACATTATCTTAAGGTGACAGAGCACCTAAAAGTAAATGTGTTGCAGCACGCACACAGACAAAATATGGAGCATATATATAATTCCCCAGTGCATTAGATTCTCATGTAAGAAAATATCAGAATTTTGGTCTGTGGATCACAACTTGAATTATCAACTTGTGTGGGATGACTGCATTTATAAATAATTTTTACTTTTGATCAGTTAAACACTTAGTGAATTTGACATTTTATTAAGTCGTGACCCCCAGAATTTTCTGACAACTGCTAAGATTTTACATTTCAAAATTACAAATGCTAAAAATTTTGGTGTTAATCTTATAAGGTAGAAAATTAATCTGCAGATGAAATCACTTGAAATTCCTGGTTGGAAATAAATGTAAATTATTCTGTGTAAAGAGAGTTATCTCGAAATTAAAGATTATAGAGTGAAAAATTCTTTTAAAATCATGAAATATTTAATCTGTAAATAAACTGTTTTGCAAATGGTTTTATTGTTGCTTTTATACTTGCGATGTTTTAGAAAAGATTCTCTTTATTTTTAGTAAATTATCTTTTCAATCAGGGGTTAATATTAAAACAAACAGTCAGTACTAAAAGTGTAAATTGGTTGGTTTAATTTTGGAAGGCCGTGGCTTGGTAACTGAAAAAGAAGCAGAGGATGTTTGGTAACTCTTCACTCCTGAACAGGATCAGTTCTTGTCCATATTTTTTGATGTTAATAGTTATTTAAGACTGTTCATTTTTTTTTTAACTTTGTGCTGGCCTATTTAACTCAATAAGTACATCTATCTGCTAGCTGTAATAAGATGAAAGAACTTTGCTTTCAGCCAGCTACAGTGGGAATAGCAAACAAACTTGCATCTTTAAGTGTTACTGTGATTAACTGTCATTGATGATGATAAAAAATAATGGTAGCAGATAAAAAGAAAAAAAACAACTAAATTTAAGTAGGCTTGTAGGTGAACTAATAAAGGAATTATCTGTCATCACCAACGTTTAGTGAGGCCGTTCCATGGCCTGTACCTAGGAAATCTGTTCTTTAAAAGACACCTGCCCCTTTATAGAAAGTTCACCGGGTGATGAATCAGTTTTACCTCATCTTCACTGGAGGCAGGGTGCTTACATGACATTAACAATAGTAGAGATACTTCGTAAAGATGGTCTTCTAGCTCTTTGTGTGAGTAGGTCAACAAGATGACTTCTGGTTCAGGAAAAAAAAATACAATTGAAATTCTGAAAACAAATAGTAATAAAATTAAATGTAATAAAGAGATGTAAATTCATATTTAGTTTCATTTTAACTCACGTGCTGTGTTTCGTACCATGGTTGGTGTGGGGGGGGGCGTTCTCAAGGGCAGTAACTGCGGGGTTTTTTTTTATTTTTAAATTAACCATTGAGCGCGGACTAATTAACATCGTCGGCAGGACACAGTTCTATTGCATAACGTACGTTTACCTTTCTATCTTGTTGTTGTTGTTGTTGTTGTCCCCCCCTCTTTTTAAGGAAAGTTCTCGCCATGTCCAGCACGCCCCCTTAACAAACAGTGTCGACGCCATTCATCCGGCTGCTGTGGCGATGTTGACAAATCCCCGTCGCTGCAGAAAAAGGAAGAAGCGACTCTCGGCCCGGCTGCCTCTTCTCCCTTTTGTTTATATTTAAATCTTTTTAAATTCGAGCGCGGTGTCGACAAACAGGCTGAGCGGGAAGGCCGCCAGGTGGTTTCCGTGCCCGCGGCTTGTATAAAAGCCGGGGGTCGTCTCCCACAATTCATGGCGCGCTCTCGTGCCTTCCCCCTTTTCGCGGTGATAAGCTAAAAAAAACAAAAAAAAAAACACAGAAGAAGGGGGGAGTACCATGATTAACGCGACGGCAGCTCGGTGCCCCGAGGGAACCGGTAGCCGCCCGGATACTAATTTAAACCAAAGCAGCAGCAAGCACTTCCAGGGATCGGTGGTAAGTGCCTTGTTTCGGTAATCTGGACGAGTTCACGCGCAGAGCCCCGTTCCTGCTGTAGCCACCATCGTGGATATCGTCCACTCCGTTAGCGGTTCAGATTTTCTCTCTCTCTTGTGTGTGTGTGGAAGTGATTACCTATGAAATAGTCGAAATAAAACCACCCAATTATTGTATAAATCAAATTACCTAACGGTATGCAAATATCTGTTCCTAATTATCTTCCGCAGAATTGCATATTTCTTAAAACAAAAAATAAATAAATTTTTACTCGATCGACAAAAAAGGAATTTTCAATGATTGTTATCACAAAACGATAAA
The DNA here is from genome assembly GCA_018389105.1 of Nautilus pompilius. NCBI lineage: Eukaryota > Metazoa > Mollusca > Cephalopoda > Nautilida > Nautilidae > Nautilus > Nautilus pompilius. Next base: position 605,677 of record JACATO010000924.1, on the reverse strand, counting down.
AGCAGTCTTGCCACCATTGCTTACATCTTCGGAAGATTTACTATTTTAAAAAAAAAATATTAAAGAAAAAATCTAAGATATGCATTTATCTCCCATGATCTGTGACTAATATACTTATACCCACGCCAAGAACTTGGTTATATGATAAAACCCATTTTTCTTTAACCTGGGTTTCTGAAAAGAAGCCATCTCTCTCCACAACAAATAACTTCAGGAAAAGGGAAGAAAAAAAAGTTTCTCTCGCGTTTCTGTTCTTGGAAAGACTGAAATATGTAACCTATCACTTGTTGGATATGCTAAAAATATATATATATAAAATTGGTTGAATGTTTGTTTTTTCTTTCTTCGTTTTAAATGCGCAAACTTATCCGAAAGTTAAATTTTGAAATTTCTTTTTTTTTATTTATTTGATCCATCTCTCTTAAGACGGCACTTTCCATTATTTTTGGACTGATGGCGGCCATATTTGCGGGACTTCTGATTTGGAGAGAATTCAGGTAAAAAATCACCAATTCAGTCTGAAAGAAAAAAAAAAAAACAAAATCTTTTAGTAGTTTAGGAAAAATACCTTAACTTCAGAAAGGTAAAATAGTTGCTGTAAATTTGAATTAAGTGTCGGGGATGGAGAATCATAAATGGAAATTTGTGTACTTTTAATTTCACTACTATAGCGTTATACACTTGAAGAAGTAGATTAAACCGGCCTGAGAGAATTAGCAAGTGGTTGCCGAGTTATGGTAATAAATATTTAAATGAATTAGTAAATTACTTAAATAATGAACCCAATAAAATAAAGTTACTAACCCCTAATTACTGCTTTTACGTAAAAAGGAATCATTAAGTGTTTTTTTTTTCTCTCCTTATATACACCGATGCTGAAAAGGGAGACAACCCTGGTGAGGGAGCGTAGTGCCACAGTTATCCGCTAGAAAGCCTTGTTAATCCCACGCTACGTGGGACCGGTTTTTTTTTCGATTTCGAGAAAAAAGAATAAAGTTTAAAAAATTATTTGTTACTGATTTATGATCAGGTATTAAATTAGGATAGGTAAGATATTCATATTAGTCTCGAAAGTAGCTGAACCTTCTGCAACTAAAAGCCAGACGACAATACTTAACCTATTGTTTTGGCCATGTTTATTTCGGGTGACTAAAAAAAAACCCACAAAAAATCGCTTATGCATAAAAAATTCTTAAAAATTTGTAGTTATCTTTTATATGAACCGTGAACCAGTTAATAAGTCAGACTAATTCTGTCTTTTTCCGGAAACAAGCAAACTATTTAAGAAGCATTGTGAAAGTAGTACTAAATCACCATCAAAATCGTATTGGAGTAATGCGTTCGTTGTTTTGTTGGCCTTCCTTCAATCAGAAATATCACTGAGGGTATAATAGATATTACGTGCTTGGGGCCTCAGTTTCATTAGCCCGAATCTTAACAACGTCTGAAGGTAACATGGTCGCTGACAGGTGTTGCAGACAGGTAAGAATCTAGCTGTTTTATTGCCAATCTGTTAATATAACAGAGATGGAGGGAGATGGATGGATGGATGGAGGGAGATGGATGGATGGAGAGAGATGGATGGATGAATGGAGAGAGATGGATGGATGATGGAGGGAGAGAGAGAGATGGATGGATGGAGGGAGAGAGAGAGAGAGAGATGGATGGATGGAGGGAGAGAGAGATGGATGGATGGAGGGAGAGAGAGAGATGGATGGATGGATGGAGGGAGAGAGAGAGATGGATGGATGGATGGAGGGAGAGAGAGAGATGGATGGATGGATGGAGGGAGAGAGAGAGATGGATGGATGGAGGGAGAGAGAGATATGGATGGATGGAGGGAGAGAGAGATGGATGGATGGAGGAGAGAGAGAGAGAGGGATGGAGGGAGAGAGGGAGAGAGATAGAGGGAGGGAGAGGGATGGAGGGGGAGGGATGGAGAGAGATGGAGAGAGATGGAGAGATGGATGGATGGAGGAGAGAGAGAGATGGATGGATGGATGGAGGAGAGAGAGAGATGGATGGATGGATGGAGGGAGAGAGAGAGATGGATGGATGGATGGAGGGAGAGAGAGAGATGGATGGATGGAGGGAGAGAGAGATATGGATGGATGGAGGGAGAGAGAGAGATGGATGGATGGAGGGAGAGAGAGAGAGAGGGATGGAGGGAGAGAGGGAGAGAGATAGAGGGAGGGAGAGGGATGGAGGGGGAGGGATGGAGAGAGATGGAGAGAGAGAGATGGAGAGAGATGGATGGATGGATGGATGGATGGATGGATGGATGGATGGAGGAGAGAGAGAGATGGATGGGATGGAGAGACTGACTGACTGACTTGTTAGATTTAATAAATAGAAACAAAATGAGTACGTTTGACTATGCCCACAGAGGTTATGACTGCTAAATGTTGGAAATATCCCGTAGCACTTTTCACAATCCATCTAAATGTTTGGTCGCAGTTTGACTTTCACGATAGTCGTTAAACCCCATATCGCTTCACTGATGTCAGTATCAGGCCTCTGCGAGTATTCCATCAGATTTTTTACGTTGCGCGGATAGTCCTTTACCACATTGGCTGTATGCTTTTTGTCATTATCGTGTTGGAAGATGAATGCTCGTCTAATGCGATGCTATCCTGAGGGAATGGCATGCTGGATGAGAACCTGCCTCTATCCGTGGGCAGTTGGTTTGTTCGATTTCGTGCAAATCTCCAGTATACTTGACCTACATGCAGCCCCACACCTGTACCTAACAACTCCCATGCTCTACTTTATCTGTTATACGGTCTCTCCTGTGCAGTTTTGAGCAAACTGACGTTGATTATTGCCAAATAGTTCAAACTTTGACTCATGTAAAGAACACCTTCCGGTTTTGGTCATCCCAGTTCCATTTTTGCTGTCTATTTCAGCCTAATCAACAAATGACTGTACTATAAAGCTTTCTATGTTTTACTTATGAGCTCAATCCTATCACGTGTTATGTACATTTTATACCTATTTTTTTCTATATATTTCTAATACAAATATATATCAATACGATTCCTAGTCATCATAAATTTGACTTTTGAATATATCATTTTTAAAATTTACACTCTGCTTTAGTTTTCCTTTTAATTACACCTGAGTTATTAGCCCTTTTTTGTTAGTGACTTTTGGTAATAAACTTAGAATTATTTCACTTTTACTGGTTACTGACAACAATATTTTAGTTAGCCTAGTTTCCGGATAAGTAACTATCAGATATTTGCATTATTCTCAATAGCAGTTTTCTATTTTCTTTTTTTTTAATTATAAATTTTAAAATATTTTAATAACAAATTTTATTTATTTCTGGTTTGTGAAGTTATACGTTTGCTTAAGTATTCTTTTATTTCAGTAGTAAAACCTTTAATATCTAAAATCCATACTACTAAAAATTGGTGACGATCAAGGGGACACAGAGTCCATGACGCTGTGTGATTAGTACCATAAGAAAGCAAAATTGGAACGAGCATAAACTGTAATGTATGGACATTAGTTTTGGTAAAAAAAAGATATTATAAATTGATATCACAATAGGTGAATAAATAGAGGCACACTTCAAAAACATTGATTTTTCAACTGTCGAGACTGGAGCAAAATCTCAAATTTTTCACCCTAAGTGGAAGATTTCTGTTCGAGAAATCGCTCAGTGTCTTGTATGCGAGTCTCCGGGGCAAATGACAGCTTGGTGGTGGCGTCTCGTGCTCCTGGTAAGTCTTCGAATGTTGATCTTTGCCGGTCGTGCCATTCCTCTACGAGGGCGTAACCGTGTTCTTGCAAAGCTTTTGGTAGTACAGACGTCTCTCAATGGTAGCATGAAAAATTTACTATACGTGTTCGATTGGATTACTATCTGGAGGATGAGCTGACTTATCGATAGTAAGATTGTCCCTTACTTCGGGTACTGGTCAACTATTCGGGCACAGCGTGGACGGGCGCTATCCTCCATTAGAATGAAGTTATCCTCGTTGCCGTTCTTGAACATACGAAAGCCAATTTTGCCAACTTATAGAATCCATTCTCACATCACCAATAAGTCACATCCATAGCGGCAAGCACAGCAGCGTCAGCATCTTGAAACCTAGTTCGCGTCCTTCACATTCTGGCAAATCGATTTGTAAAGTCCAGAGGAGATCTGGACTCGACCTTGAAAAGTACAGGAGACCGGTCCTTCACGGTTCACCCTATACTGTCTACAACCCATTTCCGCTCCGCCCTGTAGTTAGCGGTATGCGGATAGAGGCTTTTTGTGACTGCATACCCTTAGTCTACGTAAGTTTGTGTCAAGACAATGACACCTACTGCATTTTGAAGGTCAGATTTAAAATGAGTTTTTGTCCAGAAAGTGTTCTAGGCAGTGCGTTGTTAACTTGGATCGGTTTCTACAATGCCGAAAGCAGCACTATCGGAATTCTGGTACAGATCCCAGGCACCAGAAATGACTCTCCTGCCGTTGCACCATTCTGCATCAATTAGCATTTTTATAAAATGGTCAGTTTGGCGATGAAGTACCTTCTTAAATGCAAAAAATTACAACATTCAGCAAACTGACATTTACGTAAAAGTCATGGAGGCTGTATGATCATTTGCATCTCAAAACCTGACACACTAGATGAAATTCTGCCCCACATTGGGAGAGGGTCTCAGAGTAGTGGTCAAAGATAGGAACAGGAAGGGAATTGTATTACTAGTACCCAGCTAGTTCAGAAGAGAATAATCACCGAATGAAAATAACAGAACATCCAATGCTACATACAAGGCCATGTACTAAGACTATGACAGATGCCAACTAAAGGAAAACCGGGCTGGTATAATGATAAAGATGCCTCGTGCAGTTGGCACTCGTGATATGTCACCATTTACACGCGACTGAACAGTAAGACTTTAATCAAAGTGAGAGGCGGGTAACCCGGGACCCCTGCTTTGTTCCCTGACGGATCTCACTTTAGTCAATTCGTGTCGATCGCGCGAACATGGTTGTGAATCCAGGCCAGACGAGCGGCTCAGGAGACTCGCTTGTAGCCCGCAGTGGTTTGAGTAAAATGACGTGGGCAGCGATTGACCACGCCTCGCTATTTGCATAAAAATGCATAAATAGTAAAGGAGAACGTCACGTTAATCTGAATATTTAAATGTTGCTTTCACTAAGAAAACCGAAAGTGATGTTGTTTTTTAAAGCAGACTTTGTACAGTCCGCTTGGAGGCAGTAATTAACATAGTGTTAATTAAAACTAGTAAATAATCACTAAATCATATAAAATTGATAATATAATAAATGCATGCATTATGTTAAGGATAAAAATTAGTGTCTATATGAGTTAATGTTATATTCGTTGCAAGGAATTGCGTAGATTAATTAAATCACAATGGCCACCAGCGGACAGGCTCAGGTAACTTTTAAAAGAACGAACTGTTTAAAGTTCAAGATGTTTAACTTTTCTTTTATCTGGAACATCCCCTCCAAAACAAACTACAGTAGCTATTTTTTGCAAAATCGATGTGAAAATTAATTTAGTCACCTGGAATACACGTAAAATTTGATTTTGATTAAGCATAATGCTTCGGCCTCGCCTAAGGGATCCTTGGAAACGATTCGTGACGGCCGTAGGTGAAGCCGATTTACATCTCTAATGAGTGACTATCGGATATACCTAACGCCAGGTGAATATAATGTAAAGGTGGTCTTTCGCGGCAGTCATTAAAGAAAAGCTCTTTCGTTCAGGGGGCATGGGAGATAACTCATTGTGTACTACGTTTATAGAAAAAAAAAAAGAACACGTTTTTAGATATATTTTTAATACACAAATCTGGAGTTGGCGATTATTTTGCTGACCCCTCCCTTCACCAGTCTACGGCCGGGCCGGAGAAGGCTGTCAGTGGCTTTGTTTCTGTTATTCTGTCTAAGTCTATTGAAAGCGGAAAATGTATTCCTCTTTTTATGGACTATATGCCACCATTAACTATTCTAATCTCACCAAAAATTACTTCAAAATCATCTTGTGACTTATTAATGAAGCCCAGGCTAACGAGTATCACCTGTCGACAGTGTGCTATTTCTTGCGTTTGAAGCCGCCACGTTTTTGCTCAGAAATCACCAACAAAAATTCCAACGTGAAATCGCTATTTTCTTTCCGTTTAAATTCCAGCACTTTGAGACCCGACAGATCGTCGTTATTGGAGCGATTCCCCGGCTACTTTAGGTCCCGGCTGGAACAAGAGTATTACCAGTCTTTTGTACTAAAGTACAGGGACTACCTGGCTGCCAACAGGTCGAGGAACTTCAACAAGACGTGCGAGTTCCTCTGCCAGAGAAGCACCGCCACTACCAGGCGGCGGCGAGCCACATATCACCGTGGGATATACCATTCCTGTTGCTACAGGTAAGCCTACAGCAAACGTGTTCTCGAACTAAGACAACTTGGACTGGAAAAGCATGCTGATTGTTTCCAAACGTAACACAAGCACCTGTAATTAAGGATCTTCATTGAAAATAGGTGATTTTCTTTTTCCAACCGTAACACAAGCACCTGTAATTAAGGATCTTCATTGAAAATAGGTGATTTTCTTTTGTCCCCCCATTGTATTAATAATTTGATGCGCATTGCAGCTATTTATTTACGAAAAATTCGATTGTTCAAACAATCCATATCGCGCACTTGACCTCGTCTTAGTCAGACAGGTAGACGACATCGGTTGACCGTATTATTTAAATGTTCTTATTATCTAATTTCTGTGTTAGCCGAGTCGCCAAATTATACTAACTATCTCGAAGACGGTACCAGATAGTCCAAATGTCGGTACGATGAAGACATTTACAATGTCTGGACGACAAGTCGTCACTACTCGTTCTTTGCCGACTGATCGCGTTAAAGAACCAAGGGGGTCATGTTTAAGTCGCCATTCTACCTGACATCTACTATCTTTCACATTTAATGCCTTGTAAATACCACGCAAATACGGCGTGTTTTTTGTTTGGCATAAAATTTAAAAAAAAAAACAAACAAACCAACAACAACAAGGTAGTGAAAGTGAGCGTTTGTCTAGTCCACGCAACAACAACAACCAAAGAATCTAATAACCCCTGATCGTCGAGGTGTTAGCCACCGGGGAATCTACCAGAAGTCCTCCCGCTTCTCTCGCATATTTTTTTTTGTTTTTTTACAGCGAGACGAGCTTTCTCGCGCCAGACCGGTGGCGGAACAAGAACAACGTGTCGCTGAAACTCGCCCAGCTGAGCCGGCACAAGCAGTACTTCGAGACGGAAACCTGCGAGTAAGTGCAGCCCCCCTCCCCTGTCCCCCGTTCCTTCTCGCTTTTCTGTCCGCTGCTAAGTAACCGGTTAGAACGACGAGACTTCCGGGCCGCCAACGCCGGGAAGGTGAGAGGCACCGACGAGTTACGGCCTGACGATAACGAGGTAGATCGTAAGGGCCCTTTTATGGGGCTTGATGGTGAACCCGCCAGGAAACAACCGGACTTCTCGTCATTGTTGTTTTTTGAAGCCAGTGAACAGACCCAAAACTTTCCCATTGCTTCCTTATTTGTAAATAAAAAGGAAATAAATTGTCCACAATAACGACCGAGTTTCTTTCACGTCTTTGATCAAAATAGGGATTATTTTTTAACCCCCCCCATTTTAAAGTGTCACTTTATGTGACTTCTTGCGGTTAAAAAAGGGTTAATAAATAAACAAAAGAAAATATCGTGTTGTAGGTAATGAACGATCCCCTGACTACTAACAGAAGAGGACGAAACTGTTAGGCCATCAGTTCTGGCGATATGTATATTTTCCAAGACCGAGAAAAGAAAACATACGTTGATGTAGTTCCTGTCCTCTGCCGTCTCCAAAGTTTCCTGCAAGAGCCCGACTCTCAACTTCAGAGTTTCGGATGCAAACTAACACATCACTCATCACTCCAAAGTTGTTGGTGTTGTTGTTGTTGTTTTTTCTCTCTCTCTCTCTTAATAATGGAAAAGAAAAGGGGTCGATAGCCGTGATAAGTAGGTATGGTCAATTTTCGGGATGTATCGGTCAAAATGTCTGTTCGTGATTTGTTACCTGCTGATGTAGTCGATGGTTTTAAATAAATTGGAGAAAACTTTTGCTGGAAAACAGAAAGAAAAAAAAATAATTAAAGACCGGAGTCTTTTAGTACCATATTTGATGCAACTTCTTTGCTAATACTATTGGAGTAGATAGTGCTTTTAAAAAACCTTTTAATTGGGCAAGATATTTTGGAGTTAAATTTTTCACTGTAGTTTTCACCTGCCATGGACTATAGGAATAGTAAACGCTTATCGTTCCCGCGATATTAGCCAACTACGACGTTCTCCTCACAAATTAACCTTATTTTTTTTGGAATTATGTTTTGGCTGCATTCACCGATTCTCTCGTGTGTGTGTGTGTGTGTGTTAGTTAGTTAGTTAGTTAGTTAGTTAGTTAGTTAATTAAATTATAAAGTTCCGGCAAGTTTTGAAACCTCTGGGCGAACACCGTCGATTTCTGATCTTCCATCCTCATATAGCCAGTCTGCGCCCAGTGCGCCTTCATCCACGCAGCCATCAACAGAAATGAATTATCAGAAATAATTTTGAAGGTTTCTTTCTCCCCCCTCCGTGAATAGGAAAGATCCTGCATCTTGTGTGTGTGTGTGGGGGGGGATGATGGGGAACCTTTGTTAATTGCCAATTTGTTTGATTATGTACAAGAGCGCACTACCGCAGTCTCGTGGATTAAAGTTATAGCACAAGCTCATTTAAACAAGTTTTGTTACGTGTATATTTTCAAGTCATCTGCTGATGCTACGTAGCATTTAAAAAGATGAACATTATTATGATCGGGATTCGAACTCTGATTGTCAACTTCAGCAGTTTGTCGCCGACCGTTATTAATGTTAGCTATAAGTATTTTTAGTCAAAGATTTCTTTATTAATTTTTAAAATATTAACTAAAGAAGAACTGACTTCACACAAACAGGGAAGGGATGGCTCACACAAATGGCTATCTTAGTTTTTCGTTTATTTATTTATTTCGCTTTTAAAATTTCTTTTATCGTATCGAAACGCGGAATTTATCCTGTTTGATTTAATTAAAATAACAATTAAAAGTAATATCTTTTCGATACAAGTAAGTAGAATGGAGTAATGATTAGAAATATCGAATCTATTTTTTGATAAATTTAAAATAAATAATGAAAACCGTTTTAATAAAGTAAAGAAATTTTGTAAGTTTAGTATTAGTTTTCATCTGCGCTTTATCTACAGTTTGATATTCATCTGAGTCATTAATTATTATTAGTGGATAAAAGTACACAGCGACTGGGGAATAAGAATCAAAAGCCCGTCTATAGATGCCAGTACATTTCGTGTAAGTACCACGTGAGGGCGGCTTTATCGTTCTGTGCGTCAGTCTTTGAAGCCGAAGTTAAATACCAAACGATGTTGAGACGTTCAAAAGACAAAGCGACCAAAAGCAATGCTTTCACTGTTTATTTTCAGATTCTTAAAGGGGTGCACCGGCTGCAGGTGCATTCAAGACATTAAAGTCATCACGGCTGTGGTTGAAGGAGACGGAACTACGACCGGTGACGACCAGTACTTCATAGATTTCTTTCCGTTGCCCGGATGTTGCAGATGTCGAAATAGCGTCTGAGCTAACTCCACGAGAGAAAAGCTCTGGGATTCTTCGTTGAGATGTATCTTTCACGAATAAACCGTCACAAATCAATAACCTGAAGTAGATACCACGTATAAACACCTATTTAAATTTTAATTTGATGTCATTGGATGTAAAGACTGTCCAGCAGTGTATGCTATTTGAAAAAATAGTGGAAGATGATATGAATCGGTTCACTAAAAAGCACGATAGACATTATGGTAAGGAAACCAAACGTCAACTAGCATGGATTATTGGTAGTGCATAATTAAAAATTTTTATTATTGTTAATAATATAATTTTATTATTTTAAGAAGATCATCCAAATAGTCTAAAAGATATACATTTACTCTTTTTAAATAGTTTTTTTTAAATTACTTTTTTAATGATTCAGTCTGTCAATCTCTGTAGAGACACTTTGAAAAAAATGCTAAAACCATTTCAACATCAGATTTATTACTCTGCGTAAGAACGGGATACCCTTGTATACAAATCGTAAACGTTTGGTTTTGGATCTATTCTATAGACGACACCATTAGTGCACAATTTCTCGAAATAAGTGAGTTCTATTAAACACGAGTTTCAAATCAAATTTACTTCACATTTAAATAAATTACGTTCCTATTTTATACAGAAAGTGCCCTACAAATCCTCGTTATTATATTTTCTCTTAGTTTTCTGATCAGAAAACAAGTCATGAGACAGATAACATTACTGGTATTTAAAGGGATCTTTGTAAGGAAATGGACGGTGCAAAACAAAATTGTGTTGTTGTTTTTACTTTTGATGTGAGGAAAGGTACCATTTATCGTCAACGCTGTCAGCCAATTCTGCTTGTTCGCACCACACTTTTCAAAATAAATTAAGAGTAAGCATTAAAATTACCAGACTTTCAGCTTAATTAATTAATTGATTATTTTAAAAAAAAATAAGCACAAAAAAATACAAAACTAAATTTAACTTCTTTTTTATTTTGGCTTTGAACAGTTCAACATTGGATTGAAAGTATACGAGGCACTTAGGACTTTAGATGGTTAAGAAAAGTAGGATTTCCAGATTAGTTAAAGGTTTCCAATGAGAAGTTAGTAACTTTTGGTCCTGGCCAGGCATCTAAACAAAACTCGGCCGGATACTATTCCAGCTGGGATTCATCTGAACGCCCGTCCCTAGTACTAACGGATATAGGACATAATTACAAATTGAATAAGATTTCGGAACGGCTCGATATTAGATAACACTTTTGGCACTTTAATCGTTAGTGAAGGGAATACCTTTCAAGCAAACATACTTAGTAACAGCAGTGTAGAACAGTTTAGATCTAGTGCTGACAAATATATCGCTTCCATGAGCAGGCGGAACGTCGCGGTTATGGTCAAAAACGCCGGCTAGCGCGATGACCAGGAACGGCTTTTATACTACCTACCCCAGACCGATAAGAGAGGTGGAGTAGATGATGGATCAGCGAGAACATTCCTGAACAGAGTTACAGCCAGAATTATTTCGCCACCCCTCCTTTCTTCCCAAACAGTGCATTCTCGGGGAAAGGCGACGGGATGTGCCAGGGTCACTCTGATCCCACACGTCTAGAGCCCTGACGACCGCTTCGCAGACAATAGGGATCCAACTCCGACCCTTACAACCTTGAAACCGCTCTGGCCCTGCGATACCGTAGCCTTAGTTCAGCGAGGCGTGAATTCTGCTGGAGGGAGTAAAACTTACGACTTTTGTGATGCAAACCTGCTGCGTTATAAAAAAATCGCGACATCATCCGTCTGTAGGAAATGTAATAAATCAGCAGGTAAGTTTTTGGCAGGTGCCCTCGTTCTTCGACGCAATGGCTGTCGCACTCACTAATGTCGGAATCGTTTTTATAGCCGTCCGTGTACGGCCAGGAAACCAAGAAAACCTGCAAAAAGCAGAAGTAATTCAAAAATTAAAATAAAAGAGAATAATATCAATAAACTCTGAATATCTATAAAAAAAAATACAACACGCAAAACAAAACCCATAAAATTTGGTATTTTGTAAATTTGATCACGAAAATGATGCCATGACAATCTTATAGAAAATTCAAGGAAGATTTCTGACGAATCCTGACATCTTTGGCAAGGGAGATAACTGCTTTATAATCCAATTTGTCGCCCTCTCAGAATCTCTTTACTTAAGAAGAGCGGCGCGCGCGCGTCTGAGGTGAGATGAATCACGCGCATCGCCCATCCGTTTTAGAAAGCGATGGAAGTCTAAATTTAAGGAGCCTGGCTTAAAATTAAGAATACAAAAAGTTATTAATCATTATAAAAAAAAATATTTCTGTTCTAGAGTAAAAGAAATCTAAAGAGTAGCAGAGAACCTAACCGCATAATTAAGGGGAGATAATTAAGGCGTTCGAAATATTAACTCCCCACATGGCCCTTGTATGCATTTACATCAACTACCCACCTCACCCCACACTTGTATTACTCATCACCGGTTGAGGCTTAGAGTCTGTGACACACAGTTCCTTCCTTACCAAGATAGAACCTTGATACGACGAAACTGCATATCGCTCCGACTCCCAGGTGTTTTAAAAAATCTTCCCGACTACCTTTAACTGAAATCTGTAGGCAGCCATTTCAGCACCAGCCCAGGTGAGGGTGACATATTTCTACTATATCTACATATAATGTGAAGTATATTTTTAAACTTCAGAAAACATTACTTTGCACAAAACATATATAACTACAATTGAACTTGTTTTAGTAACATTAAAACGCGGAAAATCGAGAACAGTACTGATTTATAGGCTAGTAAAAAAGAATTCTATTCACAAGCATTTCGCGATAATGTTAGCCAGACTCTGAACGGTCTGTAACAACAGGAACTCGGCTAAACGGACAATAGCCGTCTGTCTTCATGGTGGTTATTATCCATCATGAGGTGCTGCTACATCTGCATATATTTGGAGCATATAGGCATTCCCTCCAGACTACGGAAACAAATAAACGTAAACAAAAATATGCAAAAATTTAAAAAGAGATTTTTCCTGTGTGTTGTATTGTTATCACAACTGGAAGATGGTTCAATTAAGAACTTTTGGTATGAGAATTTTGTTGTATTTTTCCAAAACATTCGTATTTCTAGTTAGTCTGGGGGAGATAACTGTGTATGGCTTCACTGTCACCGTAATTGATTTAATACTCTCTGTGAGTGTACTACTGTTGTTTTGTTTGTTTTCATGTAAGAGTTATAGAGAGACATTTGGAAGCTGTGCGTTTACTGCCGCCGGCCACAGCAGGCTGGCAACTAGGACCTTAATTGAATGACAGTGGAAGCGTCGTGAACATAAAGTCGGTCAAGGTTAGGTAAGGGTAGAATCAGGCTTAGGAGGAGAAACAGGACAACGTTACAATGAAAAACATAAGGGGAAAATGGGCATTCGTGGAGTACTCCCCCTGTCATGCAAACGAAGGTACGTCAAGGGGCAATGGGGCAGGGTGAGAAGCAAAATATTAATTTTTCCGGCCGTAGACTAATGGCAGCAACTCCACGCACGTTTCGACTCGCTCTATTGATGCGCATGCGCCGTTACTGGTAGGCCGAGCGGACCAGCAAGCGTACGCACTTGGCCGGCAGGTGTCACTCCCTGTCCACGGCTGGAGGAGAACCTCGTTCGCGAACCGAGCGAGGGTTGATCACAGGCGTGTCCCAAATTCTGGTCAGATTAGGATTGAGAATAGCAGTAATTTAGTTGGGCTAGGTGGGGCAGTTACGCCAGCAAGTGGCGGCGGGCCACTCAGAGAAAAACGTGATGACGTGCCACTGTATGATTGGTTGGTTGGTTGGTCGCACTAATTGGCAAGATTTTACAGGCGGTCACCACTGATCGGTCAACTCTGTATCCAAGACCGAAGCGCATGGCCTTGCAGCTCCCACCAATTCTACTGGGACGAAACGAAGTCGTGTTAAAGTGGTGGTGAGAAAGCTATCCAGGAAAACGACAAATGTCCCGCTATCTATCAACTACGAAAACACGGAGATCCTTTGAATTTAGTCCACCTGTATATTGGTGTTTTACACCAATCCAAGGAATAGTGAGGCGTAGGTGCGTAATTATTAATTTCGCAGTAAGAAACTATTAGCCACGTGACACTTAAATGTTACGATGAGGAAGTCATCAGAAAAAATTGTGCAGTTGTATAAAATAGTTTCTAAATACTAGTATAATCTGCAAAAATCACTGGAGCACACAAGAAGTTGTAGAAGGGGTGTACTATCGATGGGTATAAAATATTATTCTCCTGACAAAAACAAAAAAGCAACAAGTGTTTCCTGGTCCATGTCCTTGTAGGTGTTGTCCAAATCTGTTGATATTCTGCATATTGAACAAATCCCCACAAAAGACGAAACATGACGTTACAGTCATCCTTTCCGGACCCGAGCGACCTTGGAAATTCACCGGCAAATCATTTCTAGTTAAATGTGAACATCTTTGCGAACGACCCATTATTTTCCCTATAAACTGGCCGAGAGTTTGGTCTGTGTCAGCCTAGAAAAACCTAAGGACCTCGAGGTGGCTCAGGCCATCGGGATGGTTCGAGGATTGATGACACAAGTACAATTTTCACCAACACAGATAAATCAAAACGGGTTTCATGCCAGTGGCATGAGGTCCAGAATACCATTGCTGCGTATCCCTCTGATAGTTCACCATCAATAGACAGCCATCGCTACATGGCAACCAGAAGCCGAACCGCTGGCACTTAAGCTTTTACCGAGTTTACATTCCGTCTATATATCTACAATGGACGGGCTGAGTCTAGAGAGAAGCTGATGGGCGATTTGCTAACTGAGCCCGTACTCCATTAAAAAAACTTAATAATATAGGATGGCATTAAGTTTCCCGAATGACTGCTCTTGTCACTATCAGCAGAAGTGCTACGACTGGCTTCTAGTACAGAGATCAGATCTTTACACCTGTAATTGTCACTGTAACCTACTGGCAAGGTGTCAGCTTCATGTTCACGGATGTCATTGACGTCCACATAATGCACCTGATGCCAAACCTGAACTTAGTGTCGCACCATCCATCACTCTCATAGTGCAATCTGTACGATCTTTTGACTTAATATGACTGCAGTGTTGGAACACACCGTAGTCCCCAGCCTCTTTCGGACCAATCACGAGACACGATGCCAGGATCAGCTAATAAGTTTTATGCTTCGTAAATTCAAAACCATCTATTTACCTTTTAAAACCCCCCCTTACCTTGCAACTCCACAACCAAGAGGATTATTTCAATTCGCTGTGGAGAGGCGGCTGTGGCAACAAGCGTCACGTGTAGACTTGTATACCTCGCTAGGTTAGTTCCCTGCTATTGGCTGGAAGTTTTCCCGATGAGATGGAAACACTGACCAACACGTGTGGTATCTCGAGCTGTCAATGGACTGCTGATGCGATCATGGAAGAGACATGCATTTGATGATTGGCGGAGAGCACTGGTGAGTCCTGAACATAAGAGGGGCGATGAGTGGATACTATTGGGAAACTACTTATAGAATAGATATTTCTTTAATAGTTGAAAATTTTATTTCTTGATAACTGAAGACGTCAATCCCGAAGCACAAAAGTGGATACCAAAAAAAAGGTGAGGAGAAGAAAATGGTTTCTATGTCACCGAAGCTGGAGTCGTTTTTTTTTTATGAATGATGGTGTAAATAATAGTGAAGAAGCCGGTTGCTCGAGTACGTGTAAAATCATTGAAAAAATGTATAGGACCTATGAATATTCATTAGGCACATTTCGAACCTTACAAATCTGATAAGTAAACATTACTCGTACAAACATTGTCCCTAATTTGACAATTACTCATTACCATCATTTAAACAGACATAATTAAGCATAAAAACGTCAATTATAGACATTTCTGTGTTAAATAATCCTGGTTTATGAGGTAGACGAGTCAATAATTGAAACCAATTCAAGGTGGAGTCATTAGCATACCAGGATTTGACGAATCACCGGATTGAAGAAACAAGCAAGAGAGACCCAAACGCTGAATATGTTAATTGTGCTGCCCGTAATCTAAATATTGCTTTCAATAATTCTGTTCAAAATATCGCTGATATTAAAAACCTTCTTGGTTCTGTTTGACAACTTTATAATATCTTTAGTCATAGCATTAAGACGGTGGAACATTTCAACAGATTCTAGGTTGGTAACCTCGCTGTTAAGGGAAAACAGCGCCATGCGCTGGAGCTTCCATGAAGTCTCGACTTTGATAACTTTGTACCTGACAATTCCTGTGACAGCTGCAGGTGACGAACGAACCTTTCCAAAGCATAAGTTGGTAAAAAAATCATTTGAGAAGCATCAAGGGCGAAAGAGCGATTTAAATCTACTTTCAATAATTTCTACTCAAAGAAGAATTTCCAGAAATAGGGATTTAGAGAAAATAAAATCCATTTCGGCAAAGAAAGAAAGAAAATTTGATTTCTATTAAATGGAAATTACTAAGTATATCTGGTGCTTTAATTAGAAGAACATTAGCATATTGGTTCGTGACTCGTGCTGATTGATTTTGCACTAAATATAGGATGTGGGCTCACCCGGGTAATTTGCACCGGGGCTAACGAAGAATTACTTTTGCCACTGCACGATTGTGGCGTCCCAGGCAGCCGTGAGCGTAGTTCCCACGGTCTCCCTCACTTTCTTGATCAAATGGAAGTGGTGCTGGACGAAGAACGGTGCAATATCCGACAACGACAGATGGATCGTCTATTTGGATCGGGGGTTCATCGGTGCTCGAGCACCTTAGTATTGTTCTACCTGTCCGTGCCGCTGCCAGTTTTGCCTGTGAACCGATATTTAGACTGGCGTCGTTTCCATCCTATTCTCGCCAAATATTTCCACTTGGCTTCCACTAACATCACGATTTCTTTAAAATATAAAAAAAACGGAGGTCAATAATAAGATTATCTTTACCCGGATATGAACGTAGGCAACACAAACAACGCGGAATTGCTTATATTTCCCTGTACGGAGGATGTGGATCATATATTGGTAACTGATTGAATCGAGCTGTTGTGGTGAGAAAAACGATGGTCTACACAATAAATGCCCGAACTTTGTTCTTACTTGAGTATATGAATCTCTGAATAGTATCATCGTCTTCATCATCATCATCATTAGCAGTAGTAGTATTTGTTGTTATGAACTATTTTTTTTACTTATTAACAATACATATTTCAAATTTGCTCAATAATAAACCACCGAAATATACAGGGTGAAAAGTGAGTGCAGATTCTCGCCTCAGATGACGCTATAGGTCCGGCCCCTTTAAAGGCGCGAGCTTCACTTCCCTGATTGGCTATACGATTTGGTTTTCGGCTGGTTCCAGATAATGAGCTATTTATGGACAAACTATAAATAATAATCCCTATTCATTCTGTATCCGGTTTCCGCTTTCAAGAGAAAGGAAGATGCGTGACTGAACGTTCAGCAGTGGTGGCGTATTTTGTGTGGGAGTGTAAAAGGCTACGTACAATTTAAGGTAAGTACACATCCATAAGTTTTGCGTTTTGTTTCAGAAGAGAGAAGATGAGGGTTAACAACTGCTTCCGTGGTGTAGTCGAGGGATGGCTGGCTGCCAGATACCTGTCGGCGGGCCGACTGGCCGTAGACGCCATGATCTTAGCGAGTGTCCCGTCTCTACCGTGTCTCACCTTTAGATAGATTAATCACTTTATTATTTCCAGATAGTCGGGTGATACTGCTTTCAGACTGTGGCGTCATGGTGACTTGTACTCTTAGTCACCCAGTTATCACAGGTGCTTTCTATGAGGAGTTAATAGCGGACCCCGCCCCCAGGGTCCAGAGGTGGAGACAATACTTTTTCTCCTTCAGGGATAAACACTAAAAAAAAAATAAAGACCCCCCAACCCCACGGATGTAAATAAATACGACGTTTCGACTTCGCCGACATATTAGTTAAGTAAAAGTTTGAAAGATTCCTTCAGCAGGGATGCGCGAGCCCGCCGTATTCGGTCATTGATGGAGGTCGCCGTGATATTTGCCGAAAAGTTACAACAAAGCTTTTCTCGGTTGTCGTACGAATGACGCCGACCTACATTTCGCTGTATAATCAGAGCCGCTGAACTTTTCTCTCCTTCCCTGTCTGCTAGCCCCACTTTTCAGAACGGTTAATGCCTTCGGCTGAGTTCATTATTCATCAGGGGAAATCAGCTCGGAGACCGCGGAATGAGGAGAGTTCAAGTAGACCTTTTAGAATGGTTAGTGCCTTCGGCTGAGTTCATTATTCATCAGGGGACAATCATCTCGGAGACCGCGGGATGAGGAGAGTTCAAGAAGACTGCCACCGCCGCCTGTAGAGTTTTACCGCAGAGAAGACGCCCGCACCCCTCTAGAAATAAGTTTCTGTAATTACGATTAATTATTTGAAAGCAAAGCGTATAACTGACATATTTTTTTTAAACTATGGCTACTTACAATGAAACTGTAATTAAATATTTATAAACAGTGTATAAAGTAGTTTTCTGCCCCATTCCATGCAGATTTCATTAAGGTTAAACTTCTAACTGCTTATTAGCAGGAAATCTTGCCATTAATTCACTGACAGCACAAAATTAATATAGATATTCTGTGGTAAAGCGTAGTTCGGTATATGCTGTTTCTTTGGATGGAAGCACTGACCGAATACGATTTTTCTAACATAAATCACTATTTTTGCATAATTTACTTTATTATCTTGTAATGGACGGTTAATCATAGACAGGTATTCAGTGAACGTGATCCATGTCTGTTTTGCATAGAACCCTACTCCACCGATTTCGTTTTGTATCTAGATCTTATTTTCTGAAGTTTTCAATTCTAAAGCTTTTTCGACATAATTCCTTTAATTAGTTCTTTTCAGAAAGAAGAAGTGACCCAAGATAGGTGTTTAGGTGACTAAGTGAAAATGGGAATCATTAATTCAAAGAAAGAAGGCTTCAAGATTTACGTACTGGTAAGTCTATAATTTGTAACATTCAAAATCAGGAACTTAATTTTTTAATTAGTGAACAGCTTTCGGTGTTAAAAATTTGCTATTAACTTTGTATTTGAAATACGAGAAAGATATGTTTATCATATAGTTTTTCCACTGTATTAATCATATATATATTGCTTCCCGTTAACTAATGGCAAAATATTGCAACATTAAATCATTTTCATAATTGAGGGAACTGGTTTAAAGTTTGGCTAGCATTTCGTACACTTGACTGCGCATGCGCGTGAAGTTGTCTTTGGAAGACTAGTATGGCAGCACGATTAGTTATGTGTTTAAATCTGCTGGTGTGTACAAGTATGAAACGGAGACATTATGGCCTAGAGGTAGCATAGAATCAAATGAAACAATGCTAGGCTTTCTTCCAGAGACACAGAGATAGACAGGCAGCCTTCAGTCATTTTGTTTCTAAACACTGTTCAGAGGACGTTGTCGTAGGAAATGCTCACTATTGTTTGATAGACAGTAGTAAGCCAGAGTTAATTGGACTATTCAACATGTCGGCGAAAGTTAAGGAGATGGCGAAGACTAGGCGTTGATGTGGAAAAAATCGGTATCTCCACTGTGTCGAAGGTCAGATGAGTGTTTGGCGATAAATGAGAGCAGATTACGATCAATAAACCTTTGCTGAGCTGTTGCTTACCGCGAGTGTTAGGCCTTTCATGAAACAGGGAGGGGAGATGTACGTACATCTTATTATTGTAAGCTGCTTCATCTTGTTGCTTTCTTTGGAACTTTAAATGTTAACAGGCACCGTTAAACCATTCTTTAGTTTTTGTTTCTAATTTTAATGATTGCTTGCTGGTAACTAGTCCTAAATTCATGGTCGATAACTGTCTGTACGACCCGCAGCGGTGCAATATCCCCGCGTCCGCTTTCCTGCTATCAGCCCGAAATCGCTGACCGAGATCAAATGAAGCAAAATGCGAAGAGAAATTTCTCTGTTCATAATATTCCTAAATTCATCCGCACTTTTGCATGATTGGCAAAAAATACTACAAGTTGGTATAAGACGAGTTACGAGTAGGGAAAAATCACTCTATGGGGTGGGTGGAGAAACCGTATTGATATTAAAAGTTACATTCGAGCTCTCAGAACTCGAAACGTCACAGTGGTGATGCATCCAGCACAGTGCATTTAAGACGACGTTTTGTTTTCATAACCGAATTATACTTTGTCCATGTCAGTTTTCAAGGTGTTGTATAATGCCGGATAATTAGCACATGTCATTGCTTCATCTTCTTTTTTTGATCTTGCAAAATATTTAGATATCCGTTTATTATTGTCTTAGGTGACTTTGTATTTTAGTTTATACAGTAGTTCTGAAGAAAATTTGCATATGATCAAATGCTGCAGTATTTCTCTTACACACACACAATAATTCTGATTTATCTGTATGAAAATGTAATTAAGTATTTTCTTTGAAATATCCGTTATTTAGATGAATACGTTAATTATCATTTTTCAGCTCCTCCTTTCTTTGATAATTGGTGTCATTATCATGGTTTTGGTTGCTGTTATCCTGAGTCGTGAAGGAACTCTGTCTGCACGTGTGACAAGGTTTGTTTCTTCTTTTGGCTGTGTCTGCCAGTTATAACTGTTACAATGTGCTCACACTTATAGTCGTCTTTCTCAAAGAATTATGTATAGAAAAATGCCAAAATTTTTCGAAAGTCGGCGAACGCTGATGATTTAGTTACCATCCGCAATTGCTGAATTTCAAACAAGACATAATCGTCCGGTTTTTGAAAGCGCATTGCAATCAATGAAATTTACTAAGTCCTGCAAAGAACAAAGGAACTATTTTTATTGATCTCGATGATTATTCTTTCACTACAAATATATAATATAATTTTTAAAATGTACATAATTCTGTATTAAAGTATTTCAAGAAATCGGAGTAGCTATCCGAGTGTTGAACTCATGACCATTTAGCAAGTAACAGAGCCAATTCCCATACTTGCTTCTTAGGCACACATTAATGCTAACCACTTTGGCCAATTTAAGGATAAACATTTCTGGAACTATCATTCGTACATACCTGTATTTAAAAGATGTAAAACTCGTTATTAATTTCAGATTTTTAGATGAAAACAAATCGTCAAAGAAAAATACTCTTGAAGTTTCGGATGAAGCATCAGTCAAGGAAACATTTCACGTATTTTTCAAGAGCTTGAAGGAATACAAGGCCTCTCTGAGGAATCTGTACAAAGATGATGAGTCGGGTGATGTGACAGAGAAAGTGCGCTTGCAAGACAGCTGCTCTCAATACAACATTTTGTACCAACCAAACGAAACAATGTGTCCACGTCCTTCTAGATATAGACCATTCGTTAAAATTATACATGCTTGTTGTGAGTCGTGAGTATTCCCGGAGCGCACAATTGTTTTCCCACAGAATTATCACATCAGCGAGTATTGCTGTACCTCACTGGGCGAAGAATTTTTCCAGCTTATTTCTTTGTCTTTTTTTATGAAAACGATTGTAAATTATAGTTATTTTTGTGTAAATTACGCAATATTGCTATGGTTTTGTTCATTTTGTCCAACAAAAACATAATTACTGCCATAAGAAAGAGGTTACGCTGAATATATTTAAAAGAAGAGAGTCCGCTTCTACACAGCATGTATCATTTTACCAGTTCTGTTCCACGTTATGTTGTTATTGACCATTATGCGGGCTACACTCCCCTTTGGCACTAACACTTTGATGTTTATTCCAAGGTTAAATATACGAGGGAAAGTAAAAATTATCCGTACTCTTGTTTTTTCAATTTATTTACACAAAAGCAGGAGTTAAACAAATACGTTATTTTTCTACACAATCTTCTTCCTTTTCGATGCACTTGGTCCAGCGGTCCACAAGGTTACCAGCTGTCGAGCTTGCCGAATCTTCTCGTCAGTGGTGGAGTTTGGCGGGAGTCCTGCTCCTTCGTGCATCACGCTTGTCCGGCCACTTTAGACTTCTCGATCCACTCATACACACTTCTATGCGGTAGTGCACTGTCGCCCTATTGTTTTAAAAGCCTCCGATGAATTTCAGCCCCTGACGCACCTTCCGACCAGAGAAATCGGATCACTGCTCTTTGTTCCTCCTTGGTGCACACTGCTAGCGGAGCGGCCATCTTTACACTGTAACAGCAACAAGAAAACTGGCGCGATCAAGCTCAAACTTCGATCACGTGACCACAATAGTACCAACTATAAGCACGCATGAGCAGAAGGCACTGTGACAAACCTAAAGATATGTTATGGCGAAAGTGCGGATAATTTTTTACTTACCATCGTTTATATATGTACATCCCATAGCAGCTTTAAAATAATGTCAGTTTTTTAAATACTGATTATTAAATTAATTATACATTTTGACATCTTATTAATATTTTGTTACTAAAGTCGAAGAATCATGATCGAATTATATCCGATCTATATCAGTGCTGTGCATATGCTTAGAAACAGGCAGTATTAATGGACGTTTAGTTGAATATAGTTAGAAATCTGTCTTTGATAATGGATACATAAAAATTTAGATGAATTGCTGTCTAAATAAAAGTTGTATTGTTACCATATTTTAATTTTGAAATAATTTATTTTAAAATTTGTTCAAAACACTAATTATGTCTTTTTTTCATTTTATAGGACTCCAAATATTATATCACCTTCTACAATGGTAGACATATACAATATAAATCGAACACTTGCCCAGTTTGCTAACGAAAGGCAGTATTTTGTCGAAGAATCATGCAGGTAAATCACTAGAATATTCTTTGATATGTAAGAAAAAGCGTGTGAAATGCTTCGCTCTTTTTAATTATAATTCTTATGGTGCATTTGTTGCCAAATGTTGACATTTTGTCGAGTTAAGCGTCAAAATATGCAAATTATTTAGAATTAAGATAAAATAAAGATAACACGATAAGCATAAATTAAAGACAGGTCAGTTTTACTTGTTTTTGTTGTTATTTGCCTCTATTAATTTGTATTTGGAGACAATATATATATTTTAATTTTTTCTTCCTCTTTATTGAAGGGAGATCGGGGGTCTATAAAAGAAATCTAAAAACTTACCGATATATTTGACGACAAACCCTCCCAAATAAATTGATTGAATTTGAAGATCTCAAAGTCGTATTAAATGCTATTAACACCACGATACTTAGTTTCAGACTAATAAAGGATATCATAAGCCTCTTCAATTTTACTTTCACTATTAAGAACCAAAATTCTATCTCCAAAAAGTACTTTTACGGTATGACATATAAAGATATGATGTATAAATCACGATTAAAGATGCTAGGGTAACAAATTTGAATCCTTAGCCTGCAAAACTGAAGTACAAAGTACGTTGTTTCAACACGAGATTTAAAATGTTAGTGTCTGATGCTTTTCACATTTGTCGTCAGAAGTCACTGATGAAATATGCAGCAATAACCTAAGTATCATAATTTGATACACAAAAACCAGATCAGCGATACAGGATTATTGACGCCATTCACGTACTTAATGCTGAACAGAAGCCTTTTTACTTCACCTTCAGTCATTACAGTAGCGGCATATCTTTACTGTATTTAATGAAAGATAGTAAATTGGATGTAAAGTCGGTCTATCCTGCAGTCTTTACGGTTAAAGGTGTAGTAAAGATTCAATGTGATGAATAGCAGCTGTTCTTTTCTCGTTTGTGGGAAAGGAGAACCGCTTTAATTTTGCCCGTCCCTGGTGGCGCTGTCTTCGATGGAAATCAAGTAGATGCGGGTGATTTGATTGCAAATTACCATAAAATGATGGAAAAACCTTATCTTCAGTAGATTATGCAATTATTTCAATCTTCAAAACTACTGAGATGACATATCGCAACTAGAGATCAGCGAGATACACGTTATGTAGAAGTTGGTCGATTTGAAGATGCCTTAAACGGAGAGGGATTACGATAATTTAAACTATTTATGTCACATTTTCAGATAGTATACAATCCTGTAAAGTCACATTCAGTAAGTTTCGCCGGTATGAACACTTAGTTCCGGGCGTCGTCAATTTTTAGGTAATGTTGTAGCACCCGCAGTAGATCTATTCGCATAGTGCCAGCGAGCTTCTTGACATCTTGTCTCCAGCTGTTTTCTCAGATTTCAAAGAAGATGACCATAATTTTTTTTTGATATACAATCAGAGAGAAAACCCCGTTTTCTCCAGACGTCTACTCGGCCACCCACACGCTGAAGCAGTTGGCAGGATTCGACCTGATCCATGGTCATGCTTAGATGCAAATGTTCGTGTTCTGCATAAACAATGGCCACCAGATTTCCTTCTTGTCTTGTTTCTTCTCACGAGAAGTCTCCTGTTGACTGTGTGTTACGTAACTGCCATCACCGGCTCTGCTGTTTCGCATCATTCAAACAGGGATCCGCATCACGAAGTGCCTACTTCCTGCGTGCTATCTAACGAGGCCGACCACCCCCTATGGAGGTGTTGGAGTCCGCAGATCATTCACTCCTTGTTGCACCTAGTGACCTCCAAGTAGGACGATTTTTCGCCACTGGTTTCCTGTTTATTCCGATCGTGGAAAATCCAACCCAGGTGTTTTGCCTAACCGTTAGTTGCATTGTATTTACAGCAAATTCTAAGAATAATTTCGTCTTCATTGGACCACCAGGATTTTTAATATTCCTGCACCCATAAAACTCACAACTGTGCCATCTTGTAGGTGCAAAAACTTAATATAGGAGACCAAGTAGCGGATGGATTAGTCATATACCGTACTACCTTTGTTTTGGCTGCTTCTTTTCTTGTAAAATACAAATAATTCTTGGTCAAAAACTATCACAACACCGACAACCATTATTAGCACAATCATATACATGTAGCGGTAATTTAAAGTGAACCGATTAAACAACAAATGTGCGCGAAAGTTTTCAAAGAACTATTTCTTTTCTTATGCTGAACTTTGTATTATATTTTAAAGACTTTTTCAGTTCAATTTCCATTCTATTAACTTGACTTTTATTTTGGTTTAAATTTGAGATATTACATATACTTTTATTGTCTATATTTCTTCACAGGACTATTGTAGCCTGTGAGATTTGCCACTGCATGATACTGAAATCGGTTGTATCGGCCGTTTACGTGAGCGATGAAAATGGCTACCAGCTGGGTCTCTTCCCCACCAACAGCTGCTGCAAGTGCGTCAACAGTTTTGTGAACTCTAGTCGTTCCATTGTCTAGAGAGAGAGAGAGAGAGCAAAAACGTACGTAGAATACGCGGATACGTACGTTTATCGTGACTGAAGAGAGACTCCAGTTACATTAGAAACCGGAAAATAAGCTGTCAATATCCGTCTCCGTTTACCGGTTATCATCCTTATATGTAATCCAAAGAAATTAAATCGTTCATACATCATACACCTATTTGTCTGGAGCTGTATCTGTATATTTGGTTGTAAAAACGAATGCTCTTCTTTAAAACCATTTTTTCGTAATATCACGACTTGTGGAGTAGAAGATGCACAAAGTTTAATAAAAGAAACCGAGATTAAGTGGAAAATCTGGCCTTTTGTGAATTTGTATCAGTCGATTTTATTTAGAATAATTCTACCGCTTTAAAAATATGCAAATTTTTGTTTCTTCTGTTTTTAAATTGACCGAGGAATCCTGATCGCTTGAATAATTGAGTTATATCTCATTTAATAGCTCTTAAGATTGCCAAAAAATTAAGGTTTAATTTATTTAAAAAAGATAACTGCTTTTTTAACTTTCTATTTGATAAAACAAAATCAGTTTTATTGTTGGGTTGTTTGTTATCGCGCATAATGTTAAGTAAAATGACTTCGTTCTCCTTCATGAATGACCGGTTCTTGCTCAACAAACGATCTGACCACTGAGGAGCAAAGACTGTCCGGTCGTTCGTTCGGCCGTCCCAGCATCACCGAATTTTAAGTTGAAGATTTCCGCACCCATTTCCTCGCCGCCTGTTCTTCGCTGATCTAGTTTTGCGATGATTAAACTGAAAACGCTCAAGAAAAAGACTATTGAGTGGCAGGTTTGTGTGCCAGAGTTTGAATCCCCGCCGTAGTCTGAAGGTCCGGAGCTCCCTGTCTTGGCAAAGTTTCCTGGCGGACAAGTTTGGCACTAAGCACCCCTCCAACCAAGATTGTTTCCCTTGTAGTCATGGGTGTACAAAAAATAGAGATAAAAACTTTCTCCAGTGTGGCCATGGCCTGGAAATAAAGTAAAACTGACGTTAGAAGTAAATTTAGAAAAACGTTTTCCCTCTTTTGCCATCGATAAACACAAACTGACAATAATTTGTTTTTTTAAAGCGAAAGATTAGTTTATTTCTACCCCATAAATCCTCAATGGTTTGTTTTAGAAACAAATATTCTTAGGTTTTCTCTACTCAAACAAAGAAAGAGCCAACTGCAAACTTTAACTGCATAATTACATTTTAAAAATTAATAAAAATATATATAAAGGAAAAAAATATATAATTTGGCTTTAAAATTGTCGGTAAAATATACAACCAATGTTCATAACCCCTTTTTAAAGTTTAGTGATTGGTCGGGGTGCTAGATGACTGAGGGCTATGGGTTTGGCAAACTGCTATGATGTAGTTTCTTCTCGCCCTTCTGTATGGACACGGATTTACTTCGGGTTCCTTTCTCAGGAAAACAAAAGATTGCAAGTAAGAACTTTCAGCTATCCGAGCGAGCTAAATTTAATAAAGCAAATCTGTTCGAAGGCTCGTTTTAATGTGAATATTATCTTAATAAAAACAAAATTAATAGAATAGCATGTTGAAAAAATTCTAGGCTACAAAAATTTGTTCCTACCATTAAAGTATAGTTTTCCGACCTGTTATCTGCATAAATATTTTTAAAAGTTTAAAGCTTCCGAATTCTTTAAGCTACCTTAAATTGATTACCGAAAACAGAAAAAAAATAATTCAAAATATTATAAGAGCGTGCAGATATGCAACAGTCTATGATTTCTCAGATTTGCTCTCATTTTTTATAGTTTTTTTCTTCCATAAAGTTCCTACAGAGTTCAGAAAAATTTACGACGCAAGTTGTCATCTTGTGTGTGACCCAATACCTCGTGAAGAAATGGTCGTGAAGGCTCAAAGACTTGAGAGTGGTTTGTTCTACACTAGAGATTGTCCATCCTACTCCTGACGTGTCATGGAAATTTTCAGATTCTTCCGCACGACGCATAAGCTCAGTTTACTTTTTAAAAATTGCAGATTGTTCTAACTACAGCAGGTGGTCTAATTGATTTCTTTAGTATAAATGCTCTAGATTTTTCAATAAATGCAAGATGTTGGTTGGTTCAGCGCTACAGGTCTTTTACAAAATAATCAAGCACCTATAATAAATTCGAGTATAATCACCGCTATCCAATGAAACAACAAGAAAAGAAAATTCGAGTTAATGGAAAGTGAGATGCCAAAATTAAATTGGTAAGAAAAATATTTCTCTACTTACAAGAAGCCCGTTTAGCGATGTCTAAGAAGAAAGACATAGCTACTGCGTCCAGACGGACTGACTGAATGCACAGAATGAACTGTTGTCTATCGAATTCGCAGTGAACTCCAGCAGTTCTTTTCATCAACATCACTAATTTGGCACATTGTGCAGCAAGTTATTGTGTGAATAAAGGTAATCGCTTTGCTTGGCGAAATAGATCTTCTGACAGATTCTGTGCTTGTTGGCAATTTACAGTCTGTCTTCACAGATGAGTTTGGTGGTCATGGCTTTGAAGAAAAGTTGGCTGGGCTTTTGACTCGGTGTGTTTTCAACCAGTTTGTAAGCTTTTTTGTTTTCTTGATTCTTCGATTTATTTATCTTTTTATTTTTATTTACTTATACGACTTCTTGTTTGGCTCTGTTTCCATGACGAAAAATAAAATTCTTTTTAAAATCTAAAGTCTTCTGACAAAAAATGACAAACCATCATTTAGTAAAAATATTACACTTTCTGTGAGTTACATATATATTTGTGTGTGTTTGTGCGCGCGATAACCTCTGGAAACTTGATATAAATAAACTTACGAGTGTAATGGACAAATAGATAAATCCCTTTCAGTTCCATATGCTGAATATATTGCAGGAGTAAACCAGAGAGATTGAAGACTGATCCATGCACAATGGACCTACACTGCTAACGGAGCCACTTTCATAATTAGATCACTGACTACGTTGCTTGCATTATCATATCCTTGGCTTCCACTCTGAAAAATAGTTAATCCGAACTTTTTGATTGATTTAGAAATTGCATGCGAAATAAGTTCTCCGGTAATACTGTAAATTAGATATAGCCATGAAATTCTTCAAATTTTGGAATCCGAATCCACAAACCGAATGCAAAGAGCCAAATATTCCTTATTGTGTAAAGAAACTTCGTTTGCTAAAATGGTGAATAAATGAGCATCCTTCACTTCATCGATGATGTAGCTCCGAATGTAGCTTCCTGTTATATTAATAAGCTCACTCTGCACTTGAGAGCTCATATACTTTACGCTTCTGGTTGCGCAGATAATCATTTACAGCACATGCTTTTCGAGTAGACTCAATGAAGAAAGCTTCCTCGATTTCAGCTGATTCGCGTTCCTTGTCGCCACTGACTACAACAAAACATGACTTTTTCTGCAGTCATCTTAAGGTTCTCTGCATTTTGCTAAAAGTACAGCAGTTTCTCCATTCTGTACGGTAGTGTGGCTTCTTGGTTACTTAGTCTGTTCACCAGATCCTCACTATCAGACGTTTCTCTTTGTGATATTCTGTTTTGAGATGATTTTATTAGGTCGTTACAAACGTTTTGTCGTCTTTAATATTACGTCAATTTGGGATTAATTTTTTCCTGCTTGTGAAGGTCTATGTAGATAAGTTGTATGCCGTTTTGTAGCGTGTACTTTGGCAGACATTATGCCAAACCTACTTTTTAAAAATCATAAAATGGATATCTGCTTCAGGGGTCTGAGTTAAGCAGGGATAGAAACGTTTTCGTACCATTTTTCTTCACGAGTTCAAACCAGACCACAAAGAGAGCGAGGCAATTCCTAATATTAAGCGACCATTGGGCGAGGACACAGAAAATAACCGTATAATACAACGATGATTTGCAAAATTTCGATCAGATGTGAGCCTCGAAGATGAGGAAAGTAGCGGACATCCCTCCAGCTGTGATGGCGACCGTCTCAGAGCCTCAGTTGAAGCCGATCAAAGAAAAACAGTGCGAAAAATTGCGAAATTGCTGGAGAGTTTGACATAAGCACTGCAACTGTTTCCCGGCATCTTGACGCAATCGGCGAGGTGAGAAAGCTTGACAAGTGGGTGCCCAACGAGTTGAATGAACAACAACTACAAAATCGTCGATTGGAGATCTGCTCTTCGCTTGTCATGAGAAACAAAAACGACGCTTTTCATGACCGAATCATTACGTGTCATGAAAAATGGGTCCTTTACCACAATCACAAACGATCAGCATAGCGGCTAGATAGACAGAGACAATGTGCCTGACCACATTCCAAAATATAGACTTCACCAAAAGAAGGTCATGGTCGCTGTCTGGTGGACTGCAACTGGTGTCATCCACTATAACTTCTTGCAATCAGGAGAAACCATCACAGCTGAAAGGTACTGTCGTGAATTAAATGTTGTTCATCAGAAACTCTCCCAACGACAGCCAGCATCGGTGAATTGTAGAGGCCCAATCCTGCTCCACGACAATGCTCGTCCTCGTGTTGCAAAAGTGACTCTTCAGAAACTGAACACGTTGTCCGTCTCCATCCAAGCAGCAATTGAAACTGCCCTCCAACAGTTTATCGACTCCAGAAATAAAGAATTTTTTGAAAATGGTAAAAATGCGCTTGTAACTCGTTGGCAGAAGTGTACTGACTGTAATGGAACTTACTTTGATTAATAAACTTCATGTTCAGCATCGACACGAAGTCTCATAGTTGCGGTAAATAAACCGACAAAACGTTTGCGACAACCTAATAGAAAGTGCTGCTTTTACACAGGTATCTTTTCAGTCGGCCTACAGACAAAGTGGAATCTATGTTCCACTGTCGGCGAATATTTCTGTCTGTCGAACTTATTAACCTCAGAGACGACGGCACAAAGTCCGTGAGTAAGATTACAAATACAAATAAACAATAACAACATACTGTCGTAATGGCGCAGCGTACTATAACTTCTAGACTGCTGTTTCTTCGCTTACGTTGGCCCCACAAATCAATAACAAATCTGGTTTCCCATTCTTTCAAGTCAGTATCGTGTGATGACTGTACCTGGTGGCAGAACTCATTACTAATTACTACTTTCAAACTATTCCATCCAGAATAAAATACTTTTATCTTACACCATGGACTTAAGTTACCATTGAAAAAAACCCCAACAATTCACCGCATCCTTTACCAAACAGCATCCCCGAATCGACTGAATGTTTTCCTACTGAACCAGCAATGTCGTCGATGATGAAAATTGTGCGGTCGGACTTGTTGGTGGGAGCAGCCATTTTGATAAAAGGCAGAGACTGAGATGTCATAATGCGCACGATTTCAAAACAGTTATGGCAGCAAAACACAGACATAAAAGACTCGAAACTATATTTTTGTGATTTTTTTTCTTCTCTTTTTTGAAATTTTAGTTTTCATTTCTTTTATTGGTTGAGCAGGACACCTCCTTCCCCGAGCTACAAGACTGAACTGTATCCGACCCGCTGTTTTATTTGACCGTCCGTCCCAAGTAAACTCGGCTCTCGCCTAAAGAAAAAGCTGCTGCTCCAACAGAATTTTTGTATTATTCAGACTTCTTTTTTGGAAATAATTAAGGAAACATAATAAACACTGCGTATAAAATGCAAGTAACGTGTGATAGAATCACGTGTAAAAATGGAATACTTCATAGCGCAGTTCACATGTTGATATAGTCCACTGTGATTGGCTGTCATGGAGGCAGTCAGAAAGTGTCACACCTGCTAAACAATACTAACTGTAGGCAGTGATATCACTGTAGTGCAGTGAATGCGTCTTTAACGTCTGGGGAAGAAGTGCCGCATGGCAAGTGTATAGAAACCAAAACCTTAGATAATGAGGGTTGCTCCATGCGACAGATTGCTGCCTGATTTTCTCTTTCAGAAGGAGCTGTATGCAAGTCTCTGACAATCTCCATTACAATTTATGCGGTCGGTGGAGGCACAAACTCTTCAAAGTGATGCCAGGTACTTTAGGATATGTTCTTTACGTGATAGACGACATAGAGGACGAGCGAGCTTACAGATCTTGTAAATGCCCCCCCACCTGCAAGTACACATCGCGAAATAGTCTAAATGGATGCGTAGCTGCCCGAAAACCTTTGCTGAAGAGAGTAAAAAATCAAACGGCAAGGCTGAAATGGGCAGAAGAAATGAAACAGTGAGATGATTAAATCTGGGGAAAAAAATGATTTTTCAGATGAGTTCAAAGTTTAGTTGTTTGGCAATAATCAACAGCAGTTTGTTCGAAGATGGGTCGGAGAGCAGTACACAGTCTCAGTGTACAACAGCTATTGTGAAGCGTTGTAGGTGGGATCAATAGAAGCGTGGAGCTTCATATAATGCAAGGTTATTAGAAATTTATATGAAATCGAAGGTACACTGATTGACTTCCGAAAGGTACGTGCAGGTTCACGTTCACATCATGCTATTCCATTGCGAAAACATCTGATTAAGCAGGGATTCATTTCAAACATGACAATGACACTGTCCAGACAGTCGATGTAGTGACAAATATTTGGAACATAAAGAGGCTGATGGAACACACATAAAGATGCCTCGGCCTGCACAAAGTCCTGACATAAACATCACTGAGACTATATGAAGTTATGTGAATACTGAGAAAGTAGTAAAACGGCAACCAAACGTCTTGATTAACTGTGGAAAGTGCTATACGATATATGAGGCAATAATTATGAACTGATAACCTGTATGGGATCACGAAAACAAGATTACAAAGGTTATCAAATACTAGTGGACTGTGCAACGTATTCATTTTTGTTTTTGTATATTTTCTGTGATAATGCACTGTGTATGTATTATAAACGTTTCTCTGTTTTAATTATTCAATATTTTTTGTCATATTCTGTGTGTTTCAATAATTATTTCTAATATTGTATGCATATGTATGCATATATGATTTTAAAAATTATAAATTAAGTTCCTGTTTGCATCAGCTTTGGTGTTTGTTTGGTTTCTGTTTTATTTGTAAGCCATTTATTATTATTATTATTATTATTATATTATTATTATTATTATTATATATTATTATTATTATTATTATTATTATTATTATTATTATTATTATTATTATTATTATTATTATTATTATTATTATTATTATTATTATTATTATTATTATTATTATTAGTTTCACATTAGCAGATACACAATCAGTAACCGCGGTATCCGAAGTCTGCAGTTACTGGTTTATTCACTTAGTTTTTGTTTTTTTTTTCTTCTTTTGTTTTTGACAAAATTTCTTACAAAATTTTGAGTTTTTTTTTTTAGAAAAAAATACTTCAACAGGAAGAACAATAGAGTACAGAGGTCATTTATTCGACATCTCTCTATCTTAAAGTGCAAGGCATTCCATTTCCACCGGAGAGAGTTAAGCAAGAATGCAAAATCCGGCAATTGTGCGGTAAATGCTACTCTAATTGTCGTCAATGAAGTCTTCACAGAACTCCTCGGACGTTAATGTCACTTGAGAACTGTTAAAATAATAACGTAGCAGAACACAACTGTTTCCATTTAAGTTATGAGTATTTAAACCACGACCTTATGCGATGTCTAACTAAACTGCAAGACGTCTACTAACAGACCTTGTTTTCCAACCGTTGTTTTGAGTTTAGAAACCTGCAGACATTTCGGAATAGGGAGACGTGGGGTGGTGCTATATCAGCCTCGGTCGACAGCTCTGCTGAGCGCCAGCTGAGGTACAGACAAGTGACAAGTGGAGTGGAAGCTCCACCACGTGTCGCGGAAAGACCCTAACCCCAGAAGACTATTTTAAGATGTGAGAGAAACCTCACGCGGTCATCTGATGGAGAAGAGCGAGAAAGAAAAACAAACAAACCCTGCCAAAGCGGTCCGGTCTCTACGGGGATTCGAACCCAGCCCCCCTCCCTCAACCCGGGCATCCTAGAAGACTAACACTAACATCGACCCTTCTCTATTGATACATTTTACTGTAACCGTGCAAAAACTCACTAACGAGAACTGGGGATTTTAAAATACATTGTTTACTTTCCTTTTTTGCGTTTGATAATTCAGTTGTCGATTCCGATAAATTCCGATTTACATGCTATTTGTATCTAAAACTATAAAAAAAATTTTAAAAAAATGGTAGAAGGAGTGGAGACAGAAAAAAAAAAAAGGCCTTTATTATTATTTTTTCCTATGGTGTTCTCCCGGCCGCACTTTTAATAGATAAGTAACCCCACCCGATCTGTGGAGACATTTATTTGTTCCATGACATTTCATATTGATTTTTTAAGGCCTCACAGCAAAAATAAGCAACTCAGTCGTTAGTGCCGATTCATTGTGGCGGCGTTCAGCAAGGAAATTCCATATATATTAACCCGCCATTGTTTATACTGTTACCATGGCCGTCACCATGACAGCACATCCGCATTACTGGTTTTTACGCCAGGTGAGGATAACATTCAAAAACTGAAACTGCGGCGTTAGACTATTAGTATAAATTTGGCTTTGGACAGACGCTTGTGCCGAAGGTTTTTGGTCATTTCATTGACGCAGACCTTTACCGGGCATCGATTCTGCCAGGTGAGTTTACGGAGTTATGTGGATTATTATTGTACAGCAGTTACGGGACCGAAGTAATCGTTTGATCCTATTATAAATGCCGTCAGGTCCTGGTTTGACTGGCTTCCAGCTGGACACTTTAAATTCAAGCAAAAAAGCATGAAGTGCCTGTTGACCAAGACGGATTTTTGATTCTGTGAAATAAGGTGGTCGGTGTCTTGGTGAGAGAATTACAGAGCTACGAACGACGGAGAACACGAACAGCATGTAATTGCCAGAAAGCGTATTTGTCATCGGACTGGTTTGGTGTGTACAGTTGTCACTCTTGACGATATTAGAGACGCAGAAGCGCGGCACGGGAGTTTCGGAATATCAGCGCTACCATGGGTGTGTGCGGATCCAAAGGTGAGAATAACAAAAACAAAAGCTATCACCTGCAGACGCTGTCGGAGCACACGTCCGGTATTAACTGTATGGCTCTGAGTGAAGATCACTCGGTCCTGGCGACAGGCAGTGAGGACAAGACAGCTCGCCTCTGGAGCTCGAAAACCAGTGTCTGCGAGTGCATAGGTATTCTAACGGGCCACACAGACTACATTAACTGTATTCTGATCGAGGAATGCTACGTCTTGACCGGAAGTGCAGATAAATCAATTCGGAAGTGG
The DNA here is from genome assembly GCA_018389105.1 of Nautilus pompilius. NCBI lineage: Eukaryota > Metazoa > Mollusca > Cephalopoda > Nautilida > Nautilidae > Nautilus > Nautilus pompilius. The sequence continues at coordinate 571,509 of JACATO010000924.1, read as the reverse complement.
GACATCCAGTCGTGCGAGTGCGTGAACGTTTTCGTCGGACACAGTTCTGTCATCTATCGCATTATCTGCACTGGCGATTTCGTGTTTTCTAGTTCGTACGACCGCTCGGCGAAGTGCTGGGATTTCGAGAGCGGAGAATGTATTCAATCGTTCCACGGGCACAAACGAGGCGTGTATCCATTAGTTTTCATTCCGGCTGACGACGACGAAATGACCCCGGACAACTTGGACAGCGACCATACCATTGACATCTTGATCACTGGATCTGCTGATTCGACTGCGAAGTCCTGGAACTTTGAAACTGGACACTGCCTCAACACGTTCAAAGGACACAAGGGGGCAATCACCTGCATGTCCACCGATCCCTTCGGAGAAACGCTGTTTACAGGCAGTACCGATACCTCCGTACGTAGCTGGAACATTCTGACAGGGGAAAACCTAAAGGTCTTCACCGGACACCAGTCATCTGTGATATGTCTTCAGGTGAGATTCTTTTTCTTAAAGCTAGACTATTGCAGTTTATCCTTCAAACGATGCGGCTTTATGTTACGTGACAGGTTTAAAACAGATTACGCTCAGAACATTAATATTAAAATTGTTCAAGACTATAAAGTTACAATAAACTGCAATGGATGTCGATGTTTGTTTTGTTCTGCAACCTTGAAACCAATTTGAAATTCTTCAGCACTAAAATATGTTTGATTTACGTGTTATCTTGTGGGAGGGTGAGTCAGAATATTCGGATAAGAATATATGGCTCACACCATAGCTTTGCCAACTAAATTCACTTACTGTTTTGTGGGAAAAAAATTAGGGAAGAGGAGAAATCTTGTATTTCTGTTGTCGCACTTTCGAATATTTCCTACTGTAAGGAAAGCGATTGGAACTTTTAATGTGATTGCTTCTCTAGCAGTAGATTTCTGCTTCCTTATCGGGCAAAAAGTGCAAAAAATAAGATCGAGAGAACACGAGAAACTCGAGACACCTTCTGACTTAGCTTACAGTAAGGAAAAGGAACCTTCGTGAAATACAGAGCGATTGAATGAAAAGGGAACTATGCCATAAACCGGCTGAACCCCGTTAGGTTTTAACGCAACAAACTCTCCCGCATCCACTAAAGTAGTGGTCCACAAATGGTTAGTCATAAAGAAACAACGCTTCGCAACGAGACTAAAGACACTTTCAGAACAGTGTAAATGAATAAGTAAATGCTTCACAAAAAAAAAAGTGGAAAATTTAGCTCGCTGTTTAAAGATGAATTCATTAAACTAAAATCCACGGGCGCCCCGTTGTTATTGCTTGCATAAATTACAAAAAAGGATACTTTTAGCTACCTTCTGCAAGCCGCTTCATTACGAGAAAGGCATTGTGCCAAATTCCAAATCACTAATTATCAAATGAATATAGAAATAAATTACATGTTGTCACATGCATTTTGAAGATCACGTTCTTGTCTTTTAAAGAATTTTTGCAAGCGACCAGAGGAAGTAGTGACGTCAGATGCGCACTGCCTTACAGCCCACCATCTCGGGCAGCCAGAAACAGGTGCGACGAACCCATAGCTGTTTCCCATAGAAAAGCTATGGCGTTGGCCACACGTGTTTTAAAGATATGGGAAATCTAAATTTAGTGAAATAGCTTTGACGAGAGTAGAAAAAAGTTATTTCCAAATTAAAAAAAAATAATGAAAATAAGGTTTAAATAAATATCGTTTGTTAACAGAATGCAACGTTTTCTTTTTTGTCTTTAAATTTTATATGCTAGCAGCGTCTAATTGTTTTAAGACTATAAAACCTTGTTTATCTAAACGTTCAGAATATCTGGAAGGTAACCAGATGATAATAAAAGTCAGTAGAGATTGCTTATTTAACCTTTACTTGAAGGTGTCGGTAAAGTTCGTCAATGTGTGTATATATATATTTTTTACAACTGACAGAAAAGAAGACAAAACAATAAAAACAACAAAAAAGCATTCATCAACAGAAAGAATCTGTGATGATACAGAGCTTTAACCACTCCGTTAAATAAAATTGTTTTCTTACACAGGGACCTAACAAATGACAGGTAGAAACTATACTCTCCAACGCAATTGTCAGCATTTTTTTTTTAAAAAACAGACCTTTGTATACCGCCGGAGATGTATTTGCAGCCTACTACTTATTAATTCTCTATTGCCCATAGTGGTTGTGGCACGCAGTATTTCCTACCAACACAATAACCTTTTTGTAACGACAAATCTGCGTACTGCTTTAACTCCACGAATGTGTGCACTAAATATACAGCCAGTTCAACACAAATACTAACTGGTGGCGTAAGTAAAGTAAAAGCGGCGTGGTATATCAAGGGTTAAAAAAACATTACAACTGTATTAACTGCAGCAATCCTCTTAGCGGTGCAAACATCAGACTTCTTTCGTAATTTTCTAAATATTGGTAAGTCTTTTAAAACCTTACTTGGATTTTTATGCTTAGTATACACCAGCGTTGACGAAGTCTCCTCTGTATAAAGAAAGCTTTAATTGTTTGTGCAGAAGTTAAGTTAAGAAATAGCGAAGATAGTGAACTAGATTCTATCATTGATTCCTGTTAAGGTTTTGGTAAAGATGCTACAGAAATCAAAGTAAGTTCGTCCAAGATTCGCCGTACACTGACTGATGCCAGTCCCAAGCTTAAAATTAAGAAACTAGTTCTTTATTTAAATATTTATTTCTGCATACAATATTAATAATTAAGGTAAGAACAATACAGCTTTTGATCTTTTGATTTATATCTATTTTAGAGACTAAATGATTACAGATTAGGCTTTCTTCATCATCTTGTTAGTAAAACTAGTATTGCCTTTATCAAGGAACAGTCCAAGAGACTATTTTGATGTGCGAACTCGCTGTGTATGTTTGCAGGATATTTAACTATTCTTTTTTAACGTCTGCTCCCTGTATACACTGATAACACTGGCCAACAATTTTTGCTGACTTATATCTGAGACTTGTTTCTGACTAATTTGGGGGCGCTGAACTCAAATATCGCATTGGTTTTTGCTCTACAGCGTACCCCCATTTTCGATCAATCGCCATAAAAAGAGAACCCGATTACAATGATTTCCATAATTATCTCAATCCTATTCTTATCATTTTATTTAGAATACCATTCCAACAAACAATATCATGAATCAATTTTGAGATTAACAAATATATTGGTTAACTATGACATATCAGTTCAAAATATTGAAATAGAAAAATATAAATCGATGCTATATTTGAATGAATTTTAGTCAAAAATGGGCACAAACTAATCCAGAATATTCTTATCATTTCATTTAGAATACCGTACAAACAAAACAATGACAGACAGGGGTTTATTTATATTAACTAATATCAGTAAATGACACATTCTTCCTTCATGAATTAAATTTTTGTTTGTAGGTTTTTCTGGAGTGCTTCATTTCCAGACAGTCTCTTTTAATACTCCAATAGTAGTCGGCCATCATGTGAGTATCCCACCTTCCTTGGTATCGCTCTTCCATAGTTGGTATATCTTGATGGAACCTTTCACCTTGCTTATGGCTTACATCACCTAGCTTTTCAGGAAATTTATCAAGATGACTGTTGAGGAAATGAACCTTTATGCTCATGTTGCAACCCAGATGATGAAAATTCTTAAGCAACGTTTGAATAAGATCTTTGTAATTTTCAGCTTTTTTGTTTCCCAGGAAATTTTTCACAACAGCCACGAAAGAATTCCATGCTCTTTTCTCCATATCATTCATGGAGCTTGTGAAATGTTGATCTCTCATCAGTTTTCTGATTTGTGGCCCGTCAAAAAGGAAATGTTGTTCATATGTGCTTAAACCAGTCACCTTCTATGCTCAGAGCTTTAAAACACTGCTTCATTGGACTCAATTTGATGTGGAGAGGAGGAAAGATGATTTTTACCCGATCTACTAGTGGTTGGTTTTTGATATTTGGTTCTCCCACATTTAAGCATGTTCTCACCGGCCAGTTCTTCTGAGTCCAATGCTTGTCTTTAGCTCTACTATCCCACAGGCACAAGAAACATGGATATTTCGTGTATTCTTCTTGTTGACCACGTAAAAAGTTAACCATTTTAAGATCCCGTAGAACAAAAACTTGACGCGATAGGCAAAAACCGATTTTATTTTTGAATTCAGTGCCCCAAAATTGGTTTAAAACAAGTGTCAGATCTTAGTCAGCAGGAAAAAAGTGAAAAAATGTTGGCCAAGGCAGATGATTAAAGAAACTTCCGAACCCATGGTCTGACTCTGAGAGGAATTCGTCATCAAAATTATTTTAAAAGGGAGTGATATTAATAAATCAGTTAACGGATTTGTTTCCAAAGCAAGACCAATTAGTCCTCCAAGGGTACAATTTATTTCATTTCGTATGCCTGTGATGAGAAATACATTGAGAGAAAAAGGCCCATCATCAAACCCAGAGGAGGAGAAAACAAAAGTATCAGCTGGGCTTGGTCAGCAAGATGAGTCAGCATTGCTACATCACGCAAAGTGATGATGGAACAATTCTACCATCATAGATCGTCAACAGCACGACTGTAAAAGGAAAACAAACGAAACGATCCGTATGAATCTAGAACTAAACTAAACCAGTTATTTTACCTTTTAGAATATCCCTGCTTACTTAATTCGGTTTAATTATGGCCGGATAGTTCATTGTAGTCTTCTAGCCTGAATAACTACGCAACAGATAATATGCAAAGTTTGGTGAGTGCACATTTATGGTCATTCCTGCATATCCAGAGACACTGTTCTGCTCTAGGTATTACCACAAAATCAGTAACTCACAACAAAGCTGCTGGTAGCTCTGAAACGATTTATTTTTCCTTCTGAACATCGTATTCAGAAATATTTAATTTTATCACTTCTTGTGTCTGACAGCTACAGGTTAATTCTCTTCATCTAATTTAATTTTCTTCAAGTTACGCGTGTTTTTACTAATATTTTAAAATAGTTTATTTTCGTTACGATTAAATCTTCGATCTTACTCTTGCGTTCTTCATCAAGTTCACCCTATTGAAGGCAGATTAGCTTTTGTAAGTTTTCTTTTCGAATAAGCGGAAAATCGAGCCCATCACAGTTATATTTCGCCATCGCTAGCGCAGCCAACTACGTCCCGTTTTTTAGTCCAAACTATAAAGTCGAGCTTCCTTTTATTCTGAAACAGATATTTTCAGGTCCGCAAGGAAGGGGCTGGGGTGGACGATAACTTTGGAGAACAAGACATTGATACATACCGAAAAAAACAAAAGAGAGAAAAAAAAATTTTTTTTTCCTGGTTGGTCTCCTCTTTGCAGATCTTTTCGTCTTCCCCAGCTTTTCAACAGCTCTGGGGTGGGGGGGGAACAGGCTTAAGCTTGTTTGCTGTTGTTTTTTTGCCGTCGTGAAAGTAAACACGGGGTTGCTTTGCAATTTTGATGGAAAAAAAAAGTTATAGCAGACTGGAAAAGATCAAAGTTAATTGTTTCTGTAATAAAAGGAGCGACGTCAACGCTCGAGCGATCCGCCAGGGTTGTCATTGGTTACAAATAAATTTAAAAAAAAAAACAAACAAACAAAATACGAAAACTACAGAGAACTTATGTGTCGTGCCATTCGGTGAATACGAGCCGTTTATTAAAAGATAAACCAAAACGAAAGGTGGAATTTTGTGGGGGGATGGGAAGAGAGAGAGAGAGAGAGAGAGGAGAGAGAGAGAGAGAGAGAGAGAGAGATGATGTCAGTACAGAGAGATATGGAGACAGAGAGATATGACGTCAGTATATAGAGAGAGATGACGTCAAGAGAGAGAGAGAGAGAGAGAGATGATGTCAGTACAGAGAGATATGGAGACAGAGAGATATGACGTCAGTATATAGAGAGAGAGATGACGTCAAGAGAGAGAGAGAGAGAGAGTGAGAGAGAGATGATGTCAGTACAGAGAGATATGGAGACAGATCGATATGACGTCAGTATATAGAGAGAGATGACGTCAAGAGAGAGAGAGAGAGAGAGATGATGTCAGTACAGAGAGATATGGAGACAGAGAGATATGACGTCAGTATATAGAGAGAGAGATGACGTCAAGAGAGAGAGAGAGAGTGAGAGAGAGATGATGTCAGTACAGAGAGATATGGAGACAGATCGATATGACGTCAGTATATAGAGAGAGATGACGTCAAGAGAGAGAGAGAGAGAGAGAGAGATGATGTCAGTACAGAGAGATATGGAGACAGATCGATATGACGTCAGTATATAGAGAGAGAGAGTGAGAGAGAGATGATGTCAGTACAGAGAGATATGGAGACAGATCGATATGACGTCAGATATAGAGAGAGATGACGTCAAGAGAGAGAGAGAGAGAGAGAGATGATGTCAGTACAGAGAGATATGGAGACAGATCGATATGACGTCAGTATATAGAGAGATGACGTCAAGAGAGAGAGAGAGAGAGATGATGTCAGTACAGAGAGATATGGAGACAGATCGATATGACGTCAGTATATAGAGAGAGATGACGTCAAGAGAGAGAGAGAGAGAGATGATGTCAGTACAGAGAGATATGGAGACAGATCGATATGACGTCAGTATATAGAGAGAGATGACGTCAAGAGAGAGAGAGAGAGAGATGATGTCAGTACAGAGAGATATGGAGACAGATCGATATGACGTCAGTATATAGAGAGAGATGACGTCAAGAGAGAGAGAGAGAGAGATGATGTCAGTACAGAGAGATATGGAGACAGATCGATATGACGTCAGTATATAGAGAGAGAGAGTGAGAGAGAGATGATGTCAGTACAGAGAGATATGGAGACAGATCGATATGACGTCAGTATATAGAGAGAGATGACGTCAAGAGAGAGAGAGAGAGAGAGATGATGTCAGTACAGAGAGATATGGAGACAGATCGATATGACGTCAGTATATAGAGAGAGATGACGTCAGAGAGAGAGAGAGAGAGAGAGGAAGAGGGTTAGGGGAAGAGTTTTCCGAATATTGGGTAAATGAAATACGCGTCACTAAACGTTTCCAAACAACTTGTTCGGATGATTTTTTTTGGACGAGACATCCAGGTCTTTTAGTCACGCGGGCATCGAAACAATGTCGGCGAGCAGTCGCGCAATTAAAAACTACAGACACGTTCGGTCTTTTAAAGGGCTCGGAATTCTGAAAATCCTCTCTATCTTTTTTTTTTTCACAAAGGGCACGATGTCGACGACGACACCGGCACGTGCTGCCCGAGGGCTCGCTGCACCAGCGCCATTTTTCTGGCTTTTCCTCGCTGATCTAATAAAATTGCTCGGAAAAAATAAGAACTTCAGTTTTTTTTACAAAACATAACCCCAGCACGTCACCAAGTGGTTTTTAGCAGTCTACTCGTAGGCATGATATGTGTACAGTATACGGGCTGTGTGTGTTGTTGTTCACTATATTGCATACTCTCAATCTTCCTCAGATTTGAATTGTGTGTCGAAGTCGTGTCCGCGATTGTATTTGTGATGTAGGTTTTTCTGTTACGTGTGGGTGACAGACTCACAGCAAAGTCACAGCGAAAAACCCCTGTCTGCACCCATAAAGACTGCTTGTCATCTTTATTTCGGTCGCCAAAATTGGAGAACATGGAGTGGGGGAGGGCAAGTTGGGTTCCTCATATATGTTGCATCTCATGTCCAAGAAATCCCGGGCTACGGCTAAAAAAAAAAAAGGCAAATTCATTGCCTTTTGCTATCCCATCCAGATGATGATGTAGAAAGAGCCAAAGGATAACGGAAGCGAGTGCTACTTTCCTCTCGAAAATTGCCGGATTGTCTTCTAACGCAACTATGGCATCTAATACGCTAATGCGATTGCTGCTGTTAAGCCAATTCTTCTTGATCGAGAATTTTTAATTTCAATTCCATCAGAAATTTAGAAAGAACAGCAGGATGATGAAGATTCTAACAACCGAAGAAGACAAAGACGAGACCCAGCCTCAGATGACATACAATCTACTGGGGTAAAAAAATACAGATGCCGCACTTAGAAATCAAAAAAGCAGAATGATCTGGTACCTGATTGAGCCTTGAAAAGCAACAAGTTGAACTATTTGGTTCAAAGTTACAGCAGAGGAATCTACTGGCAGAAAGTATGAGAATTTCTGTTTTCAAGAGTCGCAACGCAGTATTGCTAACTTACTTTAAGAAACAAGATTCTATTTCATGTGCACATATCGTTGGCTGTTATGCATGTATTAGATTAACTCCAATAAATGGCCACTGTTTATAGATTCTGCGAAATTAAAACTAATGGCAGTTTTTTCTTTTTTCATAATGGAAATAAAAGATTTTCGATTTCATTAACTCATTCTGTTGGTATGAACGAGATCGTGACAGTATAGCCATCAATATAAAAACCATGACTGGAATATTTATGACGATTTGAAAGTCATTTGGCTTCCACTCGACTTGCATTTACACTTTACAGTTTCGCTATTTTTCTAAACATCTCTATTTAGTGAAGCTGTGGATTCTGAGAGAAGAATTCACAATTCACTTTTGCGAGGAGTAACGTGAAGCATTCTCGATTAGTCGATCCGAATAAAGTTTTTTCTGTTCTCTCTACATGTAAAGCTGCGATTAATAATAATAAAAAAACAAACCTTGTTAAGGCTTTACACAAAGAAGGAGAGCGAGAGAGTTTTAAATATCTCAACACTATGTTCCCCAAAATCAGGAACGCCAAGAGGAGAGAAGCAATTTTTGCTGAACCACAGACTCGTGAGATTGTAAATGATCTGTTCTTTTCGCAACAAGTCGTATGCAGAATGAGCTGCTTAGCAACCATTCAAGGACATTGTAGGAGGATTCTCGGGAAACCAAACTCAGAGGATATTTCTGGATAACCACAAAACACGAGCCTCTCAATGTCGCCATAGACCCACTTTTTACACTACCATTTAGACATTCCTGCGAATCTGGGTGCTTTTAGCAATGAACACAGAGAGCGCTTCCATCGGGATATTTCAACTTTCATTGACACGACGTTTGCGATTTTTAATATTTAATGTTATGCAAATACGATGTAAAGATAGCCATTTGGTTTCTTTATGGTAGTTGATAAAGGGGAAGTAAGGCTAGTTTTCGTTAGGTAACTTCTTTGGACGACTACAAATCTCTAGCTTTAGGCCTGAAGTTAACAAATATGTGCATCTTCCTTCTCATTCTTCATTTTGAAAATATCATAATTCCTGATAAACAACATTTTAAATGATAATAATATAACTTTCTACAAAACTATTCGTATATTGTAATTCTCTGTCTTGCTAGGAATATTAAAGGGCAGGCAGCAATAATGGAAACAGCTTAAGTCACTTCTAACTCAAGCTTTTCTCTGCAAACTGTCACATGGAGTTAACAGAAGAAAAGAAACAACTTCAGTTATATATCGGGACACATTAACACAACACCATCAAAACTATAAATTTCTATGATTATTAAATTTTCTAAGTGGAAACTACTCATTTAGCTTTGCCCACCCAATGTATGCACCTCATAATTCATGGACCATCACATTTTTAAAAATTAAAAGTTTCCGATATATTTTATTTGCTAGAACCTTAACTAAAAGTTTAATTTATTTTATTTTCTAAAATATTTTTAATTTACAATTTTTCTTAATTAATCTACCATATGAATATGCAAAATGTGTTACACGTTGTCAATCGTGTTTCCCTTTAATGATGCAAAGGGAGAGGCAGAGAGAGAGAGAGAGAGAGAGAGAGAGAGAGAGAGGAGAGAGAGAGAGAGAGAGAGATGACGTCAGTAGATAGAGAGAAATGACGTCAGTAGACAGAGAGAGAGAGAGAGAGATGACGTCAGTAGATAGAGAGAAATGACGTCAGTAGACAGAGAGAGAGAGAGAGAGAAGAGAGAGAGAGAGAGAGAGAGGAAATAAATAGGTAAAGAAGAGAAGCAGAATTACATAGAAATGTCCAGAAAGGAGATAAATTCGTACACTTTAATTCTGGCTGCAACGTTGTCCCGTTTCATTGTTTTTGAGTATATTTTTCTACCATACATAGCAATAGACAACAGTCGGACTAGCTGTCTTCGTAGTTTATTCTTATACAGGAGTGACTATAGCAACTTCGACTCCCACTGAGAAACACCAACTGGTTTTATCAACGACAGAATTTTGTATTCGTATGCATTAAACGAGAGATAAATAACGAAGGAGATCAGTATAAGCGATTGATTCCTGATACAGTCTAATATATATAATTAGAAGCGAAACAAATCTAATAATGAACTCCCTCTTCGAATTCCAGATAAATAAATACAACTAAAAATATAGAGGAACAGTATCTGTGAAAAGTGAACTCCCAGTTAGGTAGAGAGAGATGGAAATTAAATAAACAAATAAATAAAATGGGAGATCACAAGAAGAGGAAGGTATAGCAAGCATGGGATAATGCTGTTTTATTAACTGCACTGTGATTAGTTGGGGGCTGGATTTTCAGTCTTGGTCGGGACCGTCTGTGTTTAGAAAACCACCCTGTCATGGTTTCAAAACCTAAGGCTGTTATTACCTAAAGTAACTTAACCATAGTGAAAAACAAAATATTTATGCATAGAAATATATATATATAAAAACCATATTGATTTGTTTAAAAAAATTTAAAATAAAGATAATTTTTAACTTTTCAAATACTAACAAATTTAAGGATATACATTTCCCTCTAAACCCCCCAACTATTTCTGTTATACAAAAGCCGTTTCTCTTGTGTTGAACAAAATTAATAGATTAGCTCCTCTTGATGGTTTTTTGAAGGTAAATGGTTACGTTGTTAATTATCTGCAAAACATATACTACCACGTAAGCCCGTTTATATCGATTTTCGCCGAGAAAGGAATTAATTATCTCGGTTTCGCAGAGCTTAATTCCTAAGTTCCTAAGAAATCGGTCAAGGACTGGCCTCTCTGCAAGTGGACAACCGGTGACTTTTCTGTCAGAAACTTTACTAATCTTTTGCGCAATCGAGTCTACAGGTTGCTTCTAGAAGAAGAAACGTTAAGACCTCTTGGCCTTGAAATGTTTCCATATCCCTGCTCCATTTACCAGAGCCTTCCCTCTCATGTTATTATCAGACTTTCTACTGCATAAACGCTGTCTTTTCTCCTTTCAGTCTCTATTAGAACGTTTTTTATAATATGTAAATATTTCAACAAATGAAAAACAATCAATTTCTTTTTTAAAATTTAGATCATGAGTTTAGCAAAACTATTGACCAGGAAAAGCAACTTCAAAACTTTATTTTCGTTTCTACAAACCGCGTAACTCTAGATGGAAAATTAGTGAAATGAGTAAATGCAACTGAGAGATATGTATAATATATGTACAGTTCATTACTACAGTGAATATATTAAAACAAAATGAGTATGTTGTGCAGTGCATTAGAAATTGGAATTTGACACCCCAGCATTATATGGAGCAGGCATGTCAAACATGCGGCCCTTTACAAGCACACATGCGGCCCTTTACAAGCACACCTTTACAAGCACACATGCGGCCCTTTACAAGCACACCTTTACAAGTATACATGCGACCCTTTACAAGCACACCTTTACAAGCACACATGCGGCCCGCACAAAGGATACTAATTTGCAACAAAAATATTCTGCAATAAATTTTATTAAATGACTTCAATTAGTTGTAATGTGCGCAATTGGTTGTCGTGTGTGGCCCTCGGGGGACCCTCGGTTTGACATGCCTGATATAGAACATGGCACCTTGTTTCATGCTTTTAAACAAGTTATCATCCAAAGCGTTTGGTTGCCATTTGAGTTTTTAAGTAACCCCAAATAGCCTCAATTTTGTTAATATCAGGACTTTGTGCAGGCTAATGTATCTTTGTGAGTGTTGCACCATCCTCTTTGCGTTCTAGATAATTTTTTTACCACTTTTCGCGTGTGCTTCCGGTCAGGGTTATATTGGACGAAGAATCACGCCCGATGAGAAAACAGCATGATGAACGAGAACCTGTCTTACCTGTGGGCACTCAGTATACATTAATTTTTTATGAAATCTCCGACACCCTTGGCTGATATGCAGCCAAACCATTATACTGATCCAACCGCATGCTTCACTGTGGCTGTTTGGTTAGATCACTTTTACGGTTCGCCTTCGAACAAACTGCCGCTGATTACTGTCAAACAGTCCAAACCTGACCTCACCTGTAAAGAGCACCTCTTCCTATGTTTAGCCATTTCACTATTTCATTTCTGCTGCCCATTTAAACCTTGCCGTTTGGTTGCCCCTCTGCAAAGGTTTTCAGGCATCTACACATTCACTGAGATCACTTGGCGCCAACATCTCTCTCTCTCTCTCCGTCTTACTCTCCTTAAAGAAACGTTGACGCATGTGCTAGCAATCAGGTCATTTTCAGGACCTCTAATGGCTCGTCGACTATCACGTAGACCCTGAAGTACGTAACATCACTTTTGGAGAGTTTTGGATTTCTTCATTTCATCTATACCAATTTCGCGTATCCTCCTCAGAGTCTTGTATACAGCTCCACCTGCAACACGAAATCAGACAGCAACCTGTCGCATGGAGTAGCCTTTACTGGCTATGATTTTCATTTCTATATCCTCGTCATGTGATATTTCCTTTTCAGAAGCAATAGTACTTGCCACACTAAAATGATATAACCGCCAATAATTTTATAGTTCATCTGCATGTGTGTCATTTTCTGACTGCTAGGTGACAGCCAATCACAGTGTTCTACATCAGCATGGCTGTACTGTAGAATATTTCATTTATATACAAGTGATGCGATTCTATAACTTATTTCTTTTATACCGAGTTTTAATTTTTTTCACATTTTAAATATTATAATAAATAAGTAATGGACTTGCATATCACCAAAAACGAACTAATATTATGTCTAACTAACATACGTTATCAGTGTCATCTTAGCATCTAAAATTAAAATAGTGATATGAATATTTAACATCGAATCTGAGATAATAAAAACTAAGTAGTTATATCATTAATTGGCATTATACAATTATTTGTGAATAATTTTTTTTTAAAACCTATGATTAAAGGTATTCTAAACTGTTATTATTACAGACCAAATTACTGATATAATTCGAATTAATATTTATGTGAAAAAACTGTTTGCATGCATATGCCATAGTTATTTCGCGTTAAAAAATCCACATTGTTTGCATAATTTTGCATATTAATGATATATTACCCTAAAAAGATACCTAACCATATTAATAATAAATTATTATTATTAAAAAATCCACATTGTTTGCATAATTTTGCATATTAATGATATATTACCCTAAAAAGACACCTAACCATATTAATAATAAATTATTATTATTATCATCATCATAAGAGGATTTTTACATTTAAATAACGAATAGTGGGACGTAGGTTACCTGTAGGGGAAACAGGGGCTAGTTGTTACAGCACCAGTAATTCCTAGTGAAACGTATGGATAATTTATAATCGAAGTTGTGTTTTGATCTTCGATCGATTATAGCCTCGAAATTACTGGTGATGGAACATCTTACTCCTGTAACGACTATCCCGTTCACCCAACTGCGGAAGAATGGGCAGAGTAAGGTGATCTGGAATGCACCGAGAAATAATATAGTAAACATGGCTTATATGGTCAGTTCGAGTCGGTATCTTAATGCGATCGCCTCCACATCCCATTATTATTTGCACCCTTTTCTCACACTGCAGTAGATACTGAAGAACAGGACTTCTACATACTAAAGACTGCGTTATCTGTGTGAATGTTCACGGTGGTGTGTCGAGGTACATTAGCTCTGGGAATCTTGAGTAGAATCCGCTGACGGATATCTTCACCTGCAAGAGACTTAACGGCCGCGGCAGCGCGGGGGGCGGGGGGAGGGGCTGGCTGGAAAGAGGCCAGAGAAGTAAAACCTGCAGAACTCTGTTTATTTTCACTTCCCGCCGCACTCGCCAACCGAACA